>CM034715.1:8065127-8085142 GCA_020142125.1 Phrynosoma platyrhinos | reverse complement strand
TGGGAATCGAACCCGGGCCTCCAGAGTCCGAGTCCGACGCTCAACCCGCTGAGCCACCCTGGCTCCGCCCCCTTCGAGGTCGGTTTCCTTCTATTCCTCTCCTCCCCTCCCCTTGGTGATTACCACGCAAATATTATGCGCATAAATTTGCATGGCTAATGAAGCCGGGCGACGAACGAACGACGGGGGTCGATGCGTCCAAAATGGCGGAGCGGGGCGGGCGAGGCGGCGGTAAGAGAAACGGAGGCGGAGGCGTCGTGGTCGGAGGCGGCAGCCTGGACAAGAGCATCACCCTCCCGCCGGACGAGATCTTCCGCAACCTGGAGAACGCCAAGCGCTTCGCCATCGATATCGGTGAGCCCTCCTTTCCTCCACCGCCGCCATTGCTGTGAGGCAGCCACCGACGGAGAAGGGGGGGTGCCTGAGGCGGCGCGCAAAGCACCTCGGGAAGCGAAGTCCTGGCCCCTGTTTGGGTCTATGGCTGCGAAAGGGGAGGGGACATCATTTCCCGGCGTGCTCGGCGGCAGCGCTGGCGGCGCGGGGGCCGACGGTAGTTGTAGTTATCTCCGCCTTTAGGTGCCATGGTTGCTGCTGTCTAAAAGACTACAAAGCCCAGCGTGCTTGAGAAAACATAGGAATGAAGGGGGGGAAATAGGCAGTTTTAAGCAAAGTCCCTTCATTCTAGGAATAGCCCTGTGGGGAGGAAAAATACTTTGGAGGGCTGGACATGGGGCTCCCCAAAACTGAGAGGGAGGCTGCAGAGGAAAGCTGGGGGCACCATCCCTATTGAGGTTTAGGGAAAACACTTTATTATTTTATTTTTATTTTTATACACATTCACTGAGGTGAGGGGCTCAGGGCACCTATGAAAGTGGGGGGAAACCACAAATAAAAACACATTTATACTTTATTACCTGAGAGAACACCTCTCTAGGAATTTCTAGGTCCTCCAGGCCAACTCTGTGGTCAACATCTATCAGAGGTTGACCAAAGGATTGCCTTGGAGAACCTACAAATGCCTAAAGAAATGTTATCTCTAGGAATTTCTGGGATTTGTACCATGAGTTGACCACAGAAGTGCCCTGGATGACCTACAAATGCCTAAAGAAATGTTCTCTAGGAATTTCTAGGTCATCGAGTGCAACTCTATGGTCAACATCTATCAGAGGTTGACCACAATTGCCCTGGAGGACCTACAAATGCCTTAAAAATGTTCTCTCTAGGAATTTCTAGGTCATCCAGTGCAACTCTATGATCAACCTCTGTCGGGTTGACCACAATTGCCCTGAAGGACCTATAAATACGTAAAGAAATATTGTCGCTAAGAATTTATAGGTCATCCAGTACAACTCTATGGTCAATATCTGCCATAGGTTGACCACAATTGCCCTGGAGGACCTACACATGCCTAAAGAAATGTTATCTCTAGGAATTTCTAGAATTTCTGCCATAAATTCACCACAATATTGTCGTGGACGACCTACAAATGCCTAAATGTTCTTTCTAGGAATTTCTAGGTCCTCCAGTACAACTCCGTGGTCAACATCTGCTATAAGTTGACCACAATTGCCCTGGAGGACCTACAAATGCCTAAAGAAATGTTCTCTCTAAGAATTCATAGGTCATCCAGTGCAACTCTATGATCAACCTCTGACAGAGGTTGACCACAATAGCCCTGGTAGACCTACAAATGCCTAAATGTTCCCTCTAGGAATTTCTAGAGTTGCATCCAGTGCAACTCTATGGTCAATGGACATGATTCTTCCAAATGGAATGGTGATGGTAATGTTTTAATTGGAAACTATGTTGTAGGAAATTTGGGTTCAGTTGACCAAGTTCTTTCCCATGATTATTATTTATTTCCATTATTATTATTATTATTATTATTATTATTATTATTATTATTATTATTATTATTATTATTATGATACTTTGTAGAAGTTTCATTGAACTCCGGAAGATATTCTTGATAATATTGGCACTGCTTTTCTAAAAGCATTTTTATACTCATGCTTGCAGATACATGTTATGTGTTCTTTCTAAAGCATGTTCCATTCGTTTTGTGGACTCTTGCATTCAAAGGCCAGTGCTAACACAAAGCAAATTGGATAACCTTTCTCTGTCTCACAGGGTTCGTTTGTGAATGTAAAATGTGAAATCTCTATGTGCATAACTGTAAATTCTGTGGATGAGAAGTGGGATATTAGTATGACAAATACTAAGAGTTTAAATATCACTCCATCATCCTATCAATTTAGAAGGCCATACTTTGTGAGAAGTAATAATATCATCGAATCATAGAGTAAGAAGGTGCCCAATGGGTCATTCACTGCAACTCTTTGGTCAACATCTGCCAGAAGTTGACCACAGAATCGCTCTGGAGGACCTACAAAGCCTAGAGACGTGTTCTGTTTAGGAATCCCCCGGTCAGTGCAAGATCTCCAGCTAAAGCATTTTCAATAGGTAGCGGTCCAACCTTTTTTAAGACATCCAGAGAAGGAGACCTACGTCTCTTTAGGCAATTGGTTCCATCGCTGAACCACTCTTACTATCAAGAGGTTCCTTCTAATGTTCAATTATAACCTACTCTTCTGTTAAAACCATTAGACCTGGTCCTACCTTCTGGGGCAGCAGATAACAAGCCTGTACCATCCTCTTTGTGCGACATCGCTTGAACACAGTACTCTAGATGTTAGTCATTGGCCCACATTTTGAATTGAAGACCTGAACTGAGGGCAACAACCACAACATCTCGACAAAATGCAGGCCTATGACTAACATCATCACTTTTTCCCCTTTCTCCTGTATCATTTTTAAACGCCTTTTGTCTTATGAAGAAGCCAGTGGAGCTTTGAAAACTTGCAACCATGCATATTAATATTTTTGTTGGTCCAATAAAGGTATCACTGTTTGGTGGATTATTGGATGTGATTGGACTTTGCTATATGGCCAACACTGCTAACCTTGGATATGTTTTCTAGCTGTGCTTAGTGTTTTAAGATAGACTATTTTTGTGTGAATGAAGCCCAACATTAAAAGGACCTGGTGGTAGCCAGAGAGACTCTTCAGACATATCCAGGCTTCTATCTCATACTGGTTAAATCTTCATTTTACCAACAGGCGGGTCCTTAGCCAAACTGGCTTATTATTCAACAGTGCAACATAAAGTGGCAAGGGTGCGATCTTTTGACCAGTCGGGGAAGGTAAGTTGGTGATTTGATATCTATAAAGTATCTACTTTATATATATTGGTGTTGTTTTTATTGAAGCAAACCCAAGTGTATGTTGTGATATCTACTGTATATCATGCTATGACGTGGGGGGTGCCAATTTACAGAAACCCCGCCCAACCTCTATACAGTTAACCTCAGTTAACAAAGGTCCAAAACACACTGCACAAAATGATCTACCGTATTTTCTGGCATATAAGACGACCCGCGTATAAGACGACCCCCCATTTTCCAGTCAAAATATAGAGTTTTAGCACCTCTACCCTCATTATCCTTATATCTGGCATATAAGACGACCCCCCCCCACTTTAGCCACAGATTTTGCAGGTAAAAAAGTAGTCTTATACGCAGGAAAATAAGGTAATTGGAAACCACTTTAACTGCCCTGGCTCAATGATAGGGAATTCTGGGAACTATAGTTTTGTGAGACACCCTTCTCTGTCAGAGAGCTCTGGTGCAATTCCCAGGATTCCCTAGCACTTAGCCAGGGCAGTTAAAGTGGTCTCAGACTGGATTATTTCTGCAGTATGTTTTGAACCAAAGCCTCTGAGAAAAAAGCTGCCTTTTACAAAGTCTTTTTATACTTGCCCAGCCTCCCCTTTCCTCTTTGTCATCTGTCCAGTCAGAGTTTCTCTCTCTCTCTCTCTCTAGCAGCCACAGCATTGGGAGGATGGTGGAGGAAGATTGGAGAAACATAGACCTTGGTGTTCAGTTGTAGAGGCATTTCTGTAGTAAACAAGGAAATAAAATCTGAGTGGGGAAAGAGCAAGATTCTTCTCTAGCTGAACCAAGTGTAGCTGTGTGTGCCTGTTTACAACAGGCATGGTAAACAGCAGCTGCTGCTAGAATGAAATCCTTACTAAGCATGCATGAACAGCAAAACAGAGAGAAAAGAAATGTCTGTTTGCCTTGCAGATAAGTTTGCCTTGCCAGCTACACCAGCATATTAAAAAGCATAGATCTATAATTTTGGCTACCAAAAGGGATATTATTACAGGCTGTTAAAGGAAAGTCATGATGGATGCATTTTGGAAGACGTCTTGAAGTGTTCTGTAAAAGATTTCAAATGTTTTTTGTTTATTCTTGCAAGGCTTTGCTGACCTAGTTGTTTCATTTCACATGTGTACATCTTTAGTTCTGAGTAAAAGGTTTGCTAAAACATGTTCAAGCTGCTCCTGTTGTTTTTCTTTTGGTGTAGGAACCTATCCCTATTCTTCCCATGTTATTTCTGTGTCTGGTACCAAAGTTTTTGATTAAAAAAGTAATGCCCAGCAACGCATCTACTTCATTAACTGAAACACAGTTTGTTTTTCTTCTTGGAGGAGGAGTCTTGGAGAGAAAAGTCAACAGCAAAGGAAGCTTTGCTGGTTTGTTTGTTGGATGTCTTTTTGTTGTTGTTGTTGTTGTTGTTCCCAAAGGACAGAGAACCAGAATCGCCGTATGAAATCACAGTTCAGGAGGAGATAACAGCTCGGCTGCATTTCATTAAGTTTGAGAACACCTATATTGAAACCTGTCTGGATTTCATCAAAGACCATCTTGTCAACACAGAAACAAAAGTGATCAAAGCCACAGGAGGCGGTGCCTACAAATTCAAAGACCTTATTGAGAAGAAGCTGGGATTGAAGTAAGTTGAAATGTGAAAAAGTGGCTTGTATGGAGAATTATTAGTTTTGAATGAGGTATGTTTCTTGGATCACTTTGTTCCTACAGCAGCTTCTCCATGACAAGTAAGCCAGTTACTTTGGGTGACACATTCTTGCATAGGTGGTATTTATATAGCTACTTGGAAAATCCTCTGGTTATCTTGAAAAACAAACAAACCAGCCGTAATGTGTAAAAATAAAGATTTGTGCATAGGAAACAACGTAACAATATCATCCAGCAAATGTGAGGCTGCAGTCCTGTATTTGCTTACTTAAGCAGAAGCTTTAATGAACTTTATTTCTGAGTAGAACATGTGGGATTGCAGTGTGAAACTGATAAATTTCTTTGAGCCAGTCATGGGCCCTGATAGTGCAATTCTATGTTCAAATAAATCAGAGTGCAATTTTATATGTTTATGTGTTTGTGTATACACACCTGTGAACTGATTGAAAACCAGGCTGAAATGGCAGGAAAACTTACCAACCATCATTCTGAAAAATACAAGTTTTTGGGTTTTTTTGCTTGATATGGAAGTTTGAAGGAGAGTTGTAAGGGTATGAAAAAAAAATATTCATTCCTTATACCAAATTGAATCAGTGTTGTCTTGTGCTGACTGGAAGCATTTATCCCACATTTCAGGCAGAAGTCTTTTCCCAGGAATTGCACTTGAGAACTTCTGCATGAAAAACACATCCTCTGAAAAATGAATCACCATGCTTTGGCCATTCTCCAGACATGAGGGCAGAGCATTTCTTGTTCCTCGGAAGAACTAGAATCTTTTCAGTGTACTGACTTTGATGCAGCCTGACTTATTTATGTGCAGAGGGTATTGATCACCTTTGACTAATTGTGAAAATCTGTGACTTCAATTTGTGTCTCCCGCCTTCTTAGGTTAGATAAAGAAGATGTCATGACTTGCTTAATTAAGGGATGTAACTTTGTGTTAAAGAACATTCCCAATGAAGCATTTGCGTATATGAAGGATGCAGATCCAGAGTTCCGATTTCAGATGAACCACCCACACATTTTTCCTTACTTGCTAGTTAATATTGGATCTGGGGTTTCTATAGTGAAGGTAAATTTATACATAATATTTTTTTTCTAAATTTTGTGCATGAAAAACGTTTGTGTAACATTGAACCACCAGGAAGCAGAGGTTGTGACTATATCAGCCACCCATGAAAAATGTTTTGGATTTTGGAGTTAAATTTTGGAATTTCAGATAAAGAAGACTCAACCTACTTCTAGGTGAGCCTTTAATCTCTTAGGGAATTAACCTTGCTTGATCCAGCCACTCCAGATGCTTTAATTCGAGTACAACATCTTTATTCTTTTCCAGGGTTGTTTCTAAAAGTTGTTCCTCTTTTGTCCAGTGGTGGGCAGTTACAGGTCCAAAATATACTACAGAAATAATCCAATTTGAAATCAATTTAACTGCTCTTGCTCAGTGCTAAGGAGTCCTGGGAATTGTAGTTTATGGTGGCACCAGAGCTCTCTGACAGAGAAGGCTAAATGCTTCACAAAATTACAGTTCGCAGAATCCCCTAGCATTGAGCCAGAGTAGTTAAAGTGGTCTCAAACTGGATTATTTCTCCAGTGTGTTTTGGACCATAGTCTGCGGTCACCTGTTGAGCCAAATCGTTTCCAATTAAAAGAGCTACTGGGAGCCCATAAATACATTAGTTGGCCTTTATTTAGGTGTATTTAGTGGACGCATACCAAAATAAAAATGTGTTCATGTAAATAATAACAATTATTTCTCTTTTTGTTCTTCTCTTGTTCTTGCCTTGGCTAGGTGGAAACAGAGGATAACTTTGAATGGATTGGTGGCAGTTCAATAGGAGGTGGCACTTTTTGGGGTCTTGGAGCACTGCTTACAAAAACAAAGGTAAAACATGAAGGTACTCTTTCATTGTGCTATGGGAAAGAAGTATAATTGAACCCAATGTGTGTGGTGTAATTTGGTGCTGTGGTTTTTTAATAGAAAGATCTATTGGTCGCTCATACCTGGTTAACTTGTATCTGGGGTCTGCAAATGTGTGTGGCAGGGAAATGGTCTGGATGTCCACAAGACTCCAAGGTTGTGTGTATTATAATTTTATTTCTTATAAAGCCAACAATTTTCTGAATGTGTTACAAAATAAGAACAAATTATGAAAGAAATGAAGAGAAACCAGCAAATAAAACATACCACATTCTGCATCCAGTTCAATTTTTATGAGATCATAAGTCAAATATACAATCTCATAACTTTTCGGATTCATATTTTTAGTTGTTAAGGATAGAATATTAGCCCCAAACTTTTAAGCCTGCCAACACCCCCAAATGAAGAGTTTCTGAAGTACAGCAGAGCAGGATGCTGGGAAATGATTTTAGTACTCTCCCAGTCACTGGGCAGCAGTTACAGAAGGACCCCAAGGTGTCTTTCCAACTACCTATCTAAATGTGCTGTGCAACCAAGAGAGCACTGCAATTGTCGTTTCCCAACTCACCAGTCTACAGTACCTCAGAAGCCCTTTAGTTGGTATATTTCCCGGCTTAAAAGGTAAGTTAGAGGGGGCATAGAGTCGGCAGAAGTACCTATAATGACAGAACTCCAATATCATAGCTATGTCTGTCAGTTGTTTGAAAGCAAAGATGTAAACATTTAAACACCACAGCAACAATCAATTAATATAGAAAATGTGAAGAATAATTTTCACAAAATGACACTACCCTGAAATTTAAAATAAAGCCCCTGGGTTAAAAATGAAAAGACATCAAGGTATGTACCAGACAGGTCATTTTGAGGTAGGCATGCTACAAGTAAGGATTTGTTGTTGTTGTTGTGTGCCTTCAAGTAGTTTCTGACTTATGGCGACTGTAAGGAAAATCATGGGATTTTCTTGGCAAGATTTGTTCAGAGGAGAACCATTACTGAAATAGTCTTTAAAAATCCCCACCTAGAAAGTAGCATATCAAAAATTATTTTTGGATGGAGAAGCATTTGATATATGAATCCTCACCCAAAGTGGCACAAAGATATGGGCTGACTACATCATTGCGAACTAGGCCTGGGAAAGGTAGCCATATTGCTAGTGATTCCTTAGAAAAAAGGATGCCAATGATACCCATGTCCCTTTCTATGAATTACAGAATGACAGTTATCATTGTGAATTTATCTGTCAAGAGCTGCTTGAGTGATGCATTTTGGGGTTGGGATTTTTTTCCCTTTCTTTTAGAAGTTTGATGAGCTTCTGCAGCTTGCTTCAAAAGGACAGCACACTAATGTCGACATGCTTGTGAAAGATGTATATGGTGGGGCCTACCAGACTCTTGGACTAAGTGGAAATCTAATAGCCAGTAGTTTTGGGAAATCTGCCACAGCAGACAAAGGTAACAGCAGACAATTTATTTTATGGTGCTACAGAGCTGATGACTTGCCCCCAAACACACACAGATATGTCCGTTATCTTGCTGTCTCACACTTTTATCTTTTTAAGAAAGAGTAGTTGTGGGCTCCTGATTTCTTAAGAATTGGTGATAGCCAAACCTAGCCCTAAAATTAAAAGTGACCTAGCTCTAGAACAAGGATACATGTGGGAGAGAACCTTTTCAACTATGACACTCAAATTGTAAAATACCTTTTCCTTTGAGGTCTCTTTACGGCCGGCACTGTGACCATTCTGGTTCCAAATAAAAGCATGTCCTTTGGGGCCTAACTGATTTACTGCAAAATGTTTATACACATAGTTTTATACTGTTTTTAACTTGTAGTTGTTAAATATGTTTTTTGTTTACTGTCTTTTTATTGTTTTAAACTGTTTCAAACTGCCTACATTGATTTTATTGATACATTGCCCTCAGGTCTTGTAATATAGGGCAGGATAAAATTATTTTAGTAAAAATAGAATTAAATTGCCATTATTCATCACCATTAGTTATACTGGTGAAATCTTGCAGGACTAGTAATCCAACATCTGGAAGGGCAATATTCCTTGTTGTTTTGTGCCTTCAAGTCGTCTGTGGCAATCTTAAGGAGAAACTATCACAGGGTTTTCTTGGCAAAATTTGTTGCCTCCCTCTGACTTGTCCAGAGTATGATATTCCTCTGACCATTCTTGATTCGCTTATGAGAATCATCCTAGATCCAATAATCCCTCCAATCTCTCTGTCTTTGTCTCTCTCTCTCTCTGTGTGTGTCTCTCTCTCTTTCTTTAGAATTTTCCAAAGAAGATATGGCCAAAAGCTTATTGCATATGATTAGCAATGACATTGGACAACTGGCTTGCCTCTATGCCAAACTTCACAATCTGAACAAAATATATTTTGGGGGCTTCTTCATTCGAGGGCACCCTGTCACCATGCGCACAATCACTTACAGTATTAATTTCTTCTCCAAGGTAGTGAAAACTTGATTATTTCATGACATGTAAATTAGAGAACATGAGGAGAAGGTGGTAGCCTTAGGTTAGAGGGAAAGAAGTAAGAGGTAGTATATATTGGAGGGTGGAACGGAGACTTCAGATGTGTGATTATGTAAAGAATGATATTTGCAAACCTGCTCATACTTCTTTGGGAGAAAAGCATAGTAATAGTGATGAGCTTTATGTCCAGATTTGTAACATAAACCAAACAAACCAAAAACCCTGCCAATCGTTTATTTGAGGGTGGGCAACCTATAGTCTTAGCTTCACTTCATATGGTCCTCTGCAAGCAGTTAGTTCAGACCAAAAGTGACTGGTCTCTCCTCCGGGAGTGACAATGGTGTGAAATTCAGTTGTTGGTTTTCAAAACCCTCAACCCAGGGTTTCTCAGAGTTTCAAATCATGTTTCCTCAAATCAAGAAAATAATGTTTAGGCTGCTGTAACACATCTACCACCACAATCCTCTAACTTGCCCTTCCTGCTTTTCTTAGCTTTGTTAAAGGGATGAATCGTCTGTGATTAATGGAGTGGCAGAACTTTCCTGTAGTGGTGGAACCAAAACAAGTCCAACACAGGGGAAAGATTCTGGCCTCAGTGGTCAGTGCTTTGTTGCTTTCCCTTTCCAATGGTTTTGTTATAGACCAGTCTTCACTGTTAGCAATTTTACTCTGGTCCTACCTTCAACTCTGAGTACACTTTGCACACATGCTTAAACCTAAGAGGTATTTCACACAAATGGCGAATTGGAACTGTTATCTACAAAGGCTCAAGCTATGAGAAATCTGTTGGTCTTAAGGGTGCCACATGGTTCTTTTGTGGAAAGGTAGAAATGAGTGACCAGCAAAAAGTGAAGAGGGAATGAGTATCATTTTCAGTGGCTCTCTGAAACATATGAATATTATCTGTACTTGCCCTTTTAGAGCTATAAATGTAATCTTGTAAACAATTGAACCTCAGGGGCTATCCATCCAAACACAGTGTTTTATATTGTGGCAGGGGGAAGTTCAGGCCTTGTTCCTGAGACATGAAGGCTACTTGGGAGCCATTGGGGCATTTTTAAAAGGAGCTGAAGAAGACAGTAAGTACAACTGCTTTATCCTGTAAGTGTACTGTTCTGAAAAAGTGTAGGTATTTGTGGGAAGCCTACGATCCCAACTCTGTCACAAATAAGTCTCGCCTTTCCTCAACATGCATTTGTGCATTTGAGGGGGCACAAAACCCCTGATTTTTTATTGCATTTATTATAGAGGCTTTTAAAGTAACCAGCCAGCTTTGCAACCTGTGTGTCTAGGACCCTGACTTAAATGGGCTACAGTATATGGTTCTTCTGTTGTTCATGTATGCTCAGGAGAAGTTGGTGAAGAGGGAATGAGGGGCATATTTAGTAGTCTTTAGTTATGACTAGAAATGTGGTGTGAGAAAATGAGGAGAGGGAGAAATTTGTCCTCCATGTTTTGAGAGGCAAAAACAAGCAAAATAAGCTTAGTGGTGACAAGACCAATAAATCATAGGATTGTCATTTTAGTCATCCTCTCATGAGAAAGCTGCCCTTCTTTCTTTTGCCCTGGCCAACTTGGTCCACCAGTGTACAAAGAATATGTTCGCATCCCTGTACCTTTTCATGAAGATGACTTAATTGGTGCATTTTCTTTCTCCATCTCCATGCTTATTGTATTTGTAACTATATCCCGACAAACCCTCAAAAAATGATAGAAAGCAAATTATAACAGCAGTAACATCTAGCATCACAGAGGGCTAAGCAGTGAAACAAAAGCCTCTAGGCACTCATCAGACATGATCTCATTTCACCCTGGCAAAGCTTTAATGATAGCAAAGGGACACTGTCCATGCTTTTTATGCCCTTAATTATGTTCAGCTTCTGTATTTGTTCACCATGCAATTTTCAGTACAAGAATAAAAGTGTCCATTATTAGCCAGTTAATATCTGATTATTAACCGTTGTTCCCTTTTCTTTTAAAAAACTTTTTTTCTAATAGAAGCAGTCCTTTCAAAAAATTTCTTCTGTTTTGTTGCTGCTTTCCTGACAACTGTTGTTCATTTGCTGATTGCAAAATTTATATGAAATACAGATTACATATCCCTTCTCCAAAATGCATGGAAATAGAAGTGTTTTGGAATTCAGATTTTTTGGAGGGGATTTTGGAATATTTGCATATACATAATGAGGTATCTTGGCAATGGGGCCCAAGTATAAACATAAAATGCATTGGTGGTTCATATACACCTTATATACATAGCCTGAAGGTAATTTTATACACAATATTTTTCATAAAATTGTGCATGAAACAAAATTTATGCACACTGAACTATCAGAAAGCAAATGTGTCACATCTCATCCACCCATGAAGACAATCAGTGGTAGTTTGGGATTTTGGAGTATTTTAGACTTTGGATTTCTGGATAAAGGATATATAAAGACATAGCCATTTTAGTCTGGAAAGTCAGTATGTAAAAGGATCTTGTAATACCTTTGAGATTCACTGAAAGAGAGAACCTGATAGCAAGAGCTTTTCTAGACTTGAGTCTACTTCCTCAGATCTATGCATCAAATCTATGAAAGCTCATGCTACGAACTTCTCTCTTTTACTTAGTCTCAAAGATGCTACAAGATCCCTTTGCATAGTAGGGATATATAATTAATATACAGTTTCTTAGATTAAAATTTAAAATATTTTAAGCATGACTATCATTTTGGCACATGTCAAGGACTCTTGGCCTATTTTCCTAATGCATGCTTTCTGTTTTTGCCTCTCTGTCCCTTCCTAGATCCCAATCTCTACAGCTGGGGAGAGAACTATGCTGGCAGTTCTGGCCTCATGAGTACATCTCCTGATATCGGCCCCATTCAGCGAGAAAGGAGTGGCACAGTGAGTCTCCTCAGGGAGGGCTACACAACCTTTGAGCAGAGTTTGGAAATTTTACTTTTTTAGACTACCAAAACCCTCAGCCTCCCCAAACTTTTCTCTCCTTTCCCAGTTTGACATGTTGGAAATGGATCGCTTGGAGCGAACGCTTGTGAATCTTCCCTTACTGAAGGATCCATCTACTTATATCCCTGACACTGTTGACCTCACAGATGATGCAATGGCCAGGAAATATTGGCTATCATGCTTCGAGGAGGCTTTGGATGGGGTAAAGATTGCTTATCTTTGCATAGTTATATGGATTCATGAGAGCTTGCAAATTTCTGAGTTTGGAAGCTGAAGTTTGGGACAAAAGCATATGTGGAAAGTGAGGCTGCATCTGCAGTGCAGAAGTAAAGCAGTTTAACAGCATAGCTCAGTGCTATGGAATTATGCGATTTGTAATTTGTTGTGGCACCAGAGTACTGTGATGGAGAAGGTTAAATATCTCACAAAACTACAAATCCGAGAATTCCATATCATTGAGCCATGGCAGTTGAAATGATGTCAAACTGCATTATTTCTGCAGTGCAGATGCAACCACAGTGACTTACGCTGAGATCTCATGTTTTTTTAAGCCTACTTTTACAGCTATACATAATGTAGAGATCCAGCATGGTGTACGGGTTTGAGTGTTGCACTGCAACTCTATAGGCCAGAGTTTGAAACTGTGGTCAGCCTTGGAAACCTACTGGCTGACCTTGGGCAAGTCACACAGTCTCAGCCTGAGAAGAAGGCAATTCCAAACCCACTCTGAGCAAACCTTGCCAAAAACCCCAAAACAAAACTCTTTAATAGGTTGGATCTCTTTTGGGCTGCCATAAGTCAGAAATGACTAGAAGGTATACAACACACAAAATATAAACAAAGACAATTCTCTTGTTTCTTTATAGGCACTGGCTTGTGGTTTACATGTGTATATTCCACTTCTGACAGTGTTACTGTGAAGGCTAGTAAGAAAAGAGAAAGCCAGCCATCCCCAGATGTTTGCTTTGAAGCAAGAGTAGGAATTATGTAGCCCATGGCTTCATGAAGGCAGGCAAGGCATTTTGTACGCCATGCCCCCAGAAACATTTTTTGGTGAACAATGAGGATGGTTGCTTCTGGAAGCCTCCCTTGGATATTGCTCACCCGGAAGCATTCATTGTATTCTAAAGGTTCACATGTTCCCTGCCTTCTTGGCTCATAGTAGCAGAAAAACCCTGTCCACTGAGTTCTCTCTTGTGCAACAGCTTGAAAAAGGATTTAAAAAACAAAGGGATGTGGGAAGGCATCTAGTAGGACATGGGAAGCAGAAAATTGGACAAGATGGGGCTTTGGTCTGATCTAGTAGCTGGATACTTTGTTACTCAAAAAAACTTTTCTTACTTGTTACAGTGTTTTAAAAGGGATTAATTGCATTACTTGTTGTGTGCTCTTTGTTTTTATTTTTAAAAATCCTCACCATTGATAAAAGGATGGCATTCAGGTTGGAAAACTCCTATAAAAGTGCCTAAAAATGTCCTTTCAACTTTAAAAGTAATGGGAGGAACTATAAAATTTACGCTAACAAAGTCACTTAGTTTCAACTTTCCTTTATATTACATGATGCCCTCATTGCCAAAAAAAGTCAGCTTGCTGTTTCCAAGCCCCAGGCAGACCATTTATCCATATTCTGACTGGCAGCTACTCACCACCATTTCCGACAAGCGGTCTTTCCTCCGGCTCTACCTGGAGATACTGGAGATTGCTGTTTGGACTTTCAACATCCAGAATATGTTTTCTGCCAATAAATTACACTCCTTTGTTAGTCCTTATTCTTCTTAAATGTCCCAGTGTAAGGAGGAGAGACATTCTACCTTTCTTATAAGACCTTTACACATGTCAGAGGAAGTTGATACTGAGTGGAAGTGGAGGTTAGATGGAAAGCTCAAACAGTATTTAAGGACTCCTGGGGAGAGAAAGTAGAAATTTTGAAATTCTTATAATTCTCTTCTTGCCTCTTGGGTATCTTGTGTGTGTTGGCAGCTCCTCATTTAAGCTGGTCACTTAGGGCATAGCAATACTCTAGCAAAGGTGGCTTTGCTCCCAGTGAAGACTGTTTCTTATGTTATCTTTGCTTCCCAATTCCTCATGCTGTCATTTCTCTTCTTAACAAAACCACAGGCAGTTGGAGATAATAGATATCTTATTTACACTGGCTCTCTGCTCTCTTTTTTTCCTTGCCAGGTTGCCAAGCGTGCTGCAGCTAGCCAGCCAGACTCAGTTGATGCAGTGGAACGAGCTGAAAAGTTCCGGCAGAAGTACTGGCATAAACTTCAGACACTCAGGCAACAACCTTTGTAAGTTGGTGCTGTGGCAGTGAGGAGCTTAGCTGAGGTCTAGTTACTTCTTGCCAAGATACAGTGGGCCCTTGGTATCTATACATTTTCCAAGAAAATTTTACCCACCCTCTATGGATGTTGCTGTTATATATCCTATACAAGGGTATCTTTTTCCACTGCAAATGTCCATGTATTTTCATCTGCTCTCTGTTCAAGTAGGCAACTTGTTCTCCATTTTCAGATCTGTGCATTCCCTCTTCTTTTTCAGTGCTTATGGCACCTTAACAGTTAGAAGTTTGTTGGATACAAGAGAACACTGTTTGAATGAGTTCAACTTTCCAGATCCCTATTCCAAGGTATGTCCTTTTCTTTTAAACTTGGCTATGCCTAAATCCCTAGCTTCATTTAAATACTTCCGTACATTTCTCTGTGCTTCAGTATACTTCCTTATATTTAAGGTTTGATTCTCATACCTTATATTTATGTTCTTTCTCACAGGTAAAGCAGAAAGAAAATGGCATAGCTTTAAAATGTTATCCGGGTGTAATTGAATCTCTGGATTCATTAGGTTGGGAAGAGAGGCAGTTTGCCCTGGTGAAAGGACTTCTTGCAGGAAATGTCTTTGACTGGGGAGCAAAAGCAGTTTCAGAGTGAGTATTGAAATTCTTGGCAAATCTCTATTTATTTAGTTTTTGTCCCATATTTCTCATGGCAGGCACAGTAATAGCTTGTGACTGGTTATTTATAATTGCTTTCTTGGTTTTCTTCCAAAAATCATGTTTTGGGTGTTGCAAATTCATGGCCAGCCACAAATAAACTTGACAGATGGGTTCTTTTTCAAATGTTTGTATTAACAATTTCTATTAATTGACAATATCAGGGGACACACATCTTTCTTGACACCATGTTCCAGCTTAGCCTGTTTAGTACTGTTACTGTAGAACTCATTTTGTGTGTATGTATTGATGGCAAATAGATGGGAAAAGGAATAGACTAGTAATAGAAAAGATAAACAAGGAAAGAGTTCTCCTGTCCTTATACTCTGACACATCCTCAAGTGCAGACAGTTCTCTGGTCTATCCCAATGGAAATTGTTATCTTAGCTCCAAATGGACCATTCAGGTTCTCAAACAAGGCACTGGCATTCTCCTTTCTGAGATCAGGACAAAGGAAAGCCTCCCAAGTGAACCAGCTTTCTAGACACTAAGAGATGTCACTTACAGGTTTGGGAGGAGGATGTAGTTTCCTCTTTTCCTTCTCCCCAAGTCGGAGAGAGTTCTCAGAGAGAGGATTTTCCTATCAGTGGCTATGTTAGTACAGCCTCTGTTTACATTTGTACTTAAGGCTCCTTTACTGAGTAGACAAAACCCAAGAGGGCTGTAAACTGTTAAAGTGCGACTTAAAGCAAGTTAACATGTATACAGATGGAATCTCCCTTATCTGGAATTCTGAAATCTGAAATATTCCAAAGACCAAAACTTCTTTCTTGGATGACAGAGAGAGTAACATCTTTGCTTTCTGATAGTGCAGTTACATAAACTTTTGTTTCACACATAAAATTATTAATAATGTGTATAAAATTACCTTCAGGCTAGGCATATATAAAACATAAATTAATTTTGTGTTTAGACTTGGGTCCCAGCAAATGCTGGTATTCCAAAATACATTTTTTAAAAAATCTGAAATCCAAAACACCTCTTGTCCCAGGCATTTCAGATAAGGGAGACTCAACTTATACATTTACAGGGGTTCCTCATGGTTTGAGGACTTCCCGTTTGCGTCTTTTGGTCTTTCACAGACGGGAAGCCACAGGGGACAAAATGGTGTGCACATACAGGCGTGTGTTGCCATTATACTCAACATGTCTCCAATATTCATGTTATTTCCCGTTTGGGAGCAGTGGGTGAGTCTGGAATGGATCCCCTGCAAACTGGGAGGGATAACTGTAGTTGTAATGTGTATGGATGAATGAGAAGCCTTGTTGATTTTCTAGAGATGCAACTATCTACAGGGTATACTACTAGAAAAGAAAATACATATTATGTGATTAATTGAGATGTTTGAACAAATCATCTTTTGGGCTTAGTTGCTCTCAGGTCTGGGAAATGGGTAGGTTACTTGCCCTGGGTGGGGTTGTATTCTCCCTGAAGGAGCAAGTGAATAATCTGGGAATAATCCTAGACCCATCTTTGTCCTTAGAGGCCATGATAGACTCAATGCTTTGGAGTACTTGGGGGCAGCTTCAGTTGGTCTGTTGGCTGTGGTCTTTCCTGGACAGGGATAACAGCCACAGTAGTCCATGGTAACTTCCAGATCAGACTAGTGCAATGCATTCTACGTGAAGCAGCCCTTGAAGATGACTTGGAAACTGCAACTGGACTGGTCACCAGAGCACAACTCAGAAACCATACAGCACTAGTTTGGAAGGAATTCCACTGGCTGCCAGAACACTTATGGTCTGAACTCAAAGTGTTGGTGATAACATTTAAAGCTCTAAATGGTTTGGGACCTTAATATTAAAGGGAGCACCTCTCTGCCTGAAAAATGAAGTCTGTTGGAAGGGTCCTTCTGTGTGTCCTACTATTGGGGAGATACATTGTGGGAGGACATGAAAAAGGGCCTTCTCTGCAGTGGCACCTTCTTTACCTTCCTAACATTGGCATCATTTTGGCACCAAAGTTAAATCCTGACTTTTTTATTAATACTTTCATGCCTAACTCCTTTACTTTTTTAAATGATTTTAATCATTTTAAAATGTCTGCTTTTTTTAATTGATAAACTGTTTAATATACGTCTAATATTTTAAAATCATTGCTATTATTTATTGTTTTAAATTGTGTTTATTGTAAGATGCTCTGAGATCTTTGGATACAGGGCAGGATATAAATAGTTCAGTAATCATCACCATCATCATCATCATCTTAGTAAAAATCTCTCTTCCTAACAATAAATCTGTATTCTTTCTTTCTCTGCCAGTGTCCTTGAAACAGAGCCACAGTTTGGATTTGAAGAAGCCAAGGAGAAATTGCAAGGTAATGGAATGGAAATTCTGCTTCTTGATAGCATTAGTGAGGAATCTATGCTGATTGGATAGGGTGTAATGTGAGGAGGTTGCAGCAAGTGCATATATCATGGATCACAGAGATCTGTGACTCTTGGAGCACTTTAGACACTAGAACAATCTCCCATTTAGGCTTCAGTGAAATAAACCCAGAATGGTGTTTGAGTATGGTGATAGTTGGTGCCACCACTCCATGGTCCATATTTCTCTGCTCTCTATGAAATGTTTCTTATTTTTCCTGCCATATCAGTTGGAAGGAGATATTTAATGGCTCTACTCCTCTGCTGAAGCAATTCTTAAGACTAAAACTCCCACATGCATGGTTCTGAATTCAAACACTGACCAAAGTTGGTAACCTGCCACTTTTTCTGCCACTGTACAGAACGCCCCTGGCTTGAAGACTCCTACAATGAATGGCTGGAACGGCTCAAGGTATCTACAGTTGGTCTCTTTAAGAACTAAGTAGCAGATGCGACCAGGGTTCAAATCCCTGCTCAGCCGTGGAAACTCACTGGGTGACTTTGGCAAGTCACACACTCACAGCCTGAGGAGGCAAAAGCAAACCCCCCTCTGGACAAATTTTGCCAAGAAAACTCCATAATAGGTTTGCTTTAGGCTCACCATAAGTTAGAAATGACTTGAAGGCACACAACAAGAGTTTTCCAGAAAACCCTGTGGAATCCATGATGTCAGGCGACTTGAAGCCACATACACACAGAGAATATAAATCCTACCTCCCTACCACTTTAGCTCACAACTTTCTTCAAGAGCTGGAGAAATACATAGCAAATAAAAGAGATGATTGGGTGAGTCAGTATGAATTGAAAAAAGGAGTGAGGAAAAGGAAGCGAAAGAGGAGGGTAAGCTAATGCAAAAAAAATTTGAAGTCCACAAGCATCAAAAGGTGGTCCTGCCATGCAGCAGCATGAGATGACTTGCTTCGGGCAGTAGTTTGTGGGGGGAGCAAATGTAGGCAGGGATGAATATCTTACAGATAACAGCAAAACATCTTTAAAGCATTTATCCAATGAACAGAGGAGGAAATAATTTGGACTCCTATTGAGCCAATAAAGTGAGTGACATTCAAAGCATGTCAGTCTGCCACATAAAATGTATCTTAAGTTTCTTGAGTTTCAGTCATAAGGTAGAGAGTTGGGATGCTGTGGATCTCCCAATTCTCATCCCCCCCGGCCATTGGTCACGTTGTTTGGCACTGATGGAACTTGTAGTTCAGCATCTCGAAAGCCACAAGTTCCTCGTCTGTGACTGAAGGACTCAGTCATTCAGTTTGAAAACCATCATAGGTTTTTGAATATTCTTTGTGAAAACTCACTAAAGTTTGAGGAACATGATTGTCAAGCATCTCCCAATCCAAATTTGCTCTCCTCCACCCATTTTCATTTCCCTATCTGTGTGTTGACATTAGTTGGGCAATTTTAAGCAGCTTCTTAACCAAAAACAGCACACTGCAGAATTAATGCAATTTGACACTGCTTTAACTGTCATGGCTCCATCCTATGGAATCATGGGGTTTGCAATTTGTTGCGACACCAAGGGTTTCTGACAAGGAAGGCGAAGCATCTCCCAAAACTGCAAATCCCAGAATTTCATAGCATTGAGTCATGACAGTTAAAGCAGTGTCAAACTGCATTAATTCTGCAGTGCAGATGCATCCTCAGTTACCCTCATCTGTCTTTGAAGTAAACAGGACTTTGCATGATATATTTGAGAAAAAGCGAGCTGCAAGAAGCTGAGGGATCTATTTCCCTTCCTAGAGATGTTCTTTTGCTTTGAGAAGTGGCTCTCAGATGACCAGCAAAGTATTTTCATCAACTAAAAGAGAAAAGAGATGATAACTCTTACTCTGTCTAGATAATAGACACCTTCAGTCTGTCCATTCTTCTCTGATACTTCTTTTTGTTTTTCTCTTTGCAGGCTCCCCCTCATAAATGTGCCTTAATTTTTGCAGACAACAGTGGAGTAGACATCATTTTAGGCGTCTTCCCCTTTGTCAGGGAACTGCTCTCCAGGGGCACAGAGGTCAGTTGAACTACAATCTAATCCTACAGTAAGCATGACTCAAATAAGTTAGAAAAGCATAATGAATGACCATTTGTGGTTTAAATAGATAATTGTGTATACGTAATTGAGGGAAAGACACATTTGTGTTTCAACCAATTCCTCTAGAGGAGTTTATTTTATATTTTACCCATTGCTGGGTGAAATTAATGGTCTGGGTATTTATAACCCATATGTAACTGGGAGGAAAAACATGATAAAGGATTATGGTGGCTCAAAGTCTGCTACTTTCCAGCGTGTTCATGAATTATTTGAATGGAAAAGTTTGCAGCACTCTTAACAAATTTGCAAATAATTCAAAATGGAGGCCACTTGAAATGGTCTTAGTAAAGTGGAATCCTAGGCAGAGGGCAAAAAGATGCAA
>CM034715.1:8044876-8056193 GCA_020142125.1 Phrynosoma platyrhinos | reverse complement strand
TTAGGGTTGCCATAATTCGGAAATGACTTGAAGGCACACAACAACGAAGAAATCAGAACTGGGAACCTTTCGATAAGCCGATACAGAACTTATTTCCGC
Source organism: Phrynosoma platyrhinos (assembly GCA_020142125.1). Lineage (NCBI taxonomy): Eukaryota > Metazoa > Chordata > Lepidosauria > Squamata > Phrynosomatidae > Phrynosoma > Phrynosoma platyrhinos. The sequence continues at coordinate 8,056,094 of CM034715.1, read as the reverse complement.
ACACATATCCTCCCTGATCTTAACATTAAGCACTGATCTTTCAGTAAACGAAAAGCGACAAGGAATTCAGCATGCCACTCACCTTCTCCTGTTCAGCTCTGTGCTTGCTTTTTCTGGATAACTCGACCACAGCGACAACCATTCCCAATAAAAGGCCCAGGGCGAGTATCAGGAAGATGCCTCCTAAAGCGTGAGGTTTCAGAGGGCTCCATTTGTCGTGATCGTCGTCGGAGCAGCTGCTCTCCCACCACTTGCTCCGAAGATAGTCAAGCTCACCGGATTCTCCGAGTTTCAGGATCGCCACTGAGAGCTTGTTTGTCCAAGGAGATCCTAAGGACAGTCAGAGCTTGACAACTTAAGCCCTGTCTCCATGTCCTCTCCATGTTCCCATGGGGAATCCAGATGACTCCAGGCCCAATCCATGATATCCAGACAGTTTGATACTGAACCTGCCATATACCTCCCTTAAAACATTTCAAATAGCCTCACCCTTTGCTCTGGATCTTCCTGGAAGATCTGGAGCCCACCGTTGCAATGCCAAGTGGCTGTTTACAACATGTCCCCCTGTGCTACCCAACAACATTACTGCAAGTTAGAACCATACAGTTGGAAGAGATGCCAATGGCAATCCAGTCCAACCCCATTCTTCCATGCAGGAATACACAACCAAAGCACACCCAACAGATGGCCAACGAGCCTGTTTAAAGACTTCCAAAGAAGGAGACTCTACCACCCTCCAAGAAAATGCTTTCCACTGTCAAACAGCTCTTACTGTCAGAAAGTTCAGCTTGCTTTCTGCTGCTCTAGAGACCTGGAACAATGGATGCAAGCTACAGGAAAAGAGATTCCACCTCAGCATTAGGAAGAACTTCTTGGCAGTAAGAGCTGTTTGACAGTGGAAGATGCTCCCTTGGAAAGTTTTGGAGTCTCCTTCTTTGGAGGTCTTTAAACAGAGGCCATCTGTCGAGGATGCTTTGATTTTGAGTTCCTGCATGGCACAATGGGGATGGACTGGATAGCCCTTGGGGTCTCTTCCAACTCTATGATTCTATGAAAGTTCCTCCTAATGTTTAGGTGGAATCTCTTTTCCAGTAGCTTCCATCCATTGTTCCAGATCCTATTCTCTGGAGCTGCAGAAAACAAGCTTGCTTCATCCTTAATGTGTACCAAAAAACCCAAAGAAGGGGTTATGCCAAAGGAGTAAAAACAACAACAATGCCCCACCCAACTTCAAAAACAATAATGTAAGAAATAACCAAACCCTGGAGCAGAAAAACCTCTATAATTACTAAAAGGGTAAAATTACCCCACTAAATCACGTGCCAATAATTAAAATGAAATAAAAGGCACAAAAAACCAAGGGCTAAAAATATAAAAGGATAACAATGCCCTTAAAAAAACACTTGTGGTTCAAAGCCAGGCCAAATTTCTAAAAGGGTAACATTTACCCCACTAAAAAAATCTGCAAATGCAGAAAAAGATAACATGAAAATTCATAAACCAAGGCCAGACGCGTTTCGACTACTGTCTTCCTCAGTGGCCTATGAACAATTAATTTATATAAGTATTTATTTCACAGCTCACACAATGTGACTCTGCACTATTCCAAAGTAATAATGAGCTCCTCCTGCTTCCAGAGGCTCTTATATAACCAACCTTGCTGGTGATGAAACTAATCCAGTCAAGACTTAAGACAAAAGAAAAACCTTAGAATGTGGAAGGGCAATTAACAATTCAAACCAAACAATAAGCCTTTCTACATAAACCCACCAGGGATTCAGATAACAAAGTGTGACTTCCTTGTTGTTTAACCGCTTTTAGATATTGCATCTTTACATTTATACATTTGTAGATAATTCATCTACATAATGTAGAGCAATACTTCAATTGAATCCTACTAATGCTCTTAGCTACACTTGTTCAGATCAGTCAGAATAGTGGTGGGAGATATCCTGTAAAGAATAAGAAGAAACTAAGGGAAAACCTAGGGTGTGGAGAGATATTTGAAAAACTCAAACAGAGGCCATCTGTCGAGGATGAATTGACTGTGATTTCCTGCATGGCACAATGGGGATGGACTGGATAGCCCTTGGGGTCTCTTCCAACTGTATGATTCTATGAATTCCTCCTAATGATTAGGTGGAATCTCTTTTCCAGTAGCTTCCATCCATTGTTCCAGATCCTATTCTCTGGAGCTGCAGAAAACAAGCTTGCTTCATCCTCAATGTGACACCCCTCCAAATACTTAAACAGGACTATCATATCATCTCTTAAGCTTCTCTTCTCCAGGCTAAACATACCCAGCTCCCTAAGTTTCTCCTCATAAGGCATGGTTTCTAGACCCATGTTGCTCAGTCTGAGGTCTGAACAAGATGCCCAGAGCAGGGGTGGTATGTGGCACAGTGGCCATTGCAAACAACCACTTGACATTACAACAGTGGGTCCCAAGTAATAGGGGATGTTGGAGCAGCTCCGAGGCCGGAATACTCCCCAGAATATTCTGACCCATGCAGACCTGGCTTTACTTTTTCTGAGACTCCATCTCCAAGACTCTCTCAGATAGCAGTTTTAATGGTAAATCAGAATTGTGCTTTAATGGTAGGGGGTATGGTGGCAGGGGAGGGGATCAAATTCTATTCCTGCGGGTAGAATTCAAAGATATAGCCATATTCGTCTGTAAAATCAGTATGTCAAGGGATCTTTTAGCACCTTTGAGACTAACTGAAAGAAAGAACTTAGCAGCATGAGCTTTCGTAGATTAAAGATGCGTTATCTTAGGTAGTAGACTTAAGTCTACGAAAGCTCATGCTGCCAACTTCTTTCTTCGGCTCCTACGGTAACGCAAGTTTCAAATGTCTGGAGTGATCAATAAGAAAAGGCCAAAGAAATGGAACCATGAGAACATTTCAGACACAGCCGCTGACATTGGTGATCTTACCTTTTTGGGTGGCAATGCCAAATCCCCTGGCCCCTAAGACCTCTGGAGAGCGGATCAAGTTGCAGTGCCTGGCAATCGCAAGGTCTTGAGAGATGGATTCGCCAATGAAAGCATAATTGGAATCCAGCACACGCTGTATTGCTTCCTGGTAATTCTTGGCAAAAACGGTATCCTTCTTTTTGTTCATGGACTCGTAGACCATCTGCTGGATTGGGTTCTTAGAGTTCTGCAACCACGACATTAAGATGTTTTGTAAGGAAATGGTTTCTTGCAACAAGGAAAGGCAGAGGTAGGCTACAGTATAGTAGTCCCTCCATATTCGCTGGGATTAGAGGTGAAGGACCCCCATGAATGGAAAAAACGCAAATTAAAAAACAACAACCCTATTCTTTTTACCTGTAAGAATACCTCTCTAAGGATCTCAAGGTCCTCCAGTGCAATTCTGTGATCAACATCTGCCAGAAATTGATCACAGAATCATGCCGGAGGACCTAGAAATGACTACAGAAGTGTTTTCTCTGGGAACTTCTAGGTTCTCCAGCACAACTTCATGGTCAACTTCCAGCAGAGTTGCGCTGGAGGACTTAGAGATTCCTAGAGGAAACATATTAATCAAAACCTCAAAGAATCAAATCTGCAAAAGTCAAATCTGCAAATGTGGAGGGCCAACTGTACATAAACATGGAAGGCAAGGGATGAGACCTTCAACCATACAGATGTATCTAACATGACACCAGCCCTTTAGTTTCTACATCTGAGAGCCATTTCAAGCACACCTTGAAATACAGGAGTGTGGAAGAGCCTTCCATGGTCCCAAACTCCAGATGCCTCTGTTTCACCAGATCTTCAAAGGTCTGGATGGAGAGCTGCTGGGATCCTGACTCCAAAATGAAGCTGAATCCGGCAATGTATGCCGTCAGTAGCACAATGCTGAAAAGCCACCAGATGGCAGAAATTATCCGGATGGCGAGAGATCTGGGCTGAGGCATTGCGCCTGTATGAAGAAAGAGGAATGGAGTTAACATAAGGATAAAGAGTGGGAAAGTAGGCTGTTGAATTGCATTCTCTAGTAAAGCTATTCTCTTGTGTCTTGAAAAGAATTCAGTTTTCTTCCCTGCATTAGTATGTTGCTTAAAGATATAACTCAGGTTTTGAATGCAAGCTTCTGACATTTGTTAGCATTTTCTAAACATCCTAACTGTGTCATTGCGTGCCTCCGAGTCATGTTTTACTGATGACAACCATATCATAGGATTTGTTGGGCAGGCTTCTTCAGAAGAGATTTGCCAACTGGCATCCCCTGACGCTGAGAGAGTGAGACTTGCCCAAGATCACCCAGTAGGTTTTTATGCTCAAGTAAGGATTTGAACCCTGGTCTCCAGAGTCACAGCCCAACATTGAAACCACAACACTATGCTGGCCCTCCAACAACCTGACAACTAGGGTAGGGATATTAAATGTGTCTCTTGGAGGGAAATGCCTTTGGGTGGGTCACACTCCTATTATACGGCTTCTTGTTCTCAACCAGAAAAGCCGCATACGTTTTATATGACTTACCTTGCAAGGTGAATGCTCCTACTCCAAACCACAGGCTATTGAGGAATGTAAAACGCACGTCTTCATTTCCATCCCATTCATAGGGGCTTATTCTAGGAAGAGAAAAAGCATAATCATCATTCATTTTACCCACTGCGGAGATCTGGTGTCACATAGGCATTCCTGGAGTTATTCAATAGAACGGCTCATTGCACCATGAGAACGATTCATAGGGCCTTTGTACAGAGCCCCTGAAATTCCCTTTGCAGAAATTAGCTGTCTCTCTGTGACACCTTTGATAGGAACGTGAAAAACTCTCATCTTGATTTCGTTTCATTTTTTTTTTAACAAATCCCATCTGTATTACCATTTGATCTTTCCAGTTTGCAAGGCTCTATTTTTAACTCCTATGTGGAAATTCATGTGTATTTACCCTATATTGTATTTACAGCAGGCTGGTGATCTGTGGATTTGACCAACTGCGGTTCACCGTGGCTCATGTTATTCAATGGTGGTGCATGCACATGGATGTGCTGATGTGTCCACACCTATGTCAATGCCATTGGATAATATGTGGATTGACCATCCACATTTTTTGCCATCTGTGGGGTGGTGGGGATGAAGGTGGGATTGAACCCCCCACGTTCAATTGGGAAGGGTCCACTGTATTTTTATACAAGTCTCTCCCATTGACTAAAATGTGTTTGTGCAGTTTTCAAATTGTACACATATTTAGTTGTTCACATTTTAAATATATCTATGATTTGTGCATGCATGCAAATATATTATAAGGCCTGCAGTTCTCTGCATTTCTTAAGCCAGGTGCGCTTTTTCTTGTAAAGATCCCCATGAGATGTGAAACGGGTAGTTTGGGTGAAAGTCTTGATGACTCTAATGTTTTCTTCCATTCCTAATTTTGGCTTTAAAGATCTTAGCCCATTTCCACACAAATTAATGGCCACTAAACCCCATGATAGGTCAATATAGCTTACAGTTGTAAACCACTCAGAGTCTGCTTAGTGCAGTATGAAGCAATATATAAATGAAGTTGCTATTGCTATTGCTACATAAGTCGGAAATGACTTGAAGATACACAAAACAACAACTACAAATCGCATGCTTGTCATGAGGACATCATGGCAAATGATCACTCCTTTTAAAAAGGCATCTATCTTGATGCAATTTAAATCTGGAGTTGGGAAGAGATTTTTCACCTGCCAGCAAGGAATAAGCAAAGGCTGGAAAGCAAGTAGGCTATGAGGATACCACCCCAAGTCTCTTTGCTGAAGGGGGTCAAGAAGTGGAACAGTGAGGCCTCTTCAAGGGAGGATTCCTTCTCCAGCAAGATGCCGATGCCGGTGTGAAGAAAAGGCTGGGTGAAGTCTACGGCGTCTTCTCTTATTGACGTTATAGTTAATGGAGCAACAGCAAGATCCGCTTCCTGTCAGGAGAGTAGATGAGGTGGTGTTAGGGATGTGAAAATCATGTGTTCACTGAACATATAGATTTTTGTTTTCTCAGCCCCCTTTTAAGTTTCTGTTTATGAGCCGAGAAATTTTTCTACCTTCTCAAGCCAGCTGTGAGAATCTTTGGACGGTTCATTTTGCAAATGAACCAATAGGGCAGGAATGTCCCATTTGAAATTTGATGTTCTGGATGTTTTTATTGTTTTATTGCTTCAGTACTAAGTTGAGCAGTTAAACAGCAGTGGTGCAATTGAGTCTTTCTCTCGCATGAGTCTAGCTTTGTTGTTATTGTGTGCCATCAAGTAGTAGCATCACTGGGGGGTGTGGGGGGTATGGACTGCACTGTGTGACACCCCAAAAGAGGGGGTGACACTCACTCAGTCCCCTGCCCCCCATGGGTCCTCTCCACAGCCGTAGGCCTGGTTTACAGGGCTGCTCCCTGGAGTGCATGGGGCATTTCCAGCCCTCCCTAGCCTTTACCGGGGAGGTGTGGGGCTTCTGCGGCTGCGCTCTCACACTCCTGCATACACTAGAAGTGCACCAGAAGTTGCTCACAGGAAGTCCTGCCCCATAAGCTCCAGTCAGTGATCGCAGCAGGTGACACTAATCCAGCGGTTCTCAAATAGTGGGGCGGGCCCCCCAGGGGGGGCGCGAGGCTCCATAAAGGGGGCCCGTTACAGCTGGAGAGAGGGAGATTGTCCCAGCACAGCCCCAGTAGCTCTATCCTGATTGGCCAAACCCACCCATGTGATCGCGCGGGGGGGGCGCGAAATGTTTTCTTCTTTCCTAGGGGGGGGGCGTGACAGAAAATAATGGAGAAACACTGCACTAACCCTAGGGATGCCACTGCCATCAAGTCATTTCTGACTTTTGGCAACCCTATCACAGGATTTCCTGGAAAGATTTGTTCCAGAGAAATTTTTCCTTTGCTGCCTTCTGAGACTAAGAGAGTGTAACTTGCTCAAGGTCTCTCAGCGTGTTTCTGTGGTCCAGCTTGCCTTGTGCTAGTGCTGTGTTAGTTTGCCTTAGAGTCACCATAAATCAGAAATGACTTGCAAGTGAAGCAATAAAATGATAAAAACATCTGGAAACCATGCCCTATGCGGAGTGACTTAGGGAGCTGGGTATGTATGGGCTGGAGAAGAGAAGGTTAAGAAGAGGTGATATGATAGCCCTGTTTAAATATTTGAAGGGATGTTATATTGAGGATAGGGTAAGCTTGTTTTCTGCTGCTCCATAGAATAGGACACAGAAGAGATTCTACCTAAACATTAGGAAGAACTTATTGACAGTAAGGGCTGTTCAACAGTGGAACAGACTCCCTCGGAGTGTGGTGGAGTCTCCTTCTTTGGAGGTCTTTAAACAGAGGCTGGATGGTCATCTGTTGAGGATGCTTTGATTCTATGTTCCTGCATGGCAGACATGGGTTGGACTGGATGGCCCTTGGGGTCTCTTCCAACTCTATGATTCTAAGGACATCAAATTTGCTAGCTGCATAAGTTTCTCAAGGAATCAGGAACTCCAAATCCAATTCTTCGTCAGGAAGTTGAGAAACTTCCATTCCATCCCTAGGTTGCTTACCACCATGTGTAAATACACAAAGCATACATATCACTTATATTGATGTCCCACCCTCCTAATTTGAGAAGGATTCATTTTGAAGAAAACATACCTTTCTTACGACCTCTCCGATCATCCCCGACCAGTTTCCATTTGGACTCAGTGCTCCATACTTCCCATCCTTCACAACGCCCACCTTGTACTTGAAGTGCAGCATTTGAGAAAGCTTCTCCAACAGGTCAATGCAGTAGCCCTCCAGCTCCGTGCCTCTGGCCATTACATAGGGGTCTTCCTGTGAATTGGTCAAGACAAACTAGCTCTAAAGGTCTGTTTGACCATCCTCAACTGAGCGTGCATGAAAAGAGCCATTACCCATCCGATAACACAAGAGACAACTCCTGGTCCCAAGAGTCATTCCACTCCTTCATGCTGCTACTATAACCCTTCCTTTTTTTCTTACTCTCCATAATTTCCTGGACAATGATGTGCATGTTACTCCAGAACGTTATGGAAATTCATTTTAAAAAGCAACAGTTCACTGCAGTTATCCTTGCATAGCTTGGCTCTATTTAAACTGGGTTGGAGTGATGATATATCACATTAAAAAAAAACCCAACAGAATATTTTCTCCATTCAAATATTTGCTTCTCCCCAAACATCAATAATTGGATCCAGTGCTATTTTTGTTGCTGTTAACTGCCCTCGAGTCAATCTTGACTCATGGCGACCCTTTGGATGAGACCAATCCAAGAAGACCCTCTGTCCTCCACTGCTATGCTTAAATCCTGCAAACCCTTAATACACATAGCCTCCTTTAGAGTCTATCCATCTTAGACATCTCCAAAAAAACCCTGTCCTCCGCAGCTCTATTCTGGTCATCTTGCAGGCTCATCTCCATGGCCCCTCTTATTGAAACCAACCATCTGGAATGTGGCCTTCCTCTCTTCCTCCTTCCCTCCACCTTCCTTGGCATTATTATCTTTTCCAAAGAATCCTCTCTTCTCATGATGTGTCCAAAGTACAACAGCCTCAGTTTGGTCATCTTGGCTTCTTCCATGGAGGTTTCTAGCTTAATCTGCTCAAGAACCCCTTTGTTTGTCCTTTTGGCTCTCCATGGGATCCTCAGCACGCTTCTCCAGAAACACATTCTCTCAAATGAATTGATTTTCTTCCTATCATCTTTCTTAACTGTCCAACTCTCACATCCATCCATGGTAATATTCCTATTCCTGGGACCATATTTAAACTCCACCAATCCTGCTCTAGGTGCTTATCTTTTTTAACATTGTAAAGGGTTGCAACCACTTGCACATTTGTAGAAAGAGTTCTCTTACCAAGATGGTTGTGATGTACATTGTTGGCCAGTCCTTCCCGCCTCCTTTGACGGAGTCACTGTCCTATGGGCAAAAACATCGAAATGGCTCCACTGTAGTATAAATAGTGTGTACCAAGAGCGTACCAAGGAGTGCACACCAATACACACATGAAACACATCCTGTATTAGTAGTCACAGTCCAAAGTTTGCAGCCTTTCTATCTCCAGAGTCCATTCCAGAGTGTACCAAGGAATATTCCCAGGGAAATATTCTTCATTTGCACAAGCCCTACCATGGATCTTTGAATTGTGCAAAGTGAGTGCGAGACCCAATATTCACCCAACACTTCCTTGTGCAAATACTTTGCAAGGAAAGTGAGAATTTCTACAAAGGCAAGAAGCTGCCTTATTCTGCATCAGCCCATTCAGCCCAATGGACTGTACCCCAAACCTGGTTTCAGCTCTATTTTAATGGGAGAAGAGGCTCGTCCGATAAGGCCTTCAGACTTTCTCAGCCAAACTCTTCCACTTCTGACTCTTCCAGCCTCCTTGCCTCCTTCCCTTGGTCTCTAATCTTCCATGCTTTCTTAATTAAATCCCATTCTTTCGCTATAACACTTGCTGCCAACGCAATCTACCCAAATAAAAGAGTGCGCTTAGTAAATCAGAATGGCATTTCTTTCCCGTACAAATTCTTTCAAAGGGATCCATTTGTGTCTCCAAGGGATCACAGCTGGAAGCCAATTAGGACTTTGTCGTGAATTAAAAAGAGCTTCCAGGATGTTTCGAAGGGATGGCGAGAGAAAGGAGAAGAAACAACCTACCGTAAATGAATCCCACTCTTAAAGGTAAACCAGAAATAGCCTACATTTCACTCCGGAAACATACATGTTCACTTCCATGCTCCCCTCCAAGCGTTCACTCAGCCTATAAAGAATTTGTATCAAGGATGCTTGCCAAACAGATCATGTACATAAACCTATATTGAGATTGGATCTGCATAAAGCTCATGGTAGGGATCACCTTTGGTCCAAACCATCAAAGGAGAGGGCCAAAAGTCATGTGAAGGTTGACTGAAATGAGTCTTTTACCCCCAGCCTTCTCTCTTATACACACGCCTCAACTACCTGAAGCCTGGAAGATAAGCTGTGAAGCATACCAGAGTTCAAAAATCCCAGGATCAAACGCATCCCTCTTTAAAGTGCTCTTTTGATGTGCGTTTGTGGGTGTCTGTGCCTTCCAGTCGATTATGGCGAGCCCATGAGTTTCATAGGGCTTTCTTAGGCGAGGAATACTTTGCTTCCAAAGTCTTCCAAGGCCAACAACGCTTCTTCTCCATCAACGACTCCTCCTCTTCCTCCCCAGCACTTCCAGTATCTATCTCCCTGCTCCCCATAACAAACATATAGTTTTGTTTGGCAATGAAACCAGTAGAAATTAATTCCAGGCTAGTATGCCCAGAGGAATGGACTCCTACCTTACTGATGCCATCTTCGTCCTCAGTTGCACCTGGAAACACAAACAAAGAAAAGGAACATTGCTCTGATCTGTTGGTTTTTCAGCAGCAGAAGGGGAAACATGTTGATGTGAGTTGCAGCCCCCGTTCATTCTCATAGGCAGGATGATGTTTGCAAGAGTGCCCAGGTCATGACTTATTAAGTCAATGGTTACAATTCAACTTCCCCTCAGTGTAGCCCTGAATGAGAATTTGAATGGGTGTCATATGATATGATAGTCCTGTTTAAGTATTTGAAGGGGTGTCATATTGAGGATGGAGCAAGCTTCTTTTCTGCTGCTTTCCAGAGAGTAGGACTCAGAACAACAGATGCAAGCTACAGGAAAAGAGATTCCACCTCAACATTAGGAAGAATTTCCTGACTGTAAGAGGTATTTGACAGTGGAAGATGCTGTCTCAGAGAGCGATGGAGTCTCCTTCTTTGGAGATTTTAAAACAGAGGCTCGATGGTCATCTGTTAGAACTGCTTTGAATGTGTCTTCCTGCATGGCAGGGGGTTGGTCTGGATGACCCTTGTGGTCTCTTCCAACTCTATGATTCTATCATTTTATATCCATAAGTACGGTATGCTAAACCAATGCTATGGAACCGCCAGGCAGAATAGCAACATTTGTACAAGACATGTCAATGGCTTGGGTGCTGTTGCACAAGGCACGGTTGCAAATTTGCTGTGTGTGTGACTCGGTTTTCTCCATCAGTACATCTGTTGTAGTACAGTGAATACTTTGCTCTATGTACATGTCACTTACAGGATGCCAATTCATGAAACAGTCAAAGAGAAACTTTTAACAGTATAACCATGCAAAATATTCAGAAAAGGGAAAGCTGAACAAGGAGAGGAGAAGAGAATCATAGAACCATAGAGTTGGAAGAGCCCCCAAAGGCCAT
>CM034715.1:8028595-8039522 GCA_020142125.1 Phrynosoma platyrhinos | reverse complement strand
GCCAAGTTTATGATATTATTCTGATGTATAATATTTTCGTGAATGGATTCTGGTATGTATTCCTCTACAAAAAGCGAACGTGTAATATATATACATATGAGTGTATAAGTATAGGATGGCATATTTATGTAAATATTCCTTACCTTCTTTCTCTGTATAACCTAGAATTGTTGCCTAAGGAAGTATTTAAGTGCGTTGATGTATGTAACTTTTATTGAAAGAATAATTAGTATGTATGTTGTTTAAGGTTGATTTTAAGTAATAATTTTTTAAATAAATAAATAAATAAATAAATAAATAAGGGAGATCGGATTAGTCTGGCATGACTAATTTTTGAGAAACCCATGTTGACTTTTAGTAATTATGGCATTCCTTTCTCAATACTTACAGACTGTCTGTAAGATCATTTCATGATCTGCTCTAGGATCATTCCTGATATTGAAGTCAAGGTAAATGGGCAATAATTATTTGGCTCCGCTTTTTTCCTTTTACTGAGCATGCATGAGCACCGAAAGTAAAAGGGAAAGCAGATAAGCCTACTTTATCAGCTACTGCTGGCACGTTTTGCAAAAGGCATAGCGCTGTAATTTTAGCCACCAAAATGGAAACCGTAACAGAAGCAGGGGCTGGCGAAAGAAACAAACCTTCCAAGAAAACATTTTGGAAGAGCTTTCTGATGGTCTCGAGAAAGTTCAAGATATTTTTCTCTACTTATGCAAAGCTTACCAGACCTAGTTGTTTTATATCACCTGTGCATATTACATTCAGGGGCAGCTGTGTTGGCCATTTAGCAAATTCAAACAAATATCCATCGGTGATACCTGTATTGGCCAACCCAAATGCAACAGGTATATTGTGCATTTTGGTTGGCCAATAAAGGTATCACCTGTGCATATACTGTTAGTTTTGGATAAAGGGGTGGCTGAAATATGTCGAACTGTGCTTCATTTTTGTGGCACGAAAATCCCTATTCTTTGGACTTCTAGGACCAAATTTTCTGCTAAAGAAGTAATACCCAGAAATACATCTGCTTTGCCAACCCAGGTATATGACCATTTTATTTTCTCACCTGTTGAATGAGGTTTTCCAATCAAGAGCAAAGTGGCAAATGCATACAAAGCAAACCGGAGAACTTGGTCCATCGGCGAAGAGGCCACCGCGGCTGATAGGTTAACCCCTGTCCGAGTAAAATGCAAAAAGAGACAATGAGAAATTCATTTCACATCTGTTTGTTCACGGAGGAAAAACAACACAGGAGGGAATGAAAATCAGCCACGCCGCGTAGAAAAACAACAACCTTCTGCCTTGCTTGTGGAAAGCAAGCATCAAGGAGAATGGTTCTGGTCTTTCCCCATAACATGCTAGATTTCTACATGCAAGGGTCTGCATGAGAGTGTTTTACTATGGGAAAATATTCTGCCATGGAGCTGCGATAACTACTACTTCTACTACTACTAATAATAATAATAATAATAGAAAGTTAGCATCATGGAGCTGCAGTGACTAATAATAATAATAATAATAATAATAATAATAATAATAATAATAATAGTGGAAAGTTAGCATCAAGGAGAATGGTTCTGACCTATCTCTGTGTAATGTGTTAGATTTCTACATGGAAGGGTCTGCATGAGAGTGTTTTGCTATGGTAGACTATTCTGCCATGGAGCTGCAATAACTATCAACAACAACAACAACAACAACAGCAATAGGAAGTTAGCATCATGGAGCTGCAGTGTCTAATAATAATAATAATAATAATAATAATAATAATAATAATAATAAATAGTGAAAAGTTAGCATCAAGGAGAATGGTTCTGGTATCTCTGTGTCATGTGCTAGATTTCTGCATACAAGGGTCTGCATGAGAGTGTTTTACTATCGGAGAATATTCTGTCATGGAGCTCCAATCACTAATAATAATAATAATAATAATAATAATAATAATAATAATAATAATAATACATATTGCATATTGTGGAAAGTTAGCATCAAGGAGAATGATTCTGGTCTATCTCTCTGTGAAATGACGATGGCTTGATACAGTAAGATAATATAGTAATAAGGTCCAATATGTACTAACATGTAATGATGATGTAATGAATAAATGTGTATTTTAAGTTTTTAATCAATAAAATTTTAAAATTAAAAAAAATTAACTTTAAAAATTTAAAAAAATTAACTTGCTCCTTTTCTTTCGATGACCAAACAGGCTGGGGGTGTTGCATTGTTTTAAAATGTTTTAAGCAGTTTTATCTTTTTTAAAAACAAAAACAAAAACCTGTAATTTATTATTTTAATAAGCAATCTAGTTTAATATCGTAATCATTTAATTCTATTTTATTGTACCACATTTCTATGTTTTTAATGGTACTGTTCTTTTCATATTGTGAGCCGCTCGGGATCCCTGTCCTGGGAAAAGAGCAGGATGCAAATAAATATAATAATACTAATGCTAATACTAATAATAATAATCAATATTTCCAAACATGCAATTGGTATTTTATGCTATTGCAATGCGAGAAATTTGGGGATCGAAGAAAAATTTCTTGTTTGGGGTGGCAATGTCCTCATTCTCTCCTAGTAAGAAAGTATCAGCTGTGTACATATTATGCTTTCATAATAGTGGAAAGCAAGAAACACAACTAGAAATCTGAATTTAATTTATTATCTATATCTGAATAGATGTGTGTGTGTATAAAACCAGAATTTGAGAAAGTTATTTATTTTGGACTACAACTTCCAATAGGAATACACACACACACACACACACACACACACACACACACACACATATATATATATATATATATACACACCTGTTGGAAGTTATAGTCCAAAATAAGTAACTTAGCTCAGCTCAGACTGGAAGCTGCTCCTGAGATGGAAATGAACAAAAATTGTTGATAACTTTTGTATACTGAGCCAGCGTGGCATTGTGGTTTGAGCATTGGACGAGGACGCTGGTTCGAATCCTGGCTCGGCCGCATAAGCCCACTGGATGACCTTAGGCAAGTCACACTCTCTCAGCCTCAGAAGATGGCAAACCCTCTCTGACAAAAGCAAGCGCAAGAAAACGCAGTGACAGTTTCACCTTCGGGTCGCCATAAGTCGGAAACTATATGGACACTGCCAAAAGAGGCGAAACAGGTTGTGAGTTCGATCCCAGGCAGGGCTCCAGGGTTGACTCAGCCTTCTATCCTTTCATAGGTCAGTCAAATGAGGACCCAGCTTGTTGGAGGCAATTGGCTTACAGATTGCAAACTGCATAGAGAGTGCTGAATTCACTGGTATAGGAACGTAAATGCTATTACTATTGCTATTACTATTGCAAGCTTTTACAGGCTGTACCAGATCCTCCATCACCCATCCAAACCCCTTCCCATTCTTGCCATGCAAGACCACATTTTATATAGGAAAAGGACCTTTCCATAAACCCGGGATCAGGCAGACTAGAGAAAATGAACTGTCCTTTTCCTATGATCGGAGAACAAGTGCTCCCCTTCACCAGGGGTTTTGCTAGACAGAAGGACAATCCCAACTCGCCAAGCCCTTGCTAAGCAGTTTTCCAGCTGGGAATTGCATTCCAGGAAAGAAAGCAACTGAAGAGGCAAATACCGAGGGAGGGAATGGTGTGAGAGAGAAAAGCCGGCTAGATAATATCACTTACAGTTGGCGAATCCTTTGGCCTCGGCAGGACAACTGGAAGCAACAGCACAAAGGATAGCAGCTGCTGCACTGAAATACTAGCCAGCAACTTCTATGAAGGGATGGCAGAAGTGAACTGCATAGACCCTCTTGCCCAATGCAGACTCAGAGGAGGAGTTTGGCAAGGCTTTGAGGGTGGGTGGCACGATGGTACCCAACGACGAGTGTTGCTTCCCTTCCCAAGTAGGAGAACACCATGCGCCACTTGTCGCTCTGCAAATCCAACCTCAAAACTTTGTGCAGGAGTTGAGCCTATCATGGGGTTTTCTGAGGCTGAGAGTGTGTGACTTGTCCAAGGTCTTCCCAAGTCGGGAATCGAAATCTGGTGTCCAGAGTCACAGTCCAACACTCAAACCACTGTGTCAGTGATTCTCAAACGTTGGTCTTTGGTCTTCCAATGATTCCCAAACTTCTTGGCATAGTGCGGGGATTCCCAAACTGGTCCTCCAGGTGTTTTGGACTTCAACTCCTAGAAGACCAAACCAGCTTGGCATACAGTCAAAAATTCTGGGAGATGAAGTCCAAAACATCTGGAGGACCAAAGTTTGGGAATCCCTGTACTACGCCATGCTGGCTCTCAAACTTCTTCATGTTGTTGTTAACTTCCCTTGAGTCGATCTCATGGTGACCCTCTGGATGAGACCTCTCCAAGAAGACCCTCTGTCCTCCCCTGCTCTGCTTAAATCCTACAACCTCTTCATACCCATAGTGACCTCCTTAATAATAGAATCCCTCCTTCTGCATGGGGCCTTCCTCTCTTCCCATTTCCATCCACCTTGCATGGTGTTTGTTGTTAACGGCCCTCAAGTCGATCTCGACTCAAGGTGACCCTATGGATCCAAGAGGACCCTCTGTCCTCCCCTGCTCTGCTTAATTCCTTAAACCCCTTAATACCTGTGACTGAAGAATACCTTAATACCTGTGATTGAAGAGCCCACAAAGGGAAATATTTTGTGATTGTGATTGTGGTCCTGACCTCTGACTTTGCATGCTTCTCAAAACCCAGTGGCATGGGAGCAGCATTGAGAGAAGGCTCTTGCTTTTCCACACAGCTTGGACAAGTTTATTTTTATTCATTTATTTATTCCATTTTGTTGTTGTTAACTGCTCTCGAGTCGAACTCGACTCATGGCAACCCTATAGATGAGACATCTCCAAGAAGATCCTCTGTCCTCCCCTGCTCTGCTAAAATCCTGCAACCCCTTAAGACCCAAAGTGACCTCCTTAATAATAGAGTCCCTCCATCTGTCCTGTGGCCTTCCTCTTTCCTCCTTCCCTCCACCTTTCCCAGCGTTATTTTCTTTTCCGAAGAGCCCTCTCTTCTCATGATGTGTCCAAAGCACAACAGCCTCAGTTTGGTCATCTTGGCTTCTTCCAGGGAGGTTTCCAGATTGATCTGCTCTAGGACCCTTTTGTTTGTCCTTTTGGCTCTCCATGGGATCCTCAGCGCTCTTCTCCAGAAACACATTCTCTCAAATGCATTGGTTTTCCTCCTATCCTCTTTCTTGACTATCCAGCTTTCACATCCATCCATGAGAATAGGGAATACAATGGCTTGGATGAGCCTGACTTTTGTGCTGAGTTGGATATCTTTGCATTTTAGTTTCTTTTCTAGTTCTTTCATAGCCACCCTCCCCATTCTTAGTCTTCTCCTGATTTCCTGACTGCAATCCCCATTTCTATCAATGTTTGATCCCAGGTATGTGAACTCTTTTACTATTTCTGTTCCTTCATTGTCTAGGTTGAACTTGTGAAGGTCCTCAGTGGTCATGATTTTTGTTTTCTTGATGTTCAGCATTAAGCCTGCCTTTGCACTTTCTCCAAAAACTACCTTATTCTTTGTCACTTCTTCACTTTGAAGGCAACCTTTGAGGCCCTACAGCAAACAGTTCTCCCCAGCCCTAGTCAGGTGTAATTTTACCGACTGATGCTGATCTGCTTCATGCCCACAGTTGCACTATAGCTCCATCAGGTTTTCCCTTTAAATCAAGCCTATATCATATGTAGATTTGCTGTTGATGGCCCTCAAGTCAGCTTCATCTTATGGTGACCTTATGAATGAGAGACCTCCACGATTCCTTGTCTACAATAGCCCTGCTCAGATTCTGCAGTTGTAGGGATGTGGCTTCTTGGATTGAGTCAACACACTTGCAACAGGGGACTTTTTCACACAACCCCGGTTCTCGCCACAATGGCGGCAATGAAAAGAAGTGCAGACATACCATTTGGGGAGCACTCCCTATCACACATCCCTTTGGGAGCACAGTTGGGTTATTGATGGTCCCATGTGCTCTTTTCTGCCCTCATTCTTAACCCTGTCTCCCTACTCTATGCCCTTTTGGCTTTCTCTGTGTGTGTGCATTTTCTTTTAGTTTTTGTTTTGTACTATACCAGCATGTTTGGGAGCTTGTTGATGGGTTTTCCATCAGTGGCAAAGTGCAGGCTAACCATGCCTCGAAGACAAGGCAACGATGAGAGGGAGACAATGTGTGTGATAGGTATCCTAGAATCATAGAGCTGGAGGAGACCCCAAGGGCCATCCAGTCCAACCCTATTCTGCCCTGCAGAAAGACACCATCAAAGCACTCCCTGTGATAGATGGCCATCCAGCCTCTGCTTAAAGACCTCCAAAGAAGGAGACTCCACCACTCTCCAAAGGAATGTATTCCACTATTGAACAGCCCTTACTGTCAGGAATTTCCTCCTAATGTTGAGCTGGAATTTCTTTTCCTGTAGCTTCCATCTATTGCTCTGTATCCTATTCTCTGGAGCAGCAGAAAACAAGCTTGCTCCATCCTCAATGTGACATCCCTTCAAATATTTAAACAGGGCTATCATATCCTCTTTTAATCATCTCTTAACCTTAGTGCCACCATATTCTGCTTTGGTCAGGCTTCACCTGGAATACTGTGTCCAGTTCTGGGCACCACAATTCAAAAAGGATGTTGAGAAACTGGAGTGTGTCCAGAGGAGGGCAACTAAAATGGTGAAGGGTCTGGAAACCAAGCCCTATGAGGAACGACTTAGGGAGAAGAGCATGGAGAAGAGATGGTTAAGAGGAGATATGATAGCCCTGTTTAAATATTTGAAGGGGTGTCATGTTGGGGATGGAGCAAGCTTGGTTTCTGCTGCTCCAGAGAATAGGACATAATGAAGCAGTGGATGAAAGCTACAGGAAAAGAGATTCCATCTCAACATTAGCAAGAAATTCCTAACAGCAGGAGTTGTACATCAATGGAAAACGCTCCCTCAGAAAGTGGTGGAGTCCCCTTCTTTGGAGGTCTTTAAACAGAGGCTGGATGGCCATTTGTCAGGAGGGCTTTGGTTGTGAGTTCCTGCATGGCAGAATGGGGTTGGACTGGATGGCCCCGGGGTCTCTTCCAACTCTAGGATTCTATGATTCTCCGGACCAGGGGTAGGCAACCTAAGGCCCGGGGGCCGGATGCGCCCCCCCCCGAGGCCTTTGGACCTGTCCCAGGCTGGTCCTGCCACCCCCGCTGCCCCCCGCCATGATGATATTGATTATTGTTGTTATTACTTGTTCTTGGGGTTTTCTTGGCAAAATCTCCACAGGGATTTTGCCATGGCTTTTCTGGGGCTGAGAGAGTGTGCATGCGTATTTTTTGTATTTTTTATTTATTTATTTATTTGTTTTTGGTGCTTCGGACCCCCAGTTGTCTGAGGGACAGCAACCCGGCCCTTGGCTCAAAAAGGTTGCCTACTCTTGCTCCAGACTAAACATACCAAGCTCTTTAAGTCTCTCCTCATAAGGCATGGTTTCCAGACTCTTCACCATTTTGGTTGCCCTCAAAAGGAGTTATTATGGTACTTTAAAGATAGTTTAAAAGCCACATGTGATAATGTCCATGGCCTTCCTACTTTTCTACTCCCTCTCATTTTACTAAAACCATTACCGTCTTTTCTCATGAATCATGGAAGTATTCCAAGATATAGCCCTGTTTGTCTGTAGACTCAGTCTGTAGAGAGATCTTGGAGCACCTTTGAGACTCAATGAAAGAAAGAAGTTGGCAGCGGGAGCTTTCGTAGACTTAAGGCTACTTCCTCAGATGCATATGGATATAGACTATATGCATATGAAGTTTTAATATGTAGAGAGATCTTGTAGTACCTTTGAGACTAACTGAAAGAAGGACATTGGTAGCATGAGCTTTCCCAGACTTCTAAATGCATCTGAGGAAGTAGACTGAAGTCTAGGAAAGCTCATGCTGCCAACTTCTTTCTTTCAGTTACTCTCAAAAGGTGCTCCAAGATCTCTCTCCATATTAAAACTTCATATGCATATAGTCTATATCCATATGCATCTGAGGAAGTAGACTTAAGTATAGGAAGGCTCATGCTGCCAACTTCTTTCTTTCAGAGAGTCTCAAAGTTGCTCCAAGATCTCTCTACATATTACAACTTCATATGCATATAGTCTACATCCATATGCATCTGAGGAAGCAGACTGAAGTCTACGAAAGCTCATGCTGCCAACTTCTTTATTTCCATTAGTCTCAAAGGTGCAACAAGATCTCTCTCTCTCATGACTCATGATATGGCCAGAAAACAACAGTCTCAGTTTGATCATTCTGGACCGCAGGCTTGGTTTGCTCTGGAGCCCATTAATTTGTCTTTTTCCTGGTCTTTTTAAAAGCAAACCACAGTATCTTTACAACTTTCCTTCAGGACTCTATTTCAAACAAGCACATGTTGGTATTTGTATTGCATTGCCTCTGACAAAGAATAAAGGGTTAAAGAAAAGATAGTGAAGGGGTGGTAATGAAAGGAGCTGCATGGCAGGTGAGTTAAATTGAGTCTTTTTGGATCAGCTTGCTCACTTTGTCTCAAACTAAGATGGTGGCAGTGTGGAAGGGAGGAATGAAGAGAATGAGAAGGTATGTAGGAGTTTGTGCTGTTATGGGAATGAAGACTGAGAGGTTTTTCTGCAAGGAGGAATGCTGAATGACGGAGGACCCAAGGACTATTGGCTTCTGCAATGTAACTAAAGAGTTTCTGGATGTAAAGGACTAAATTTCTCTTGGACACAAGTAAGAGCAAGAGGCATGTATTCAGGACATACACAGTGCCGATAAAGTCCGTTTCTGACTTTATCGGCACTGTGTATGGACTGAATACATACCTGTTGCTCTGCAATTGCTACCTACGAAGTGCATATTGTTGGGTGCCTTCCAAGTCGCTTCCAACATATGGCAAGCCTAAGGTGTTTGCCTATCATAGGGTTTTCTTGGGAAGTTTCTTCAGAGGGGAATTGAGGTTGAGAGTGTATGACTTGCCTCAGGTCACCCAGGGGGTTTCCATAGCCAAGTCAGGATTCGAACTCTGGTCTCCAAAGTCATGGTCCAACGCTCAAACCACTAGGCCATGCTGGCTCTCTTAAATATAGGTAAATATCTTCAAATGTAGTGGTATGAAATTAAACAGAGGCTGGATGGCCATCTGTCAGGGATGCTTTGATTTTGAGCTCCTGCATGGCAGAATGGGGTTGGACTGGATGGCCTTTGGGGGTCTCTTCCAACTCTATGAATCCATGAAATGTGCTTCAGCACAAGGGTTTGAGGGTGAATCTGCTGTGTAACTCAAAATGAACCATAAAACAAACTTTGTGTCAGCTTTTTCCAACCATAAAACCATATACAGATATTGGAAATATAATGTCATGGGCGACCATGATGCCGTCTTCTGCTCAACTGTTGAAAGAAGACAACTTTTTTTTCCTCTCTATAGTAGGATTTATAGCATCTGTCTATATATTATCCCTGCTCCCAGCCATGGAAAACATTTGAGTCTTTAAGATATTTAACAGGTCCAAGGTACATGTTTATTCGGTCAATGACCAGCAAGATTAAAAAAAAATACAAAACATAATACATAAGTGCAGCAATGAGCTTCAAAGGACACACTCTCTCTCTCTCTCTCTCTCTCTCTCTCTCTCTCTATATATATATATATAATTTATTGTGTGTCCTTTGAAGCTCATTGCTGCACTTATGTATTATGTTTTGTATTTTCTTTTTAATCTTGCTGGTCATATATATATATATATATATATATATATATATATATACTCTCCTGTGATTTTATAAATGTCATGATTCCATGAAAATAAAATATGCTAACATCCTTTTTACAAATTGCAAGAAAGCAGCAGCAGTATTTTAGGGATGCCAGCTTTACTATGTCCATTCTAAAGTGTCATCTCCGTTTAACAGAGCAGTGCATATTTTTGTGCACGTTTTTGTGCGCCTGCATCTTGGATAGTGATAAATAAGGTCCATATCTCCTTAAGGCATTATATCCACATGCCTTTCTGGAGGCAGAGAAGTGTAAAACTGGGAATTACTTGGACTGGGAGCGAAGGTTTGAGAGAGAGAGGCCACTAACATTCCTGTGCTTAATGGGAGCTGCAGCTTTGTTGTTCTCTGTTTTTTATGTATATGGAAAGCATCCCCGCATTGCCTTTCAGCCGATGTTAAATGGTAGTAGACTCGAAGCCGGTGCGGTGTGAATATCAATTAGAAATGTTTTATTCTAATGAGAATGCAAGACAAATCGCCGCCCATCATACATTCAGTTTAGCCGACTGGCAAGGTTTCAGGACTCGAAGGGCATTGTAGGGGTATAGTAAAAAAAAAAAGTTACTGCAACTCCCTAGTACTGGAGAGGAGAAGAAATGTGGTTCTTTTTGTAGAAAAAGCTGGGAAGCATGTTTGGGAAACAACCATTGACACTGAAGCAGAGGCCACAAATAGATCCGCAACTCCGATGCTGAACCAGGGTTTCGACTGATTCACACAAGCAATGGAAGACCAGTTTTGGTTTTTATTTTGCAATAAATAAATAAATAAATCGTTTTGCAAAAAATGATTAGCAGCAAAGATGCATGAGTTGCCTGTCTCCAAGTGAAAGGCTTAGGGAGCTGGGTCTGTTTAGCCTGGAGAAGAGACGGTTAAGAGGGATATGATAGTCCTCTTTAAATATTTGAAGGGATCTCATATTGAAAATAGTGCAAGCTTGTTTTCTGCTGCTCCAGAGAACAGGACATGGAGCAATGGATGCAAGCTACAGGAAAAGAGATTCCACCTCAACATTAGGAAGAGCTTCCTGACAGTAAGAACTGTTTAACAGTGGAACACACTCCCTTGGAGTCTGATGGAGTCTCTTTCTTTGGAAGTCTTTAAATAGAGGCTGGATGGCCATC
>CM034715.1:8016470-8028495 GCA_020142125.1 Phrynosoma platyrhinos | reverse complement strand
TGGCAGAATGGGGTTGGACTGGATGGCCCTTAAGGTCTCTTCCAACTCCAGGATTCTATGATTCTATGATCACACTGAGCATGTTGAGGCTATCCAAGAGGGTCTTTGGATTTAGGTACCCACAATAGGCTCCAGCCAGCATTTTATTTTCCGCAGGGGATAAAAAAAAATTCCATTTGGTTTCCATGTCCCAGTCCAAGAAACTTTATGAAAACTATTTAGGGGAGGGACGAAATGGCTGAAACAGCAGTTCCTGGTCCAAATCCACAGCAGGGAAGTTACCTGGACAAATGCAAGACTCTGGCCTTGCTTATAAGTCTCCGAAGGGCTTTTCAAGTAACGGTCCATCCCAGCTTTCCTGCCTGTTCTGCAATCTGTCTGCCCTTCTGTCTTCTGGGACCTGGGTGGCCAAGAAGTCATAGAATCATAGAATCATAGACTCATAGACTCATAGAGTTGGAAGAGACCCCAAGGGCCATCAAGTCCAACCCCCCCTGCCATGCAGGAACTCCCAGTTAAAGCATCCCCGAAAGATGGCCATCCAGCTCCAAGTATCAGAATGCAGTCAAGATGGGAAAAGTTATCAATGGGAAGAATGGATAAGAGAGGAGAAATGCAGCCATTTGCTTTTATCTGAGAAGGGCAGGATTTCTCTCCTCCTCTCCTCGATGCTGTGTTAATGGAGTGCAGTTGGAAAGGTGAAAGGGAGAATTATAGAATCGTAGAGTATGAAGAGACTCCCAAAGGCTATCCAGTTAGCAAGGAGAAAGGAAGAAACATAGGATCATAGAAGAGACCCCCAAGGACCATCCACTTAGCAAGGAGATAAGAAGAAACATAGAATCATAGCGTTGGAAGAGACCCCCAAGGGCCATCCAATCCAACCCTCTTCTGCCATGCAGGAATGCACCATCAAAGCACCCCCTGGAGCATCAGAAAACAAGCTTGCTCCCTCCTCAATATGACATCCCTTCAAATACTTAAACAAGGCTACCATATCACCTCTTAACCATCTCTTCTCCAGGCTAAACATACCCAGTTCCCCAAGTCACTCCTCATAGGGATTCATGGTTTCCAGACCCTTCACCATGTTGGTCTCCTTCCTCCGGACACGCTCCATCTTCTCAACATCCTTCTTGAACTGTGGGGACCACAACTGGACACAGTATTTTAAGCGAAGTCTCCCCAAGCAGAATTTGTTGTGGTTAAGTGTCCTCGAGTTGGCCTCGACTCATGGTGACCCTTTGAATGAGACATCTCCATTCCTTATTCTCAACTGCCCTGCGTAGCAGAATAGAAAGGTACTATTACTTCCCTCGATCTAGACCAGGGGTAGGCAACCTTTCCCCTTTAAGGGCCGAGGGACTTCAGCTCTCAGAAGCCTCAGCCACATTGGCCAATAATCCCATGTTGGCCAATAGCTCCTGGGATTCTGGGAGCTGAAGTCCCTCGGCCCTTAAAGGGGAAAGGTTACCTACCCTGATCTAGACCCTATATTTTTATTGATGCACTCTAGAATTGCATTGGCCTTCTTGGCTGCAGGGTCACATTGCTGCCCTCATGTCCAGCTTGTGGTCCACTAAGACTCCTAGATCCCTTTCACATGTACCGCCATCAAGACAGGTGTCGCCCATCCTATATTTACGCATTTCATTTTTACTACCAAGTGTACAATTGAATTCGGGAGAGCTAAGACGTTTTAGTTTAGCGGAGCAATACGCTCCTTAGGCTATAGTCCCTTAAATTTCACGACACTCCTTGATCCCCCTTAGATTGGTCAGGATTGGTCAGGAATAGAGTTTTACTCTATTCCATACTGTTTTCCTTCTCTTTTACTTTGAGAAACAGCTGGCGTTGAATATAGACTGTGGTGTTGGTTTGTACTGCTACCTTTTTTTTCTGTCTTTTTCACATAGAAATAATTGTCTTTGCTGCAAAATCAGCTTGTCCGTCTACCTCCTCCTCACTTGGAGCCACTCTGGTTTTAATTCTCTGATTTAAAAACCTTCAGCTTACAAGGTCCCATAGAGAGTTAATGCTTGGAGGAGCGTCTTCCCCAAAACCAGTAAAACCAGTGCACTGCTCAGGGCTAAACAAATAGAATGACAACAGTGGAGCTGGGCAGAAATGCCTTTTAGGCCCAGAAGAGAAAGGGCATCCTAGGAGACTATTGCATGCCTCTTTTTGCCCGATCCGGGCATGGACTGGGCACAGGCTTAAAATGGTTAAAGCGGATCTTATCACACTCCTCCCTGCCCAACTTGGATGCACCACATACCCAATCTGAACTCCTGGCATACTTTGCAAAGAACGATACTTTCCCATTTGCAAAGTATGCCAGGAGTCTGCCAGGAGTCGGGATCAGGTGTTACGATCCCTTTGAACCAGTTTATATATATATATAATCCCTCTATCTTAAATGTACT
This sequence comes from Phrynosoma platyrhinos, assembly GCA_020142125.1. Taxonomy (NCBI): domain Eukaryota; kingdom Metazoa; phylum Chordata; class Lepidosauria; order Squamata; family Phrynosomatidae; genus Phrynosoma; species Phrynosoma platyrhinos. The sequence continues at coordinate 8,026,069 of CM034715.1, read as the reverse complement.
AATATTTTAACATTATTGCTGCAGTGAAAATAAGAAAAATTCAGACCAAACAATTATAGATATCTCCCTCTATCTTAAATGTACTATTATTTTAATATTATGATTTGAAGTTTGAAATTTTCAATTGAAAAATTGTCAGGGGACTAAAATACAAATTTTGTATTTTATTTTTGGTCTGATCTTACAACTTTCTGTTATATCATTTCTAAAATATTAGACTCACTCCATAAGGTAGCAAAGATATTAACCAAAATCGCAGGAGTGTGAGTATTTTATGATGGTGTATCAGTGTGTAGTTTTTTGTTGTATCTATTCACTGTACTTTGTGTTCTTGCTGGCCATTGACCGAATAAAATGTAGGTATTTTAATTGTATATTGTATTTTATTGTTATCCTTATTTGTTGTAACCTGCCTCGATCCGCAGGGAGAGACGGGCTATAAATAAAATGTATTAATAATAACAATTATTATTATTATTATTATTACTATTATTCATTTTATTTATAGCCTTATTATTATTATTATTATTATTATTATTATTATTATTTTACATTTTATTTATAGCCTTATTATTTATTATTATTATTATTATTATTATTATTATTATTATTATAGCCTTATTATTATTACTATTACTATTATTATTATTATTATTATTATTACATTTTATTTATAGCCTTATTATTATTATATCTTATGTATAGCCTTATTATTATTATTATTATTATTATTATTATTATTATTATTATTATTATTATTACATAGAGCAAACATAAGCTGTTTTTTTAGCTGCAGTGGAACCAGAGACAAATAGGTTAAATAATCTTTATTTCGAATAGTGTCAGTTGGTTTTACAAATAGATTTTGCATCATTTCCAATATATAGAGAAGAAATATTACAAACAAACGACAACAGAAAATATCCCTCATCCAACCCCATCTCTCCCTCCCCACCCTTTGCTGCATATATATATAATATATATATATATAATATATATATATGGGACCAAAAAATTATACCATATCTTTTCTTTTTCCTAAAATATCTTGCTACACTCTCCCTTGTTTTCTTCCTCAGTAAAAGGTACATTCATCACAATAAATGGTCATGGAGGGTATTAAGACAAGCAGTTTTTGAAAGGATTGTTCCGTTTAACTCTAAAAATAAAATATAAAGTAATAAGTGTGTGTGTGTGTGTTTGTGTTTTTGTGCACATGTGTGTATGTGCATTTCCTTTTGCAAGGCAAGGCAAACACAGACAACCGAAGAACCACAACCAACTGGAACAAGGTCTATATACTGCTGAATCCTGTTGTGTTGTTGTTGTTGTTGTGTACCTTCAAATCATTTCTGACTTCTGGTGACTCTAAGGCAAGGCTATCATGGGGTCTTCTTGGCAAGGTTTGCTCAAAGGGGCTTTTATCATGGTCTTCCTCTGGGGCTGAGAGAGTGTGACTTGCCTAAGGTCACCCAATGGGTTTCCGTGGCTGAGTCAGGATTTGAACCAGGGTCTCTTGTTCCAGTCCAACACTCAAACCACTACACTGTGCTGAATCTTTCAAGTACCCCAAATTTTTTACCAATTATTGTAGGAAAAAGGGACATTTTCACTGATTATGAAGCTAAGGCTTGGAAAAAAGAAACACTATCCTGAACTCTGAACAGGGATAAGAAATGAAAGAAAATGAAAAGTTGACTTTGCGGAGGACCCAGCTCGGTTCTCACATGTTTTTGCCTAAAACTATAAAAGTTCTCACCAATTGTTGTTGGCGCAATAGCATTTCGAGATGAATGAAGAGTGTGTCTTTTGCAAACTCTAATATTCCTTTGCAAATTCTCCTTTCTTTGCAGATTAAAGTGCAGATCGAACCCCAGTTTTTTCCCCTCCATCGGCGCTACGCTTCCCAAAACGTATTGGCCGAGTTCCTGGCTCAAAGAAGGTATTAAAATACGCTTAACACATGTTTTGAAAGAAAGGACATATATAGAATAATGTGTTTTTCTAAGATGCAATACATGAAATGATATTTTTAATGAGGTGAAAAATAATATATGGGCGCATGGCGCATGCAAAATTTGACATTGACCACAGACAGACCATTTGGCCATCTAGACTTCAAGGCACCAAGAAAAGATGTTCAGCGCTACGCTTCCCTCCTTCCATTAGTCTTTCCTCTCTTTTTGGTCCCTTGCGCCACAGAAAATGGAGTCCTCTATGACCCTCCGCATGCGCAGGCATTCATGCGCACGCACAAAAGCCAAGTTGCGGTTGTCGTCGTGTACCTCCAAGTCATTTCTGACTTATGGTGACCCTATGGGGAACCTATCATGGGGTTTTCTCGGCTAGGTTTGCTCAGGGGTGGTTTTCTAGGGCTTCCTCTGAGGCTGAGAGAGTGTGACTTGTCCAAGCTCACCCAGTGGGTTTCTATGACTGAACCGGGATTCAAACCCTGGTCTCCAAAGTCAAACACTCAAACCATTGCAGCAACAAGGACTCTTAGAGAGGCATAAAACTCTTGCTATCCATTTGTACCTGGGACTTAAATTGCAAATTTAAATAATCTTCAAAATAATCTAGCAAGTCAGCATGTGAGAGAATGTGTAGAAAATCAGAAAATGCAAGTGTGGACGGAAGTGCTTTTGGGTATAAGCAAGTACTGTGTCAGTGATAGTGGAGAAACCTTTAAAAAGAAAGTATGGACTTTATCACAGGGGAAGCAAGCGTCATTAAATCCCATCAATATCGCACAATAATAGGATCATTTTCAACACGTCGTCGCCATTATCGCGCCATTATCCCGTGAATAAAGCGGCAAAATCATGCCGCAGATTTTCCCATGAATAACAAGCGGCACAATTTTGCCACTTTGTTCACGGGATAATAGCGCAGCAATGGCGACGTCGCGTGAAAATCAACCCGAAAAAAATCCTACATGGCAGAATGGGGTTGGACTGGATGGCCTTTGTGGTCTCTTCCAATTCTATGATTCTATTATGTGATAATGATGGGATTCAATGCCAATTTAATGAAGCTTGCTTCCCGTGTGATAAAAGTCCTATGAGAATTCTTTCTGTTAAATTAAGGCTGCTGCCACACTGCAGCATTAACGCAGTTTGACACCGCTTTTAACTGTCATGGCTCCATCTCATGGACGCCTGGGATTTGTAGTTTGTTGCGGCACCAGGGTTCTCTGACAAAAAATAGCTAGCTAGCTCACAAAACTACAAATCCAAGAATTGCAGAGTTCAAGCGTTGCCACACTGCTTTAATTCGGCAGTGTGGGTGCAGCCTGAGTTAGGCTAAATAAAGCTAAAGTGAAATGTGTTGTTAGGGCTTTATGTTGGTGTTCTGAATTTTTATTTTTTGTAAAATTAAATTGTAAAATTCAAATTAAAAAAATTAGAGCTGGGGTGCCCGCTGGTATTAATCCACGCCGTTCTTGAGTAGACAAACATATCTGCTTGGGAAATGTAGGTCTGAATTTGGGACAGGAGAGGCTGCAAGTGTCGGTGGCTAAGAGTGAAGCAACACACTACTGACATCCAAACTGAATTTCTAAGGATAAGTGGACAATGGAGATTTAGCTGAAAACACTACCACAAGTTCCTCCTCTTTGTACTTAGGTAACTTTCAGTGCCGGAAAAATTCAAAGATATAGCTGTGTTAGTCTGTAGAATCAGAGATGTAGAGAGATCTTGTAGCACCTTTGAGACTAACTGAAAGAAAGAAGTTGAAAAGATATTACTAAAGTGGAAAAAGAATGGGCTCCAATTTATGAATATATTAAAGCAATGTGGGGATGAAACAGCAAAGTTAACATAAAGGGCATAACAAATGAGGGGAAAAAATAGGTTTTATTAAAATGCATAAAATTACTAAAATGATAAGCTAGAATAATGAGAGGTAATAGAAAGGGGGTAAATAAAGATGCAGAAGATGTGATAAGCTGAAATGGATCTGTACATACTGTCAAAGAACTATGGAAGTTTGTTATGTGGTGTTTTATGATGTGATGTTATGTTGTTAGATTAGTTATATTATTTTAAGTTGTTTGTATGTTTAATGTTTATGTTATATATGTTTATATATGTTGTTTTAATAAATATTGAAACAAAAAAAAGAAAGAAAGAAAGAAAGAAAGAAAGAAAGAAAGAAAGAAAGAAAGAAAGAAGTTGGCAGCATGAGCTTTCCTAAACTTCAGCCTACTTCTTCAGATGCATATATATCTGATATATCAGATGCATATATCTCAGATGCATATATATCCACTCCACTATATGCATCTGAGGAAGTAGATTGAAGCCTAGGAAAGCTCATGCTGCCAACTTCTTTCTTTCAGTTAATCTCAAAGGTGCAACAAGATCTCTGTACATACTTTCAGTACTGGAGATGAAACAAATATTGGAATCAGTATTGGCCAGTGTGCATTTCTTGGCCGTATAATGGGTTTACCAAGAATTGTGCATTAGCAAAAGCTCCCAGGGAAACACATGGATTTTGGCACAGGAAGCCATGGCCATGATCCTGCATTGGGAGACTGGCCATACAGTTCTGACCACTTACTTTGGTCCAAAACACACTGCAGAAATAATCCAGTTTGAGACCGCTTTAACTGCCTTGGCTCAATGCTAGTGAATTCTGAGAACTGTAAGTTTGTGAGACATTTAGCCTTCTCTGTCAGAGAGCTCTGGTGCCACAATAAAGTACAGTTCCAAGGATTTCCTAGCATCGAGCCAAGGCAGTTAAAAAGGTCTCAAATTGGATTATTTCTACAGTGTGTCTTAGACCTTCATTTCCCTTCTCCATTCCTGCAAGACTCACCAAGTACTTGTGGCTCCAGAAAGCACGATTGAACATGATTGCATGAAATGCTTGCATACTACATTGTGTGGATCCCATGAATGTCCCATGCATGAAGTGGAATTTTGTATTATCGGAAGAGCTGGTAATGCAATTCCACTTCATTGACGGGACATTCACGGGATCAGTGCTATGTAGTGAGGAATCCTTTTGCGTGATCACGTTCAGTCGTGTTTTCTGGACGGGATAAATCCCCATGTGATAAGACATGTACATTTCCTGATACGTTATCCTGTGTGGGGAAGACATTTTCTGCAGAAAAACTGTTTGTTTGTTTGTTTCACACACACACACAACACACAAGCCCAGCATCGTTCCCCAACAGAGTGCAAATCCATACTGAAAACTGGTTCAAAACCTCTTGGGTCAATAGGTGGAGAAAAATGATTAAGGTTTCTGGTGGATGAAAGGAAGGTGTGTGTGTGTGTGTGTGTACACCGGCAACCAATGATTCCTGCACCATCCCAGTCTCAACTCTCTTAAAGCCAAGTGCCCTGCTCCCATCAAACATGCCCGGGCTCATTTTTCACCTTCCAAAATGCTGCTTTGCCGTCTAGAACTGAAGTCAGGGTCCTACAGCATCTTCAGTGGGAAAGTTAAGGCGGCATCTGCTGGCTGGCAGTTCCAGGTTTGTCTTGTGCTGTTGGAAACCCTGTCTTACCAGGAAAAGGAGTCCTCAAAGGATGGGTTGTGCAGATCCTCAGACATGCTTTCTAAGGGATGGGAGAAGGAAACTTCTCAGGATCTGTTCTCTTCCCCAGGGGAAAAAAGTCTGATTGCCCATTCCTGATACTGCATGCTACACATTGCATTATTATTATTATTATTATTATTATTATTATTATTATTATTATTATTATTATTTTCACACACACAAATTGTCCTTTGGAGACTAGGCGGAGGAGAGGGAGGAGGAGGAGGAGGAGGAGTTACCTTGATATTTTGCACCGTGTGCGTTTTTGTTTCAATTGGTGGGAGATTTGTTGGAATTGGCTCCAACGGGAATGTAAACATCAAGCTTGTTCAGCCCTTCCCAGTGTTAGAGTTTGAATAAAAAGACAACTTCGGGGTCATGGTTCAAGACAGTTTGGTTCTTGTATTGGGATGTAAACAGACTGGGGGAAGCTGTGTCCATACAAGCCCCTCCAGTGAAGCAGCAGGCTCCTTCGGGGTTACCCCTCTCCTCAATGGGACTCCCCTGGCCCAGAGTCAAGCTTTTCAGCCTCTGCCTCTCTTGCGCCTGCTTGGCTCGGTTGGCAATGTACCTCACCCTGCTCTGGCTCCTGGAGGAGGCTCTACGGAGGAGGGCCATCTCTCCCTCCTCTTCCTCTTCCGACTCGACGTGTTCAAGGCTGGTAGGAGACGTGATGTCGTTCTCCTGCTGGAAGGTGGTCAACCTCTTCAAGCGCTCTGTGAGCTCATCTGGGGGCTTAGCCAAGAACTTGGCACAGTGGCGCTGCTCTCTCATCGACTGGGTGACAAAGCTCCGACTGATACAGCGATACTTGCTCTCAAAGGTGCAGGTGATGTCTTCAGAGGTTAGGTCACCAAGGCTTTTGGATTTGACCTGACTAGTCTCTGCGTTCTCCTGGCCTTTGGACTTTAGACAGGACTGTCTGAGGCTCTCCATATATAATCGACTCCAGGTGTGTCTCCTGTGTATCGATCCGGACTTACAACCCCTGGCTAGTGGTCTCGGGCACAACACATCCTCAGTGGGTGGCTCTGATCTCAAATTGGGATTCGATTTGCTCTTAGTCACCATGGGAATCTCATGTCCAGATGCAACATTAGCAGACCACGGGTGCATACCTCTTCTTGCAGGAATGGCTTCAACGTTCTCATGCCGAGCTACAAGGTCTGGGAGGCTTTTCCGAGCAAGGCTGGGCAAGGAGAGGTCTATGACTGTGTCGTTGGAGGACATGCTGGAAGAGGAAGACATACTGTCCCTATGAGTGCTGGAGTCTAGCTTGCTCCAGATGTGATCATTGGCTGTGACATCAGAGTACACTTCGGCTGCTAGCGAGAAGCCCCCAGGATGCCTCATCGAGACTGAACAGTCACAAAGTCTGCACCCTTCACTCTTGGACCTCTTCACGATTACATGAAATGTGGGGTCAGCGGCAGCTTGAGTTACTTCTGGAGGTTCTTGAGGTGAAATTGGTATGGAGTTGTTTGCCAATTTGCTTTGGTGTGGTGGTACTGGTGTGGTTGCACTGCCCTTCTCCCTTCTCTCAGCACTTCCCAGTTCTTGGACTGTTCTGTCTCTTAGTTTCTGGCAGTTTTGGGAAGAATGGAGCCAAGCATTGGCCAATGCTACATTGTCCTGAGTTTGTGAAGTAGGCTGATCTCCACCACCATGCATCCTTTCCCAGCTGTTTCTTCTGTTTTCTTCTTCACTGCTGTTTGTACTATTTTCCCATTCTAGGACATTTGCAAGGGCTGGGCTGGGAGCATGGAATATTTTCTCCTCCATATCAGTCACTGTGTGTTGCTGAAGAGAAACTCTCTCAAGCTGGTCTGACAGGTCATCTCCTTCCAAACCAGTTCCATGGGAATTATCAGGCACATTCCCTTCTTTGGAATCAGTGGGAAGGGTGGAGGAAAGAGGAAAGCAAGAACCAGTCAGCTGGTTCTCATTGGCAACAAAGGGCTCTTCACTGATGGTCTCCAGACTGTGTAATGAAGGGATTGACTTCTGCATTGAGAGCTGGTGGACATCTGCAGGGAGGACAAAAATAACCAAGGTTGATCAACTACCAACAATTCTTTCAAAGCGATCATTACTACACTTTCCACTTGGCCCAAACACATTGGATCCTGAACATGTTGGCTGGGTCAATAAAGGACTTTCTTTCCTTGTCTTATACTCTCCACAATTGAAAAGACACTGCAATATTCTTTATAGGCATAAGGATGGCAGCCGTTTATTAGTGGCAGAACACAGAGCAGTGTCCCTAGGAATGCAAAGAATGATGCTCCATCTGTCCTTCCCAGACTCTAATGACCACTACCATTTTACTCTTTCTTCAACTTATAGCATCACTATGTTGTTCCATAGATTTAAATGGAGACCGCCAAGAACTGAACTACATCCTCAGCGATGTCACTAGGATTGGTGTCACCTCAGTGCTGTAATGCACGTTGTCACACCACCTCCACCAATTAGGCCACCCTTGCCATGTTGGAGTGGGGTGCTGCTGTTGCTTGGCAGCCCTTTCTGGGTGTTGTGGGGCTGCTGGCTGAGTGGGAAAGGGAGGCAATGGAAAGGACAGTCAGGACTCCATTCCTTTTCCATAAGGAGAAGAGTCTGTGGCCACCACTGACCTTCCCGGCCATTGACAGTCCCCTGGTTCAGACACATACACACCCATCTACAAATATTGACTTCAAAACCGCACATTGTTCACATGCACACACATTATGTGAATGCACACACATGCATGCTCTAGCACACATACATAGGTACAAAGCTTGCTCACTATTCATGCTGTCCATTGAAAAAGAGGATGGGGGTACATGTAGGGATTAGTGGATTTTCCCAGTTTCGTTCCTTTATAAAGTTTGTGGGTTCAGTTTTCTCTAGGTCTGCCTTTTGCTGATTCCTAGTTTAACTTGACTGCAGACAAGAAATAAGAAAACTAAGAATGGGAAGGACAGTGATGAAAGACATAGACAAGATCCTAAAGAGTAAAGATACACAACTGAGCACTAAAGTTAGAATCATCCAGTCTATTGTATTCCTCAGCACCATGTACGGATGTGAGAGCTAGTAAAGAAAGTGGATCAGAACAGAAACTGCACTGCAGTCAAGGCATGAGAAGAATAGGAATGGGAAGGAGAACTATGAAGGAACTAGACTGTAAAGATATACAATTGAGCACTAAAGTTAGAATCAAGTCCACTGTATTCCTGATATACAGATGTGAGAGCGGGACATTGAAGAAAGTGGATAAAAATAAAATAAAATGTGTCTTCCTGCAGTGCTTTATCAGTATATATTTTGGAAGCCAATAAAAGGAGGAAAAACATGAATGAACTGTGCCAAGATTTCACAGCTACAGCACTCTGTGCAAATCTATGATTCTATGATTCTATGAAATTCTGAATTCCCTGGCCTTGCATCTGAATCCTCAAGTTCTACATATTTTCAAATGTCCATGTTTACACAGAGTGCTGTAGATGTGAAATCTTGTCACAGTTCGTTCATGTTTTTATTCATTCATTTCAAAATCTAGGTGTATAAATTGGGGTAAGAAAAATGGCAAAAACATCATTTCCCAGGTTTTCTTGATAGCAACTGGGCATTTGATAATCCTAGTTGCCAACACTTTACTGTGCCTATCTAAATTTCACATAAATAGAAGTTACACTTCTGAGACTTCCGGTTGGAATGACTGTGTCTCTAGTGGTAGAATCCAAAGATATAGCCATGTTAGTCTATAGAATCAATATGTAGAGATATTTTGTAGCACCTTTCTGAAAGAAAGAATTCAAACAATTGGAGATGTTAGTCAGATTCCTACAAGCCTGTGGCCTCATTGGAATGGAGACATATTGGATTGCAAAAGAGGGATCCCTGTTGAGATGCACATCGATTTTAAATTTCTTGGGCTTTGCAAATCTCCCAATAGCGATAAGGACAGAAAGAGGAGAAGGATCCTGCCTACAAAAGATATCCTTCCCACCATATACTACTATCTTAACTAAAGACTGAAACAACATGTAGGCATCTG
>CM034715.1:7988233-8016370 GCA_020142125.1 Phrynosoma platyrhinos | reverse complement strand
AAATGTTATCAAAAGGTTGGGACATTTTACTAAACATGGTGGTCATGCAATAAAACTGGACTCAGATTCACCTAATGCTACAAGATTTTAAAAATAAGCTTATAGAAGAGACCCGAATTTTACTTATTGGGAATGACAGAAAAGCAAATTGAAAGGAAATATGCAATAATTTTACAGTATATGGCTATGGCCCCAAGAATTGTGTAGGTTCAGAGAGGGAAAGAAACTGTGAATCCAAGAAGAGTAGCTAGTGAAGATTTATAAACTTGCTGAAATGGACAAACTGACAATGTTGTTTAAAGAAAAGCCTTTGATTAATTTTAAGAAAGACTAGGAAATATGTATCAATTTTTTGAGGCAAAAATGGGGGAATTTAAGAGTTCTGGGTTTTACAAAATAAGATAAATATAAAGTGTTTATAGTAGAAGCATGATTAGGATATGATTTTTAGGAAATTTAATATAGTTGAGTTAGATTTTCAGTTGGGGGAGTCATATATGAAATGTTGATTTTGTGTTTGTATTTTGTATTTTAGGTTGGGGGTTATGTTTCTGGTTGTGTGTGGTTTTTTTCCTTTCCATGGTATTTTATGTATCTGAAATGAATGTGTTTGAATAAAAATTACAAAAAATGAAGTTACACTCCTGCCATGCACACACAATATAGACTTGGTACGGGAAGAGGAATATAGATATAGACAGTAAAATTTCTGTGGTGTTAAGAGATACACATTTCTTATGTGGGATATTAAATGTTGAGGAAGGGGAAAGCTACCACACCAGAGAAAAATCCAAAGCATGCATTGGGTAATCATGCAAAGACTGCAATGGGGAAACTACAGTACCCTCAACAAGAAAAAGAAGTAATAAAGCAGTTAAATCAGTAGTGCATAAGAGTTACCTGTAATTTGCTCATCCTTTCAGTTCTTAACTACAGAGACAAGAGAGTGCATGTGGAATAGGACAGAACAGAGTGGGGAAAAACAAGTTAATCCCAGGAAGGCCAGAACAGATAAGGAATCAATTAGTAGGGCAACGTATAGAAAATAAGATTATTTAAACAGAATGTTTGACTGTACAATCCTGAGAATTCTTTTTTTTTTTTTAAACCAACCAGCTATGACTTGGAAGAAGTGAAATCAAGCCATGTTTGAAAAATGTTTGATCAACATTCCGGGCATAAAGGTATGTGGAGGAAAAGTACTTTTAAGGAAGTTTAAGAAACACACCCCCCCTTTAAAAGCACTGGATTTTTGGACACAAGACTGTGCCTGTAAACATTGTGGAAATCTTCTGTAAGAGCAATTCTCCAACAGCCACACGGTAGCAGATTTAAAAGAGTCTTCTCACTTGAAATGATAAGGGTGGGCAGGTTTTGTTGCAGAATGAACTCTGGGCTTCCAGGGAATTGCAAGTAGGTATATCATAAGTGAAAAGAACCCAGCATTTGGGCATTCCTGATTTACAGCACAATTATCTTTATATTTCCTCAGAAGTAAGACTTAGGAGTTTATTGCATTGCTTTCACTCCTGCGATAGATGCAGGATGTAAGTTTAAGAAGGCAGATCTTATTGCATTTCCCCATCGCCAGGCAATATGCAGCCTTTATGTAACCTGAGCTTCTGCTGCATCTTTTTAAGAATGGGAAAATCTTTTCTTGAAAAAATGCAGCAGGAGCCTAGAAAAGCCTGGGTTGCATATGGGCTGTGTACCACCCGGTGATGGGGAAATGCAATAAGATCCACCTTCTTAAAGTTAGATCTATCATGGGAGCGAAGGCAATGAGATAAACTCCTAAGTCGATTCATTGGGACTTCTAAGAAGATTATGTATGGTATCTGTGCTATACCACTCCAAAGCAGAAATTGATTGGAAGAGCAGCAGCATTCTCTGTGCCTCTCTGCATAGCACTTCTGGTCTCTTGTTGAGGGAGATGGTCATAAAAGTGTATCTTTTGTTTAGCTGGAAAAATATGTTTGACAAAAGGCACACTTTAATGACTGTCTTCCTCGGGAAGAGAACAGAAGTACTATGATGGCATGCGGAAAGGCATGGAGAAAGCCACTATTCTCCCACTCAGCTTCAGTTTTCTTTTCTCTTGAGACAAGACTCTAATTGTAAGGACAGAAAAATATAACTAATTTTTAAAACAACTCCAAACAGTTACGAGTACTAATAAGGCTAAGGTGATACTGACCCCAAAAATTTCATGCAAAAAGCATCCTCTTCTTTTCAGCAGTTACTCTAAAATGAACGAAGGTTTGACCACACTAACGTGGGTTTGTGACCTCTTCACGTAGCCTAATCTGATTGGTTATGTAGTGTCCTGATCTCATATTCATTTCATGATCCCAAATTGGAAGGACATTTGATTGCTTTAATCCAACCAAAGTGCTTCAGAAAAATATTCAAAAATATATGCCCAATATTTATGCAATTTATTACCTTTGTCAATAATGATAGTAAAATTCCCTTCACATGATGACTATAAGACATTCTGGTTGGATTAAAAAGAAATCTTAGAATCATACATATGCATTATATGATTAAAATACACACACACATTGCAGAGCGACCCATGAAGTGCAGACATCTACAGGATTAGCTACTGGAAATGGTTTGGCAGACAGAAGAAACAAATACTTCTCTATGACTAGACTAGACTGGACAAACCCCAGACAGAAACACAGAACAAATGCTTTTGTGTGTTTCCCCCACACCAACAACATGGAAAGCTAAAAATGGCTAAAAAACTAAATAGAAGAATGCAAGTACTTCTAAGGGGAAAACTGAAACAGCAACATGATCTATAGCAGACAGCGGGGTGAAGAAGATCCGGTCTTACCAGTAAAGAATATAGGGGATTTACTCCGAATTTCCTCCAGTTTTTCAGCAAACAAGGCATTCATTTCCCTCTGAAGGGTGCCCGCTTGTTTTCTGGAGCTCTCAGACAAGCGTTTGGGGAAGTCAGGACTTCCGAGGCTCTCCAAGCTGCTGGAGTTGGAGGATATGGAGCCATTGCTGGCAGTCACCAAGTTGACAGTGCTTCCATATTTGCCACCAGGCTGGCCCTGCCACCTCTGCCAAGAATGCCCTTTCCCCCCGTGACTTTTAGAGTCACCGTTTTTCTTCCCTGAGGTCACAGAAGGCTGGCAGGTCTTGGGCAAGTTATCGGCCGCCCCATAGCCACTGCATAGGTGGAGATCTGCCTGTGGCTTGGGCTGCTGCTCTTGGACCCCCCAATTTTTTAGCTCTAACCTCTCCTCGTCTCCTGACAGGTTGCTATACTGGTTGCAGTGAGGAATATCATTAGAGGTGGGTCTAGTGGTGGCTTGGTTGCTCCACTTGCACTCTAAATCGGGGCTCTCGTTTGAGCCGATCATGCATTTCATGCAGTTGGTGGCCATGCCAATCCTGCCCGATCCATTGATGGCACAGCGGGCAAAGACACCCTGCTTCTCGTTGGGTGGCTCCTGAAGGCGGACCCGGTTGGCCCTCCGGATGGGCTCGCTGAAGGCTGTGTCCCTGTGTGCTTGGGCATGGCTGCTTTTACCTTTGCCAAAGCTTTGGGCCTTACCTTTCAATCCCTTGCCTTGAGCCTCCCTGTGGACACCATCTCTAAGAGAAAGTGCCAGGGACGCACATTCTGACTCTTGTTCAAAACGAGGATGGGAAGAGTCTTCGAACTCATGGTCTTCGCCGATCCCTTCGGAGCTGTTGTCTTTGGTGTCGATCACAATCTCAGGGAAGCCCTTCTTGGTTTTCTTCTGGGTCTTGGTGGGTGCGCTGGCTGTCCGCCGTAGAAGGTGGCTGCTAAAAGAGTCTTTGCGGTTGAGTTGGCCAGCAGCATGACTGTCGAGAGAGGCCTGCTTTGGATTTCTGAGAAAGAGACCTTTTAAGCCCAGCACTTGCTTGACCTAGAAAAGAAAAAGAAAGTGCCCATAACAGAAACTGTGTATTTCATCCCCTGCGTGGAAAGACACAAATATTTGTGATATGCATGGTGTTATAAAATCTGTGGGTAGCATCACCTATCCAGGTTTGAACGGAAGACAGAATTAGGAGAAAGGTACAAATTGCAGTTTTGATTGAAGATTCCCCCCCACCCAGTGGTGTCATTCTGCAAATTTCCTGCTAACCTTTTTGTTCCTGTACACTAATGACAGTGGTGTCTTTGCGCTTCTGAAAAAAGGGTTGGAGCTTATGCATGTTTAGTAGGACTGCATCTGCACTGCAAAAATAATACAGTTGGACACCAGTTTAACCCCCATGGTTCAATGCTATGCAATCCTGATACGTGTAGTTTTGTGAGGCACCAACAATCTCTCAGAGGCAAGGCTAAATATCTCACAAAACTACACATCCCAGGATTCCATAGCACTGAGCCATGGGGACTTCAGTGGTGTCAAACTGCATTATTTCTACAGTGCAGATGCAGCCTGAGGAAATGAAGTCCCAGTTCTTTTATTTCCGGTGATTTGGGTCAACAAGATGAAGAAGGGTGGGCTAGGGATCATCTCTCAGCAGCTCAGAGATTATATCATTTTGGACTACAGATCCCAGAATCTCCAAGCAGCATGGTGAATGGCTATGATAGCTAGGGGAACTGTAGTCCAAAAAGATTTTTAAAACTCTGATTTAAAACTCTGGCAAGTATTATGGTTAAGGTTCCTTGTGTACAATTTTGCACTGTGTTTCCTATTACCAAACCCTCCATCTTGTACATTCAAAACTGGAAACTTTAATTTTAAGGTGATCTTATTAGAATTTCCTTTTTCCTTCTTGCACAGGAACATAGTTAAAAGAACATGTGCATATTAATTATTCCTTTCTATTCCCAGACATTGCCAAACATTGACCCTAGAATTGCACTGGAGGAGCTACAAGTGCCTAGTGGAGTGTTCTCTCTAGAAATCTCTAGGTCCTTCAGTGCGACTTTTGGTTAAAGTTGACCATAGAGTTGCACTGGAGAACCTAGATATTCCTTGAGAGAAGATATTAATAATATCCATGAATAATCAAAGCCGCAAAAGTCAAAGCCACAAATGTGGAGGGGTGAGTGTTTAGTCCAGGACCAGGACACCCCAGGACACACACAGTCCCTTCAGATTCACTGGTCCACCAGGTAGCATCATCAAGTAGACTGGAGCCTTTCTCTTCCACAGCGGCCTGACCTACTCCTGGCCTGGCAGCGTGAGTTACCACACTAGGGTGACACCAACCCTAGTGCCGCCACTTTGGTGTTGTGCATTCCTTAAAAGTAACTCTAGGACTGAGGTTCCCAACAAGGTCATCCCATCCTTCTGAGAATTTGGTGCAATAGAAAATGTGGGTGCAAACGGGAGCTTTTCAGGTACTTGCCACTGGCTGGAGAAAAATATGGTTGCGGACAGTATGGTACAGGAACTGAGTTTCTTCCATTTGTCCCATCGGTGTCTCTGGTTAACCAGGCACTGATGTTTTGTTTTTTTATGGTGTTCCAAAATCCTACAACACCTTATTGATCAGAAGATGCCATTGGGGTCAAGAGGATTTGGGAGGGGAAATACCGACCGTGGTGGCTTCTTTTTAAAAAAGCCACCTTCTGCACAAAAAGTTTCTAAGAGCCATTTCACATACACTTGCCAATTTATTAGCAAATGATAGTTTCCCTTGAAGCCAATTTGTTAGGAAATCATTAATTGCTTGAGTATGACCATAGCGTCAGCGTCCCTCTGAATGTACAAGCATTGTTGGAAAAGGGGGTTAAAATGCCTTTCATTGGAAAGATTCTGAGCTCAAGAGAGCACAATTCCTCCTAAAAGAACAGAGTTCTGTCTTCTGTGGCATTTATGAAGGAATAATAAAGGTGGTTGTTGTCAACTGATGTCAAGTTGGCTTCAACTTGGGGTGGCAGCCCTATGAATGAGAGACCTCCAAGACACCTTGTCATCACCATTTTGTCTTAGATCCTGCAGACTCATGGCCATGGCTTCCTTGACTGAATCTATCCATCTGTAATGCTGTTTTCCTCTTTTCCTATCATCTCCCACTTTACTAAGCAAGTCCTATCATCTCATGATACGCCCAAAGTACGATAACCTCAATACATGCATGTTGACTTCTAGTTGACTTCTAGTGCATTTGCTCTTAGACCCATTTATTGGTCATTTTGGCATTCCTGATTTCTCCACCAACACCACATTTCAAATGTGGCCTTTAATGTACCACATTATTATTTTATTTATTTTGATATAGCAGGCTTCAGAAATTCTTAATCCCAACACATTCTCCCTGAGTCCCTTTGTAACCTACACTTTTGGCAGCTTTTCTCTACCAGATACCTGCCAGGTGTTGTGGACTACAATTCCCATCAGCATAAGGCAACATGGCTGTTGGTCAGAGGTCTTGGGAGCTGTAGTTCAGAACATCCAGGAAGTACTAGATTGGGGAAACCTGCCTTGTGGGTAGACCCCTCTACCAACCTTCTCTAACCTTGTTTGAGTCTATCCACCTGTAATGCTGTAATGTTTAAATCGGGTAGGCAACCTTTCCCCTTTAAGGGCCGAAGGACTTCAGCTCCCAGAATCCCAGGAGCTATTGGCCAACATGAGACTATTGGCCAGCATGGCTGAGGCTTCTGGGAGCTGAAGTCCCTTGGCCCTTAAAGGGGAAAGGTTGCCTACCCCTGGTTTAAATGGAGGTTGAACATACCTAATAGTGCAACCCAAACACTCCTATTCAGATGTAGTAGGCAGCACTGAGTTTAGTGGGGTTTATGGCTTGGTACAGGATAGCAGCTTAGTAGTAGCAATGGCAATGTATTGTTTGACCCGCCAAACAGTAAATTTCTTAATTACTGAATCAAATTGGCAAGTGCAGATAAAGAATATCAAAACAGCAATCAGATCCTGTGCTCAAGTGTTTAGAAAAAGAAATACTTGCAAAATTAAGGGGGGGCAATCTGAAAATCCCCATAGACAAATACACAAAGAATGGAATGGTGTGGTGTGAGCGAATTCCCCTTACGGAAAGAAACAAAAGACTTCCGGTGATGGAATGGGGTGATGGGCAGTGAAGACTCCCCCAGTTCATTCAGTCCATCCAGATCAGTTGATGCAACCCAGTGAGACTAGCTAGTGCCGCTTGAATCAGGCAGGACAAGTGATTCAAGATCCCAAATCCAGTACAAATTTGGTTGGAAGAAAAAAGAAAGTCATTTAAGAAGAAGATCCAGCATATTCACTCCCAGCAGTTTGCAAAACACAAGCAAACCAATCGGGGAAACCAAACCAAACCACAATAGTTAGAAACTTGGGCTTTCTAATAAATGGCAAGCGAAATAACTTGGGAATCTGATCACATCAGAAAGACCGTTCAAAGTCTAGCATATATTCTGGTGGTGAAGAAGAACGACTTCAAGTGGAAGAGAAAACCAGATTTCCTCTCTAGAATTAGTAGAAGTCGTGAAACAGCATTAGAAAACAATTTTTCCTCTTCAGAATTGGTAAGTGATACCAACAATACCATGAGATTAGGGAAACAGTAGATAGGGGAAGAAATGGGAAAAGGGGCAGGAGAGGGCATTGGAAAATTTATTTGTTTAGTTGGTTTAAAAGGGGGAAGGAAAGAGGGAGAGATTTATCCTGGATCAGCTTCATAAATGCAGAGCACTCTGGTTGTTCAATGGCCTGGCAAACATTCCAGGAAATGCTGCAATCCATGTTATGGGTGGATTTTATTTTATTTTATTAAAAAAATTCAGGAGGACCAAAAAGAAAAGGAAAAAAAAGACACCAAATGTTCATGATGTTATTAGTTAGAGAAGCATGCAAGTGTGTCGCTGGGAGCGCACTACACCTTCCTGTGTCAGGAGGAGGGAAGGGGTACCTTCAAGGCGTCTAAATTTGCTCTGCTTCTAAAAGGAGACTTTTTTTGACACAGAGAAGTCCACTGAAATCACAAACAGACAGAAGTAAAAGGCAGAAAGTGAGACAGAGAACAACAAGCCAAGGAAAATCTGCAAGAGCTATATAGGCAACACCTGGGGGGGGGGCGAAGGTGCAGGAGAGAAAGTACATATGAGAAATTAGACAAGAAAACATGAATAAACTACGAGAGAGAAAGAGAAAGAGAGAAGAAAGGGAGGAAGCCAACATGAGCTGGCACAGTGTGGAAAAAGTTGAGATAACTCTGAAAGATAACACCAAACATTACATATGTATGCCACAGTTTCCCCAGGAGGCAAACAAAATGTTGTGGCATTCACTTTCTGAGAATCATAGCATTTTTTTAAAAAAATTGCAAACTGTGGTCAGCTCTCAGTACCCACAGATTCTGCATCCATGGATTCTGCAATCATCCTCAGCTTGAAAATAGCAATAGCACTTACATTTCTATACCATTTCATAGTGAACTAAGCACTCTCTAAATGGTTTACAATCTGTAAGCCAAGTGCCCCCAACAAGCTGGGTACTCATTTTATTGACCTTCAAAAAGATGGAAGGCTGAGTCAACCTTGGAGCCCTGCCTGGGATCAAACTCACAACCTTGTGGCTGCAATACCGGCATTTAACCATTGCACCACCAGGACTCTCTATATTTCCCCTATCCAAAAATTCCAAAATGCAAACCTTGATTTTGCCAGTTGATAGAAGGGATACCATTTTACTACCCCATTGCATATAACGGGACTTGAGCACCCATGGATTTTGGTATCCGGGGGGTGGGATGGGGGTCCTGGGACCAAACCCCAGCGGATAGCAAATGCTCCATTGTGCATCTCAGAAACCCAAGGAATTGCTAAAGATTGCATGGCTGAATTTCTCATGCCCTTCCACTCTGACCAACAGAAACAAATCAGGGTCAAAAACCAACTGGAGAACAAAACAAGAGTGTGAGAGAATAGAAAATACAGGCTTTGTTATGGAGAAGAAGAGACATTATACAGTCTGAACTGATTAGCATGAGTTATACAGATAGCAAAATGCTGCTCCATCTCATGTGGAATTCAGCTTGCCTTGGTGGTAGTATGTAGAAATATACACACACATATATCTAGCACAGCTGCATTAAGAAGATAAGAGTTTTACAAGGAACACGCAGAAGCTTCTGGTAGACCCCACATAACATAAAAACCGAGGCTCAGATTTTCACTCTGCTGTGCAGTTTTTGAAGATGTTCTTGTAGCAAGCAGAAAATGTTAAGATTAGCTAAGTCTCTCCTAGAAAACTCACTGTTTTCTTGTGCCACCTCTGAAATGGCCAGGTCAGGTGGAGGGACAGGGATGTATTGTCCAACTATAGTCAGATTGCCAGATGCACACCAGTGACACCATCTACCAGGACCTCTGGAGGACTCTGGGAAGTCCTGGAGGATCCCCACATCATTCTGTGCTGTCTATCAGAACATATCCAGTTGATCCATGACCGTTCCCTACCCGACCATCTATGACCATGTTGGTAGGCCAGGAAAACTGAAAATCTCTGGATAATATGAGTGACATGATGCTATGTCTACCTGATGCAAATCTTGGGTTCAGAGCTTGGGCAGGGCTCTGCCAATTGTGGTTTCTTAATGGTTTAGAAACTTCTTTTCATCATCTCCCAATTTCTGAATATTCTTTCCATTCCTACTGTTTACATATCATATATACTTGTGTATAAGTCAGCCTCATGTATAAGTTAAGGGCAGATTTGGGTGCCAAAATTAGGATTTTTATATGACCCATGGATAGATCGAGGGTCATTCCACAAAGAAGGGAAAGTGGCAGTGTCACCTCAAGGGGCCAGTTGTTCCCTGGCTGCCGCTGCTGCCATTTTTCTGCCCAAGTATTCAAAAAGGCCAGAAGCGGCACCACAGCAAAGTAAGTAGAGGGGTTGAGTGCTTCTTTTAGGTTCTCCTGGGACAGACTAAGCTCCCAACTTTTGCCTCTTGATTAAGGAGTTTATCGCACCCAAAATAAAAGTGACTTCCCTCTCCCAGGTAAGAGTCACTTGTGGAATGCAGCCAGGTATTATCATATGCCATCAATGCCCCTGCCCGACTGCATCCCACCTTAATCCTGGCTCCCAGCTGTACTCAGCTGGCCAATTTGCAAAGTCAGGAGCTTCCCAACTTTGCAAATCATCCAGCTGAGCATGGCTAGGAGCCAGGATTTAGGCAGGATTTAGGTGGGATGCAGTTGGGCGGCTGCATTGGAGACATTTTCCATGCAATAATACCCGGCTGCATCCCATAAGCAACTCTAACCCGGGAGAGGTAAGTCGCTTTCATTTTGGGTGCAATAAACTCCAGAGACAGGGGATGGTTTCTTTTTGGTTTGAAAGTTAATGTCCAGTACTTACATTGACCAATGGAAAAGATGACCCAAGTTTTTCTGGGCTGATTTTTTGTGGCTTAATGTTCTAGACTTATTTTAAAAGCAATCTGTTTGTTGGAAGCTGCTGCTGAGTAACACAAAGACTCCTCTCCTCTCATCCATCTCACTGTCACTTCCAGACCCACAACAGAGCACACAAGACAGAAGCACAAAACACAACACAAAACAGAGGCCTAAGGTGTTCTTCCTCCTACGCTATTTAATGAGGTCACACTCTCATCACTATGAAAGTTATAATCCTTCCTTTCACCACATCCTCAAAAGGACACACAATGGTGATCCAGGGATTGTCCTCCAACAAGATTCTGGCCTTAAGATCACGTACAACAAAGGTCATTGCATTATTGGAAACAGGAATCAATTGGAAGGAACTTGTTATTTTTAATTTGTTATTTTTCAGAAGCACCTATCCATCACTGAACGTGGCACATCATTCTCTCTTTTTCCAATGGTCAGGCTATGAGGACCCTTCATTCCTAGCAGAGCCCAAATAGCATCATCTGGGAGGGACATAAATGCCCCAAAATGAGAAGTCTAGAAAGTTTAGATTCCCCCTCCATGCCTTTCCATAGAGTGCTTTCTGGCCATAAAATGCTCACTTGGGGGGCACTGATGAAAATAGGGATGTAGGATGGGTGTTATGGTAGGATGGCTGGTACTTTGTTGCTTGAACAAGTACTTTGTTACTTGTTCAATCTGAGGTTTTTGGAACTACACCAGGGAAGACTGACGACAGGTTTTGTGATGAACTTAGGATCTCAAAAGGGAATTTTTGGGTGGAATTTTGGGAAGATTATATCAACCATTGGGGAAAAAATTTACTATTACAAAAGGGGGTGAAATGGTCTTGTATATCATAAAGACTGCTTTTGTATGGTACGTTTTGGGAAATGGTTTAATAAAAGATGACCACAAAGAAATCAATAAAAAAGGGGTATCAGTTTCCCCTTATTCTCCTATGGCAGGGGTAGGCAACCTTTCCCCTTTAAGGGCCGAGGGACTTCAGCTCCCAGAAGCCTCAGCCATGTTAGCCAATAGTCCCATGTTGGCCAAGAGCTCCTGGGATTCTGGGAGCTGAAGTCCCTCGGCCCTTAAAGGGGAAAGGTTGCCTACCCCCATCCTATGGCTTAGTTCCTTAGCAGTAAGAATTTCAAGCACAGCATCATGGTGAAATACAATACTAAAGCACACTTGGAAGAGGGTCATCCAACCTCTGTTCAAAAAGATGGAGAATCCATCACCTTCCAAGTCGCTGGCTGGTACTGGCCATGCCATTTCTTTTGTGTCCTCGGGACAAGCATTTATTCATTTTGCACTTCCCATGTTCCTGTTGCATTCCTCCCAAATTAAGCAAAGTAATGATAATGGCAACAAGATGTCCTTAGTTGGCACAAATAGAATCTCATTTGGACAAATGCTGCTCTGTTCAGCACTGAACTGCAGGCATAGGGTCACACCCCAAAAAAGAGCAGAGGGCTATAGGACTGTATGAGGGAATACTACCAAAAATTGAGAGGAGTTTTCCAGTGCTCTGTGTCTATGTTTCCTACCATGAAAGGCATAAACACTCTTCCTCCAAAAGGTGCAAACACTCCTCAAGTATAAGAGCATCACCTTCAAGGCTTCTGGGAGCTGTAGTCCAAAACATAACCTTTCCAAGCGTTAAGTATTATAGCTATAGTCCAAAACATAACCTTTCCAAGCATTAAGTATTGGGTGAAACCTTGACCACTCCTAAAGCATGAACCTGCTTTTTAGGGGGAATCCAGTTCCCACCCAACACAAGGGATGCCTTATCCTGGATCAGCAATTTGAAAGTGATTGCCTGGATTAAATCTCAGTCAGTTTGCTAAAGCTGCTGCAAATCTTCCACTAGGCTGGCATTGGCACCTGGAATCCTTGAGAAGCTTCAGATGGGTCCACCATTAATTCCCCTTCTGGGCCTTAAATCTTTTCTGGTGCTTTGTTCAGAGCCTGTCCTAGCTGGCTGACCTAGCGGCAGATTTAATGGTGCTACTTTAATGAATGGATTGGCACTACATTGTGAGCATTGAAATGGATGGATTGTCCCCAGAGTTCAAGGACGCTTGGAGAAGGAGGATCCAGTGGAGAAGGCGGTCAGTGCAGGGTGACATTTCTAGAGCAAGGATGGGCAAAGTGCAACCTCTGAACCACGTGAAGCTCCAAGGCCAGGGGCAAAATGAGGGCATTGACCCCCAAATAAGAATGTCTGTCCCTCAAAGTGAATTTATCCTTCCTTTTCCAAATGATCATATGCAAGATCATAGAGTCAAAGGGTTGGAAGAGACCAAAGGTCCTGAGGCACATCAAAGGTTGGTGGCCAATGCAACAACGTTTTCTACTACCAACATCTGAGTCTCACCCTCCTAGAAAGGTCAACTGCTGGATCATCGATTCACAGATTCTGGTCTTCCGGGTGTTTTGGACTTCAGCTCCCAGAAGCCTCAGCCATCTTGGCCAATGGTCTGGAATTCTGGGAGCTGAAATCCAAAACATCTGGAAGACCAGAATTTGGGAATCCTGTGCTCAGTTATGGCAGTAGCATCATCAGCAATATTGAAACCAAGTAAGAGGTCCAGCCAAACCACTGGAGATGTGGTCCTTGTGTCTACCAGGCTGACCATGGGTATTGCTAGAATACAACTAGGTTTGAAGATGGACTGAAATGGATCTAGATATGCTAAGTAATATCGGCAGACAGTACTAAATACCTGTAGCCAGTTGAAGAACAGCAAGGACTTTACCCCGAAATCTTGGATTTCAGCTAGATAGTCATGAGCACCATCGTTGCAACTCTGCCTCTAGCAGAAGCCAGACTTCTTCCAAGCTCATGTCTCTGAAGGATTCAACTTGGTGTAGAAGGAAAAGTCTCTGATGGCCCTAGGCCCTTTCACACTACAAAATTATAGTGCTTTGATTCCACTTTAAACTGACATGGCAACATTCTGTGGACTCCTAGGATTGGCAACTTGGAGAGAAGGATTTAGAATTTGGTATTTCGAGCCAGAGTGGTGTTGTGGTTTGAGTATTGGACTATGACTCTGGAGACCAAAATTCATATCCTTGCTTGGCTATGGTAATCCATTGGGTGTCCTTGGGCAAGTCACACTCTCTCAGCCTCAGAGGATGGCAATGGCAAATGCCGCTGAAGAAAGTTGTCCAGAAATCCCTATGATGGGTTAGCTTTGTTCTTATTCTGTGCCTTCCAGTCATTCCTGACTGATGGTGGCCCTAAGACAAAATTTTCATGGGGTTTAGCATTATTTTTTTTAGCATTGTGTGGGAATCACTTATGACTTCATTGCAAAAAAAGGATCTCTTTTCTGATGAGAGTCATTAATTGGTATATTGACTTCAAGTGAGCCAAAAGTGAGGCAGTGGTGGTAATGAGAAGCAACAAGGGGGAAGTAATAGATTCAGAGAACATGAAGCAATGATATAAAGCAATCAAAAAACAAATCAGCTTGGGAAATTGGAAACGGAGCAGAATAGGTTGGGGGAACCCGAGAATGTGTTCACAAGATACAACCGAGGCCTTGTGTGATGCTCTTAGGAAGAGATTGACAGGTCATGGCAGAGTTCAAATGGGAATCCAAGAAGCCCCCAAATTACTGCTAGGGTTTAGAGAGAAGTGTCCATCAGCTGTAAATTAAAACTATCCATCAGAGAGCGAGTGAGGTGCAAACCGATAAATCAAAGAGGGCAGGAATTACATGGGGACGAGATCAAAGGAGGTATTATTATAGGAAGAAAATTGGCCAGGAATCTGCCTTGCACTGAGACACACGAGGGGTTCCTTCTGCAAAGCACTGTCAACCCTGTCTAGCCCATCTCCCTAGGGTTTGCAGAAAATTGTCTGCAAATGAAAGATGGGTAAGTCTGAAGTGGTGCATGCAGAAGTAAAACTGGAGTGTATATCCTCCAAAACCTCATAGATGAAAACCGGGACACATCTAGTCCAAGCAACGTCAGAGTGTGGTCAAGACTGGCAACATTTATTAGAGAGGAAGAACACATATAGAAGCATAGGATTATAGAGTTGGAAGAGACCACAAAGGCCATCCAGTCCAATCCAATTCTGCCATGCAGGAACTCTTAATCAAAGCATCCCCGACAGATGGCTATCCAGCCTCTGTTTAAAGACCTTCAAAGAAGGAGATTCCACCAAACTCCAAGGGAGTCAAACAGCTCTTACTGTCAGGAAGTTTCTCCGAATGTTTAGGTGGAATCTCTTTTCCAGTAGCTTCCATCCATTGCTCTGTGTCCTATTCTCTGGAGCAGCAGAAAACAAGCTTGCACCATCCTCAATATGACACCCCTTCAAATACTTAATCAAGGCTATCATATCTCCCCTTAACCATCTTTTCTCTAGGCTTAACATACCCAGTTCCCTAAATCGCTCCTAATAGGGCATGGTTTCCAGACCCTTCACCATTTTGGTCACCCTTCTTTGGACATGCTCCAGCTTTTCCACATCTTTTTTGAATTGTGGTGCCCAGAACTGGACACAGTCTTATTCCAGGTGGGGCCTGACCAAAGCAGAATAGCGTGGAACTATTACTTCCCTTGATCTAGACACTGTACTTCTATTGATGCGGTCTAGAATCGCATTGACTGTTTTAGCTGCCGCATCACACTGTTGACTCATGTTCAACTTGTGGTCTACTATGACTCTTAGATCCCTTTCACATGTAGTCTTGTTAAGCTAGGTGTCCCCCATCCTATATCTATTCATTTCATTTTTTCTCCCTAAGTGCATTTACATTTCTCCATGTTGCAATTCATTTTGTTAGTTTTGGCCCAGCTTTCTAACCTATTCAGGTCATTTTGAATTTTGATCCTCTCCTCTGGGATACTAGCTACTCCTCCTCATCTGCAAATTCGACAAGCGTGCCCTCTATTCTTTCACCCAAGTTGTTGATGGTCAAAGCCTCCAAGACCAAGAAGGGCATCGCCACGGACAAATATATCTCTGCCTTAGCACCAAGCAAACAGAGAAATAACGTGGAACGCGTAGAATGAAGTTGGAATGAAGCATAGCAAGCAAAGTTTTGTTCTGTTTGACTTCCAAACTGCATAGAAGTGAATGGAAGTGGAAAAATACCACGGGGGAGTAGGATGCAAGAGGAGAGAAATCAAGGGTAATGTTAGCTGAAAGTAGGTAACTTTTCCCCTCCTGGTTTCCCTTGTTGCGAAGATCGCACATGCCTGGCTCCATTGCCCACGTTGCCATGCAACGCTCCACTTCTTCCTTCTTGCCTTCAGGATCCAGAGCATCTGGAGCCGGATGCTCCCTGGCTTCTCCTGGACTGCTTTGAACCCAGACAGAAGCTTGCTTGTTCCTTTCAGTATGTTTTTTTTCCCCCTGCCCTCATTACAATCTCCTGACACATTTTCTTGCCTTTAATTAGGACTATGCAACAACAGCAGGGCGGGTGAGAACTCTTCCTTTTGGAGAAGATATACAGATGTGCGTGTGTGCGCGCATCCCTTTCTGCATCATTGATGTGCCTCCTGATTTTTCACTCATTATCCCCAAAGTGCAACCTTTGAGCTATGTACAAACAGGTACAGATGCATATGGGGGATGGTGCTGGTGCGGAGAGATACCTCCCAAACCCAAAGGTTGGGTTTTAACCCATGTGCATTACAGTGGGATATGCATCAGTCCCAGGTTAACTTGGGAACCCTTTTTGCTGGCTACAGGGAGAGATGGGAGTGGTGGTGATGGTGGTGGTTGTGTGCCTTCAAGTCATTTTTGACTTACGGTGACCCTAAGGCGAACCTATCCTGAGGTTTTCTGGGCATGGTTTGTTCAGAGGAGGTTTGCCGTTGCCTTCCCCTGAGTCTGAGAGAGTGTGACTTGGAGGTGGGAGCAGGGTTGCTATCATCCTCTTTCACAAAATCAGGCCAAAAGTGTACAGAATTGGATTGGGTGGATTATCATAGAATCGTAGAATTGTAGTTGGAAGAGACTGCAAGGGCCATCCACTCCAACCCCCTGCCATGCAGGAAATCAAAATCAAAGCATCCCCGACAGATGGCTATCTGTCCCCTACCGAGAAGGAACACACACCAAAAAAAATTTTGCCTATAGAAGATGGTTTGTACTTTTTTCAGGAATTTTCAGGAATTTTTGGCCTGGAATTCTAGTTAGTCGTAATAAAATATGTCGCTTGCCTGTGGATTATGGTTTTGAAAGGTATTTTTTATTTTATACTGTGCTCATTTGTTTATTGATGAGCAGTGCAGAGGAAGGATGGAAGGACAGAAGGAAGGAAGGAAGGAAGGAAGGAAGATCTGCAACTCCATGAATTGCTCCAAATTCCTTTTTCAAAGCCATCTAACCCAATGATCCTCGCCACTACTTCTAGCAACAAAAGACTAATGAACAACACTTGAAATAATGCTTCCTTTTTCCTAGCTTCAGCATCCTGGACAGTTTCTTTGGGTAATCCCAAATTCTGGTATTTCATGGAACGCTTTCAAAGGCAGAAGAGGTTTTGTGTGTTCCTCCATTGCAAAATTCTCATGGACTTTTCGTGACTCGCTGAAAGGACAAGTCCTGCTTTTTCATCCTGTTCCTATTCATTCCCTTCTTCCAATTATGTCCATATGGAAAGCTTCTGTATATAGTCCTGCATCTATGTGCCCATGAAGGGGTCACATATTTATAGTTTGCATGGATATGTGGGATATTTTGCAAGTAGTACATTTTTTGTATTTTTTTTGTGTGTGGAGAAATTAACTACTGATTAAGATTGCTAATTGGGTCTCTTAGAATTGTTTGCATTCATAGGATCCACTAATTGAATCCTGTATTTCGATGCACAAGCTGGCACATTAACTCCTGTTCAGTGCTCTTGCTTTAATGACTATCTGGGATGGAGGAGGGCTGCCCCACTCCAAAGGTGGGTTTTGGGGGGGTCTCACCAAGAGGAGTATCATAGCTGTGTGATGTAGGTATGACTTCCAGCGGAGGATCTCAGCCCTGATTTTAGCAAAGTTGAGTGAAAGCATTCTGCCATTGCTACCCATACCAACTCACAGAGCATTGTGACTGCAAAGAGTTCTCATGTTACCCAAAAAGACCAGAAGTTCTCAAAGAAGGCAATCTCGAGTCAACCTCTTACCAAGCACTTCTCATTGAAAGGAACAAACCTTCAAGCCTCAGGTCCCACAGTTACTCACCTTACCGCATATGTCATTGACTGCTACGTGAACGAAGATGGACGCCTCCTCCATGCCCTCCAGGTAGACGTGTCGATAGCCTGAAAACACAAGAAAGCATAGCAAGGGAAGTGAGTGGAATACTGACTTGGACCTAGACTGAGCTTTGCAACTCCATCGAGGAGGAAGGCCATTTTGTGCAACTCTAGACATTCAAAGCAAGACCAGAGCTTGGATGTACCATGTCACAGGTAACAACGTGAGCTGCGGCATGTTAATTTTTTGGGATAATAAGGCAGTAAACAACCTTGTCTTCATTTTCGTATTGGCACTAATGTGCTCGGCAAATACCCTGGTTTATGTTTTCATACTGGCACCAATGGGTTATGGATATTTTTGCTGTACTGTTAAGTGTTGAGTCAGTATTTCCAAAATATTATTTTATGGAAGCAATTTGGGGGCAGCAGGTTGGATGGCCATTTCCCCATCTTTTAAGGCTTTTAAAAATAAAAATTTTAGAAAGTAATTAAGAACACTGGCCAAGTTACAGCACCATTAGATTTAACTTCAGTGATGGAGCACCATCGTTGTAGTTAGATCGGACAATGCCACCTCCTAAAACCTAACATTTCGGCCTGGGAAATGATGACCGCAATGCTCTCCTGGTCATAGGGCATGTCAAGAAAAGGGATCTGGAGAGATCTCTTGTCTCAAGGTAGCTTGTGATTGGGAGATCAGTGGGAGATCATTGGGAGATCACTGGGAGATCTCTTGTCTCAAGGTAGCTTGTGACTGGGAGATTTCCCACCACCTCAGAAACTGAAGTCTTTCCAGACTGAAAAGGTAGGTTTTTGGAGTCCCATTTGGTTAATACAGGGGTAGGCAACCATTCCCCTTTAAGGGCCGAGGGACTTCAGCTCCCAGAATCCCAGGAGCTATTGGCCAACATGGGACTATTGGCCAACATGGCTGAGGCTTCTGGGAGCTGAAGTCCCTCGGCCCATAAAGCGGAAAGGTTGCCTACCCCTGGGTTAATACAACACTAAATGGGAATCACCAGCAGTTACAAGATTATAAGTCCAGTTGGTGGTATCATAACTACTGTGCAAAAGGAAAATGCAAAGTGCACCCAGTCAACCCAGCAGCAGGGAGCAGAAACGAGGGGCAGAATCATGCCCTTTCCAGTAGGCTCGGGCAAAAGCAAACGGTTGCAGCCTCTCACAGCTTGTGTGTCTGTCCAGATTATTTACTATTGCCATCTTAGCCACAGCTCAGATGTTGCTTGGCCATAAGGTGTCTTGGTTTTCATCTGTAAAACTGTTGGAGGGTATGATGCCTTCTCCCTCTTCATACCACCGCCAGAGAGCAAAGCACACCAGATGACGCAAATGAGCAACACATACACACATACACATGCACAGAACCAGTGGCGGTCAAAAAGATTCACATGAAAGCCTGCTAGCTGCCTATATTTTTTATTAAAAGGACTTTGTACCTTGCTGCCACCTCCCTCTTTGCTTGGGAAGAGGCCTGTTTGCAGAGCCCAGAGCCAACCCTCTTTCCCGCTTATCAAAGAGCACCATTCTTCTTTTATTACTGCAGCCGTCAATCTCAGAATTTCTAATAGATTCACTGCTCCCTTGGAAGCCATTATTAATTTCATAATCAGAACTTCTTTCCTTCATTTTATCCCTCCCCATCTTTATTTTTCTTTTTTTGTAAAAGCCAGATGGATTCTTGCCTCCACTTTAAAGCATTTCTACTTGCCAACTTTCCTCTGCTTTTGAAGAAGATGGAGAAGAAGGAGGAGGGGAAGAAAAAAACCCAAACAACAACAACAACAACACAGGGCACTTTTATCTGAGTTGAAAAAAGGCACAAAAATAATGGATGGGGGGAATGTACAGAGTGGCAGGGGGAAATGTATTAAAAGGAGGCCCTGGATTTTTTAGAAACTCAGCCACCAGCTTGCTTTTAACATTATAGGCTAATTGCAGCTGCTGGTGAACTGCCAACAAAAATGAGACCAAGAGAGGCTCTGGTTGCTTTCAAAAAGGCTTTGAAGCACACCCCATTGACTTTGAGATCCCTCCCGTTGAGCTGGGGCTGTACAAATTGGAAGCTGTAAAATGCAAGCGCCAACTACCGAAGTGCCAGTCATCACAATTTATGTTGGGAGGGCAAGGAGTGTTGGAAGGTGGAGCAAGGCGCCCATATGTTGTAGGGAGCCTTGCAAGTAGGCACAGAGGCAGGCGTGGGTCCTGTCGGGAGGGATTCGACACAGGCCAGACCCTTCACAGGGTCTCCATAGATATATATCCCTTGAATTTTATTTCCCTGTCCGCTGGAATGCTTGGTGATTATTCACTTACAGTGGAAATAACTAGGGATGTGCTTAAGAGTTTAAGAATGCCAGTGGATGAAGGTAGAATTCAAAGATATAGCCCTGTTAGTCTGTAGGATCCGTCTGTAGAGAGATCTTGGAGCATCTTTTAGAAAGAAAGAAAGAATTCAAAGATATAGCCATAGAATGAAAGAATTCAAAGATATAGCCCTGTTAGTCTGTAGGATCAGTCTGTAGAGAGATCTTGGAGCACCTTTGAGACTCAATGGAAGAAAGAATTCAAAGATATAGTCATGTCAGTCTGTAGAATAAGTATTTAGAGAGATCTTGGAGCACCTTTGAGACTAAATAAAGGAAAGAATTCAAAGATATAGCCATGTCAGTCTGTAGAATCAGTCTGTAGAGAGATCTTGGAGCACCTTTGAGACTCAATGAAAGAAAGAAGTTGGCAGCATGAGCTTTCTTGAGAGGGGTTTTGCCTTTGCCTTCCTTTGAGGCTGAGAGAGTGTGACTTGCCCACGGTCACCCAATGGGTTTCCATGGAGGAGCAGGCATTTGAACCGTGGTCTTCAGTGTCCTAGTCCAACAATCAAACCACAACACCATGCTATACTACAGCGAGTAAAAAAGAGGATTCCCCATTGGGTTAGCAACACCACCAAAATAAAAAGGAACCTGGCAAGACACCCCCATCCACCAATGGTTCCTCTATGATCCCATCTTGTAAAAACAGTGACAATAAGCACCATCAGCACCAACCACCTTACCTGGCATCATGCTTGTAAAGGATATTGTTCTCTGTCCAATAAAGTCCCTTCCAATGGGATCATGATCCCAGACCAGGAACCGAACCAAGGCAATCTCTGGCATGCAGATGGAGAACACCAGGGTTTCTTCCCACATCGGATTGAAACCTGCAAAGCAGACAGATGAGGCTTTATTGTGTTTGTGAGGACAAACATTGGAGCAAAAGCAATTAATAGCAGCCGGCATAAGAAAGGATTTTCCTCACCATGCTCTATGAATACATGTATACTGAATATTAACTTATTTTCCCCAGGAAAGGAAGACTTCTGTAGAAAATGTAGAAGAGGGGAGATGGGGAGTCTTACCATTGTCATCCACAACTCTTGTCTGCTCTTTACAGCAGTCCATGGGCAATCCGATGATCTCCACTTCCACAAAGGGATCTATAATCTGGAAATACAGAAGACATTTTTTAAAACATTAAAAAAAATTGTCAGTCCAAGTATTTACTTCCCATAGTATCTCCCTGTCTCCAGACGAAATAAATCCACGGTGCATTAAAAGTTTCCTAAAAGGCCAATTCCTGATACAGATGGAAAGCACAAAAGGTTGTAGGGTCACAAAAGAAACCAGGAAAGAATCTATCAAAAGAGAGATGTGTTTCAAGTCACACTGAATATTATATGGGCTTTGGCATTTCTGCTTTTGCTCGACAACATGCAAAGAAATGTAGGAGAGGGGAAAATTAGAGAATGACTATCCTTTGTTTCACCTTTCTGGATATTTATTTGGTCGATGTACTCTAAAGGCACCAGATCTGGTCTGATCTTGGAAGCTAAGTCTAGTATTTGGATGGGAGACTGCCAATGAATGCCGGGTGCTGAGGCTATATAAAACCACCTCTGAGTATTCCTTGCCTAAGAAAACCCTACAGAATACATGGGCCACTATAAGTCAACAGGTGGTTTGAAGGCACACATACACACACACACAGCCTTTTTATTCCTGTTGAAGTCACCTCTCCCTTCATCAAGAAGTTAGTTAGCCTCTGTCCCCTTCGTCTGGGAACGGAGCATCCATGGGGTTTTGTTGTTCATTGTTGCATGCCTTCAAGTCATATCTGACCTATGGCGACCCTAAGGTGATCCTATCATGGGATTTTCTTGGCAAGATTTGTTCAGAGGAGATGTGCCATTGCCTCCTCCTGAGGCTGAGAGAGTGTGACTTGCCCAAGGTACAGTAGGCTTCATGGCTGAGCTGGGAATCAAACGCTGGTCTCCAGAATGCAGAGAAACCGTGAAGCACTTTTAGACTAACTGAAAGAAAGAAGTTGGCAGCATGGTCTTTTGGAGACATAAGTCTACAAAAGCTCATGCTGCCAACTTCTTTCTTTCAGTGAGTCTCAAAGGTGCATCAAGATCTCTCTACATACTATTGCATCCGAGGAAGCAGACTTAAGACCAGGAAAGCTCATGATGCCAACTTCTTTCTTTCAGTGACTCTCAAAGGTGCTACAAGATCTCTCTACATACTGATTCTATAGACTAACATGGCTATATCTTTGAAGTCTACCACCCTGGTCTCCAGAGTCGCAATCCAACACTCAAACCACTATGCCACGCTGGCTCTGACATGGGTCTACAATCCCCATAATGGCTACTAGTTTATCTCCAACACATGAGACCCAGATTTAAGGGGATCTTGCAACCAAGTCTAGATCAACATCTTTTGTCTGCCTCTTTTCCTACCCTAAGCTGGATTTCCTGAGACAATAAACATAAGTGGATTTTAAAAATAACCTTGCAAGACCATCCAGTTACTTCTGTCTCCACCACAGGCTTGCATTGCAGCAGAGTCGCTGCATCCTGCTTAATATAGATACCAAATCTTCCTACAAGTAAAAAAGGACTGCCTTCACAGCTAGATAATACCTCCAGAGTGCATCTTTGACAGTGCTTTTCCCTTGGCAGGCCAGTTGGCGGCTGGGGGTAGGGATGAGAAACCACCCACATAGCCCTTTCCCAAATTTCCACCCAGCGAAAAACCGTGAAAGAAAATACACTTTGCTGGAAGGGCTGGGAGATGCTAGCAGAACATTGCACAAACAGAGTCCAGGAGGTGCTCTAAAGGAAGTCCCATCCATCTTGGCTGACAACCTCAGAAGCTTTATGTGGGTTTTAAACTCCCTTCTTTTGGAGTTGTGTGTTTTTTTTCCTCTTTTCCAGAAAGGTGACATGAATAGGAGCCCTGTTGAATTGATTGAACGTCTTGGCAGCGCTCAACCATCTCCCCAAAGGCACCCTGTGGACAATAAAGCACACTCGGCTCTTTCTGCACAAAGAGAAAGGACCAAGCACCTTCTCGTCCTGGGGAAAGAAACACGTTACATAATCCGTTCCCAAAATGAAGCTGTAGTCTCCTTCTCCCTCTGCAGGAAAAAAACTAGCTGTCCATTTTAAACCGTCTACTACAGCTTTTGAAAAATGAAATGTAAGTGGTAGGAGACATATTTTCTCTCTCTCTCATTCTCTGGGTAGCTATGTTCAGATGTCACAGTAAACCAGAGTAGCAATAGCAATGGCATTTCCATTTTCATACCGCTTCATGCTGAACTCAACACTCTCTAAGTGGTTTACAATGTAGAAGCCAATTGCCCCCAACAAGCTGGAGTCTTATTTTACCGACCTACACAAGGATGGAAGGCTGAGTCAACCTGGGAGCCCTCTGGGATCGAACTCACAACCTTGTGGTTGCACTACTGGCATTTAACCAGTAAATGTTTTGATTGGGAGTTCTTGCATGGCAGGGGGTTGGACTGGATGGCCCTTGTGGTCACTTCCAACTCTACGATTCTATGATTCTATGAACCACTGCACCACCACCAACAACAACAACAGCAGCAACAACAACAGCAAACCTTTGAGTTACTGTGAACAAGCGAAAACATTGGAGCACATTGCTCAATTGCACATGCTTGGCTCCCCACTGCAAGCCAGGATATTCTGACAACTGTTTCTTTAATGCAATGTCCAAACCTGGCTTGTTTGTCTCTGAACAAATCAGAATCATAAGCTATTGTCTTTTCTTGCAAAATGACTCTGGCCTATCAACAAGCCAGGCTTCCTCATTCCAATGTCCCGAAAGGAGAGTCCATGACTTGTCTAGCAACTGGCAGAAGCAGTCAATAGCAATAGCAATATCATTTACATTTCTGTACCGCTTCATAGTGAACTCTGCACTCTCAAAGCAGTTTATAATCTATAAGCCAATTGCCCCCCAACAAACTAGGTACCCATGTTACCAACCGACGAAAGGATGGAAGGCTGAGTCAACCTTGGAGCCCTGGGTTCGAACTCACAACCTTGTGGCTGCAGCACTAGCATTTAACCATTGTACCACCGGGGCAGTCAAGTGAGTGTGAGCCAGCAGCATGCACTGCCTTGTTTGCTTTACCATGATTTTTTTAAAAAGGCTTACTTTGACATCCAAACATGCCCCCCTCTCTCTTATACATTAATCTAGACCAGGGGTAGGCAACCTTTCTCCTTTAAGGGCCGAGGGACTTCAGCTCCCAGAAGCCTCAGCCATGTTGGCCAATAGTCCCATGCTGGCCAATAGCTCCTGGGATTCTGGGAGCTGAAGTCCCTCGGCCCTTAAAGGGGAAAAGTTGCCTACCCCTGATCTAGACAGACAGACCAATACACCAGACAAAGAGATTCAAATAATTCCTTTTCCCTTTTGAGACTAACTGAAAGACAGAAGCTGGTAGCATGAGCTTGCATAGACTCAGGACAGGGTTGAGCAGAGACAATGGTTTCCTGGGACATAACACACATCATCACACTAGCTAACCCCATTGCTTCATGAGGACTCTCTTGGCCAGTTGATCCCATTTTCTTCCTGCTTCCCACACTACATCCCAATACTTATTCATATGGTTATCTACTAACCTTGGCTTTAGGCAACATCCTTCCTCCTGCCTTTGTCCCCCAACGACCACTGTTAAAACTACACTTGTCACTTTATCTCCATACTCACATTCTTGCACACAGCCTGCTTATCTAAGGAGTTTTTTTGCACAGCTAAAAAACCCCGACTTACTTTTCCCGGTTTGAATCCTCTTCCGGGATGCAGCCGGATAGTATCACGCCAAAGTTGCTCCTGATGCTGCCAGCCGAGTGCAGCCCGGCTGCATCCTGGGTCCCAGGCACCACTTTTCAAAGTTGGAAAGTGGCTTGGGAAAATGGCAGCCAAAATGCGCCTGGGACCTGGGATGCAGCCCAGTTGCACTCGGCCGGCAGAATCGGTGGTGACTTTGGTGTGATAATACCCAGCTGCATCCCAGAAGAGGATTCAAACCGGGAAAGGTAAGTCAGATTTTTTATCTGTGCAAAAAACTCCTTAGTCTGTCCCTGGACCCTCCATTCCACCTCTTGCACCTGAGCAAATAGGCTCAAGTCTGCAAAAGCTCATGCTACAACATCTACCTTTTAGCTAGTCTCAAGGGTGCTGCAAGATCCCTTTGCAGAGTGATTACTTATTGACTTCATTTATAGGCCACTTTTCTCCCAAGATGGGACCCAAGGCAGCTTCCCAAAATAGAAAATTATAAAATGTTTAGAATATTTTTTTAAAAAAAAAAGCAATGAAAGCACCCCACACTGATCACCATTAAGAAGCTGTACTAAAGCTGTACTGATATTTAATTTTGGTAAGAGAGCTTAGGACCCAATATTGGGGAAATATAAGAAAAATGAAGATGATGATGATGATGATGATGATATGCCTCTTCTGACAGGTTATGCTATAGTCCTCTGGACACATAGTGGTCAGATCCCAGAGAGCAAATACTGCCTGAACCAGACTGATTTATTTCTTTTCCTAATTCCATACCTCTCCTCTGTCTCCAAGCATGGAATCCCGAGGTTTTGGGAGCTGTTGTCCACTGATTATTCTTAACACAAGCTGCTTCTTCATCTGGCCAAGCAGCGGATCTTCAGAATTTGGGTTGAAGGTACCTGTTAACATGACAAATACAGAATTAAGTCAGAGCTCAGACAGTTCTTTAGAAAATGAATGATGCCACATCTCACACAGGACATACTGGAGCACTAATATAGGCAGCTGTTTTGGGCTAGACTCTTGGGCTATCTAACACAGGAATCTCACTTCTGATGGGCAGGACTTTGAGGCATTGTCTGCTTGTGATGAACTTCAGGTTGGATGGCTGTCTTTCAGAAGTGCTTTAGTTGTACATTCCTGCATGCCAGGGAGATGAATTCGATGGCTTTTTTGGCCCCATCCCTATGGTTCTATGAAATGCCAGACAGGCTAGAGCCCTGAACCAGAGGACAGCTAGACTTTATTGTATTTGTGGATCATAGAATCATAGAATCATAGAGTTGGAAGAGACCCCAAGGGCCATCCAACCAAACCCCATTCTGCCATGCAGGAACTCAAAATCAAAGCATCCATGACAGATGGTCATCCAGCCACTGTTTAAAGACCTCCAAAGAAGGAGACTCCACCAATCTCCAAGGGAGTGTATTTCACTGCTGAACAGCCCTTACTGTCAGGAAGTTCTTCCTAATGTTGAGGTGGAATCTCTTTTCCTGTAGCTTGCATCCGTTGTTCCAGGTCTTATTCTCTGGAGCAGTAGAAAACAAGCTTGCTCCATCCTCAATATGGCATCCCTTCACATCTTTAAATATGGCTTTCATGTCACTTCTTAAGCTTCACTTCTCCAGGCTAAACATACCCAGCTCCCTAAGCCACTCCTTATAGGGTTTCCAGACCTTCCACCATTTTAGTCACCCTCCTCTGGACACACTCCAGTTTCTCAACCTCCTTTTTGAATTGTGGTGCCCAGAACTGGACACAGGATTATTCCAGGTGAGGTCTATGAAAGAAGTCTCTTGCATAGAACACATTGCTGCAGATCCCACATAATACAGGCTGCCCACATTCAAGTTGAGCTTCACATTTTCCTTACCTTGACACATACATGCGGGTTTGAGGACATAGCCACAATTCCCATTGGCATTGAACTTGGCGCGGTTGAGCTGAAGCATTCTCCCCTCGGACTGATAGTTTAGTGCAACTGAAACATTAATGGTGGGAGGAAGGGGGAGAAAAGCAGCAGATAAATGTCAGTAGGCATTGCTCAGGCATAACTGTCAGCTCAAAATGAGATACAGCCACTTCTGAGAGCAAAAATGATGAATAGCATCCTTGACATCAGATGCCACAAAGCTCAGCACAGAGAAATCAGAGAGTGACTGAGAGAAAGATTAAGAGAGAGAGAGAGAGAAATATATATATATATTAAAAATATTAGTCTGTGGAATATCTCTGAGAAAACCTATAACATCTTGCTATTTTTTCTCACTTTGAGGGACAGAACTGAATCATCCCACTGCAAAGTGTCACAGAAAACAGAGGGGAGACTATCTCCTCCCTTTCCACTATCCTTGTAAAAAATCAGTGTGCTAAAGCTTGCAAAATATATAAAATATCATTGGACAGTTACCGTGCCTTGCCTTGCTTTGCCTTCATTACCTATTATGTTGATAGCAGTTTATAGTCTGTTGCACAAGCTGCTCGTGGTGCTATGTTTTGCAGAAAGCATGGAGCTTCTCCATCTTTTGCTTCCAACTATGTAGTCTATTTGATTTGTTTATATTGGCCATCAGGTGACATCCACCTCTTTGGCTGCCTGAAGAATGTGCTTACAATGCACAAATTGTTGACTTCACATAATTTACTAATTTCTTTCCTCCTTCATTTCTTGATCCTAGGCCAAATTCACCTATAGTTTGGTTCTGTTCCCTACTTCTGTGTTCCAGTTGCCTATGGTTATGAACATATCCTGTTTTGGTATATGATTATTTTCTTCCAGCATAGGATCTTTCCATTTCTTCATCTTCTGCCTCTATAGTGGGGTATAAACCTTGATTATGATTTTATTGATAGGTTTTCCCTGAAGCCTTAGAGCTTTATTGCATTACAAAAGTAATCCAAGATGCAGTGATAGAGAAGCGGCTTTCTCCTTACCTCTCCACACGACGCTGCAGAACTTCCATTCTTTCTCCAGAAGGAGATGGTCATAAGAGCATGCCTTTTACCAAATGTATTTTTCCAGCGTGACAAAAGGCATGCTTTTACAACTGTCTCCTTCACGAACAGAAGTGCTTCAAGGCATACAGAGAGGTAAACAATATCTATTGCTGCATCTCAGCTAATTTTTGGAATGCAATGAGGTTCTTAGTGAAATTATTCAGTCTGACTTTGCAATATATCCTGATTATTTTTTCACTCCTCACTATTAATGCCAGATAGGAGGAGAAATGGTCAAGGAACACAGTCAAAGGGTTAGTACAGAACCATACAGTCTTGGGGTGCAGATGGTGCAATGTAACCTGCTTGAAAACAAACAAACAAACATAGCTTTTTGTGGGTTTTGGGGGCTGTGTGGCCATGTTCTAGAAGAGTTTCT
>CM034715.1:7950073-7967999 GCA_020142125.1 Phrynosoma platyrhinos | reverse complement strand
AGGCTTTGCCCAATGTCACCCAATGAGTTTCATGGCTGAATAGCAATTCGAACCCAAGTCTTCCCAACTAAGGGATAGTTACAACTGGGTGAACCTGTGCTTTTTGTAGGAAGAAATCTACAAACTCAGACACCTCTTCTCATGAAGATTATTTCACCTTCACAGCCCAAATGTCTCCCAAAACCCAAGTTGTTCTCATTGCCTTAAACTCTGGAGAGCGCCAAATCCAACAGGTCAATACATTCTTATTGCTCTATAATCTTCGCCACAAAATTCTTAAAGGCTTATATTGGAAAGTGGCACCTTCATCTACTAAAAGGCCAGTTTATCCCTTCTGAGGAAAGGATCTTCGGTATTTATCAAAGCCCCATCTAAACAAATGGCTTTGAATGCAAAAGATTCTTGAAGAAACTTGGCATTGATCTCTAGCATTTCAGAATTCTATCATTTAGGAAAGGCCAGCAACAGACTGGATAAAAAGCTAAAGGAGAAAGAAAATCAAGTGTATTGTAGAAATGGATTGGTTATCAAAACAAAAGATTCAGTCAAACTCTGGGAACGTAACTAATTACATTACATTGATGACGAATTTAATTAAGTTACATTTTTTA
Organism: Phrynosoma platyrhinos; assembly: GCA_020142125.1. Taxonomy (NCBI): domain Eukaryota; kingdom Metazoa; phylum Chordata; class Lepidosauria; order Squamata; family Phrynosomatidae; genus Phrynosoma; species Phrynosoma platyrhinos. Next base: position 7,967,388 of record CM034715.1, on the reverse strand, counting down.
AAAAACCAAAAGAACAACATTGTACAGTTACTGAACTTACCAGGAATATGTAGATACACACAAACCCTATACTTTTACTAATACAGTTGGCTCTTGGTTTACGCTGGAGTTTGGTTCCAGGACCCCCAAAAGATACCAAAATCTGTGGATGGTCAAGACCCATTATATAGAAATTGGGTAGTAAAATGGTGTCCCTTATATAAAATGGCAAAATCAAGATTTGATTTTTGGAATTTATATCTTTTGGGGGTATTTTCAAGACTTGGATGGTTGAATCCATGGATATGGAGGGCTGACCAAACATAATTCATTCTCATACATACACTTGTCCTTAAATCATTACAACAACCTTGCAAAAGAGAAGAGAAGGTTAAGAGGTGATATGATAGCCGTGTTTAAATATTTGAAGGGATGTCATATTGAGGAAGGAGCAAGCTTGTTTTCTGCTGCTCCAGAGAATAGGACTCAGAGCAATGGGTGCAAGCTGCAGGAAAAGTGATTCCACCTCAACATTAGGAGGAACTTCCTGACAGTGAGAGCTGTTCAACAGTGGTAGATGTTCCCTTGGAGATTGGTGGAGTCTCCTTCTTTGGAGATCTTTAAACAGAGGCTGAATGGTCATCTGTCGGCGATGCTTTGATTGTGAGTTCCTGCATGGTGACGGGGGGTTGGACTGGATGACTCTTGGTGTCTCTTCCAACTCTATGATTCTATGATTCTAGTCGGAGGGATATTTCTTTTCACAGCAGGAATAGATTGCAATGTCCCATGGATCTAGGATGACTTTGCTCAAAGAACATGGTCATGACAGCAATGAAACAGTTTGTAGAGATAAAGGGAACAGAAATCTGAGGATTACAGGAGCTTAGGTTTGTAAACCTGTGCTGAGAGAAGCCAGCAAACTACTGCACACTGTCTGCAAGGCTGCCTAGAGAGCAATTTAAAGACATAGCCATGTTAGTCTGGAAAAATCAGGATGCAAAGGGATCTTGCAGCACCTCTGAGACTAACCGAAGGAAAGAAGTTGGGAGCATGAGCTTTTGTAGAGGAAGCAGGCTCACGTCTACAAAAGCGCATGCTCCCAATTTCTTTCTTTCAGTTAGTCTCAAAGGTACTACAAGATCTCTCTACATATAGAGCAATTTCTTGTTCTTGTTAAGTGCCCTCGATGTTGGCTGGTTAAATTATATGACATGCTGAGCTTAGATCAATTGACGACAAAGATTAAAGAGAGTAAAATACCCAAGTTAGAAGAAAATTGAACAGAAGGAAAACTGGAGGAGGACCTCAGTCTGGTTTCTGGAAAATTAATGTATAATGGAAATAGTTTTTAAAAATGAACGTGCCAAAAAAGAGGCGATTACAAGGGAATAAGGAAAAGATCTGCTTTCATAGTGGGAACGATGGATCTTTTGGAATCAATTCGTCAACACGGAATGAAGGCAAATCGCAAACCGGTTTAAATGTAAGTGGGAATGAGTATATTGGGCAAACAGGACAATCTCTACACAAGTGGATAAATGGACACATGCACCAAACAAAAAGAGAGAAAGCAGATGTGAATTTTGTATAGATTACCCCCCCCCCCCCCATTTACAGTGTTTCTATTAGACCATTTTTGCACAGGGAATGTCAATATTATTTTCTGCACAGAAAATGCAGAATATGTCCTGAACTGTGTAGATTCTTTATCAGTCCAGGGCTGTTTGCATTATGGTTTCCTGACACTGGAGGAACATATTTGGGGTGGATGGGTTTCTGGATTTTTACATTGTATTAACATAGCTTTATGTAAATTTTAATGTTGTAAGCTGCCCCGATTGCTCTGCAGAGGGGCGGGATATAAATAAATAAATAAATAAATAAATAAATAAATAATAATAATAATAATAATAATAATATTTTCCCACCATTTCCCAAATATTTTTGAATATTCTTTCTGCTCCTCCTTCTAAAGCAAAGCAAAGCATTTGTTCCCACCATTGCAAGGTGGCATCTCAATTCAACGACAGCACCACCTTAAAGCAACAATGCCAACAGACCCCTATTTTAGTCAAAGACCGTAAATAAAAAAATCATTCAGCAGACCCTGGCCAGCCGAAAAGATGGAGAAATATAGGAGGGGGAAGCTAAAAAGCCAAGCAGTCAGGCTGACACTCCTGCGGCAAATTTTAAAGCTTCAAGCTACATAGCATTAGATTTTCATTGACATTAGGAGGATTCCAGAGAGACGCTGGAGTTCAGACACAGTCAACCATGGTTATTTATTTCGAACAAAAATTCAAAAAACACCTTTAGCAGTTTACAATGGCTGCAGCCACTACAGAATGATATGCGCAATTGGAGAAAGAAGGAATAAAAGGAGGAGGATTGTAAGACAATAAAGATAGAGGGGAAAAAAGAAGGTTAATGCATTTTTGAGGTTGAGGAATGGAAACATCAAGAAGGAATTACAGGGAAAACGGAAGGAAGGTAAAAGGTAAGGATGAGGAAGATAAGAAAGAAGGAAAGTGACGACTTTATGGAAGGATGAAGGAAACAAAAGGATAAGCTATAGGATTTCCGTGAGGAAATATGCTAAGATGATGGAAATAGCAGTTATCAACTTCTATATTATTGTTTTCTTATTGTATTCTTTTATTTTTAAGCTTGTAACCCACTTTGATTCCCTTTGGAAATATGAGAGCTAGAAATACTTATTATTATTATTATTATTATTATTATTATTATTATTATTATTTAGGGTAGTTGGTATAAATCACATGGATGATATGATGCTGAAAGGTAAAAAATGTTAGGAAATTGTAAGGATGAAAAGATCATGAGTGTAAACGTAATGATATTTGTATTTATTTATTTTTTGCAACATTTGGATTATTGTATTTTGGATGGTAATAAATAAGATTTTTTCCTTTTTTTTAAAAAAAACCCAATATGAGCAGCTGAAACACACCCTTTCACTTCTTAAAATCAGGAATTGTTGCATATGGGGGATTAATCTTAATTACCTTGACCAATATTTTCCCTTTTAAACTCTCCGGAGAAGGCAGTTTTGCAGGATCTCCATCGCCTACTGAAGAGAGGTCCAGCTTGTCCCCCAAGATTTCGGTGAGATACTGTGCCATCTTCTTCTGCTGGGCAACACTGCAATGGTTCTCAATCGACAAAATGACGGGGTACCTGGTGTGTGCGGAGAACGCAAATAAGACATGTTAAATTATTGTATATACTCAATGTATAGGTCTAGAAATTTTACTCAAAGAATTGACCCAAAAAACCTGAGTCGACTTATCCAAGGGTCAATGTAAGTACTGTACTTTAACTCTTATTTAAAAGAAGGAAAACTCCCCTGGTGAAAAAGCAAGAATATAATGTATCCTAGAAGCACCAATCCCCTCTACTCTCTTATCCATCCAGCCTTAAGAGTGAGCATAAAGAGCTATATCTGTTGGAATTTTGTACGTTCTTTGTCATTGCTTTCCTTTGCTTCATCTTTTAGATCCTTTGTTGCATACCCCTAAGTTTTACCCTCAACGTATCCATGCGCCATATCAAAATCCATAATTTTTGGCCTCAAAACCTGCTCTTGACTTATACATGAGGTTGACTTATATCTACGGTTGACTTATTCATGAGATTGACTTATACATGAAGTTGACTTATACATATAGTCAAGTATATATGGTATTCATTCAGATTTTTCTTAATATATATGTGCTGGTGTACTCACACAAACACATCACATTCCCCAAAGTGTCTAGCATGACAGTGTCTGTTCCAATCCAATTTTTAAAAACAGATAGTTTAGCGATAACCTTCAGTAATTCACAGACAAAAACTGGAACGCATGTGGCCAAGCAATGTCAGAGGGCGATGAAGATGACAAAAGATATTCAAGAGGAAGAATACACAAATTAGGAGGTGCTGCAGCAGTTTGCTTTTGCCGGATCCTACTGGGAAGGGCAAATTGCCTTGGCTCCTGTCCCAGGAGAAAGTAGGATATTGTCTGTCTGTATATACGTATGTATGTATGATTAAGACGTTGTGCCAACAAAAGAGTAACACTTAATGTGGTGTTTCTCTGACTGGACTCCTATCTCTATCTCATCTGTCATGAGTCTTTAAACAGAGGCCATCAATTGGGGATGCTTTGATTTTGAGCTCCTGCATGGCAGAATGGGGTTGGACTGGATGGCCCTTGGGGTCTCTTCCAACTCTAGGATTTCTATGATTCTATTCTAGACTGCCAATTTCATTGGCGCAAGTCATCTCTGAACCAAAAGCCAATTTTATTTTAATTTTATTTATTTTATTGATCTTTTGATTTTATCGGATTGTCGATGATTGCCAATTTTATTGTACTATCATGTACTACAATGCTGCTTTTTTATTGTAGGTATTTCTATATTTTTGTATTTTGTATTTGGTGCTTGATTTTATGAGTGCAAGCTTTGTTATTCCAAATCCTGGATAACAAAATGCCCAAACAAGGCCAGCAATGCTTGCCTTTACTCCCAGGGCCACTTGTTATCTCTAAACCTTGGCACAGCAACAACTCCAGTCTTACATAATTGGCCGCCAGACACCGCACTGATCCTTAATATCCCTTAATTATTGCTTTTTTTATGAAAGTATCAGGCCTTGTTCTGTTCTACATAAGCACACACGCTACCTGCATATATCAAAGCTCCTACAAAACCTGGAGCGATCAGAGGCGATAAGCGCTGAAACAAAGTGTTACATGACAGAAGCTCGAGAAGCGGAGCCTTGTGCTCAATTTTTATCCTGCACAGGTATGCAGGCTGCTTTCAACTTGCAGCACTAAAATATTCAAATATGAATCACAGAATACTAGAGTTGGAAGAAACCAAAAGGGCCATCCAGTTCGACTCCTTGCTGTGCAGGAAAGACACAATCAGAGCATCTGAACTTCATCTCATCCAACGTTTCTCACTTCAATCCTATGCATAAAATGCAGAAGGTGGAAACGGTTCTTTTTTGGACTGTAGCATAAGCTCTGCTTAGTACTTAGATAGGAGACAGTCCATGAAGTCCAGGTGCTGTAGGCTATATATATATCAGAAAAAGGAATTGGCAAAACCACCTCTGAGTATTCCCTGCCTAAGAAAACTCTAAGAGCCAGCATGGCATAGTGGTTTGAGTGTTGGACTACAACTCTGGAGACCAGGGTTCGAATCCCAGCTTGGCCATGAAACCCACCTTGGGCACGTCACACACTCTCAGCCTCAGAGGAAGGCAAGAGCAAACCTCCTCTGAACAAATCTTGCCAGGAAAACCCCATCATAGGGTCGCCATGTGTCAGAAACTACTTGAAGCAAAGGTCCAACAACAGCAGCAAAGGTCCAAAACGCATTGCAGAAATAATCCAGTTTGAGACCGCTTCAACTGCCCTGGCTCAATGCTTGGGAATCCTGGGAATTATAGTTTATTGGCACTGAGCCAGGGCAGTTAAAGCGGTCTCAAACTGGATTATTTCTGCAGTGTGTTTTGGACCCATCTGGAGACTCTTTAATACAGAGTCTTTGGGAATTCTCCACTCTCTTTTTGCTTTGCTCCTGATTTTTCTTTTCAGGAGCAATATTTAAGACACCATGGGCACACACAGTTTGCTGGAGCTTATTCACAAAGTAAGATGTGAATAAACTCCAGCAAACTGTGCGTGCCCTTTGTGCCTTAAATATCGCTCCTGAAAAGAATAATCAGGAGCAAAGCAAAAAGGGAGCAGAGAATTCCCGAAGCACTGGAATCACTTTGGAAAACAGAAGATGCCATCTGGAATTCCAGGTATGGAGATCAAATTAGAAGTACCGTTTTTTCATGACTGGGTTTAATTTTAACTCTATATGTCATATATTAGTTGTCATAAATGTTATAAATTAACAAACTATATAGTAATAACTTACAGTTATATTTTGTATTCATCATGTAGTAAAAGAATCGTTTGAATGAGCATAAGTATAAGTAATAATTAGAAGTGTTGACATCTGTCATAGATTTATTATATAGAATATATATATATATATATAGATAGATAGATAGATAGATAGATATAGATATATATATATGCCTCTCTCTCTCTCTCTCTCTCTCTCTCTCTCTCTCTCTATATATATATATATATATAGTGTGTGTGTGTGTATGTATGCATGTATATATATATATATATGTATATATGTATATGTATGTGTGTGTGTATATATATATATATATATATATATATATATATATATATATATATATATATATAAACCCTATGTATAGGGTTATATATAGGGTTATATATTTAGGATGTAACATCAGGATTGGAAGATAGAACTCTTAATTGTGATCTACATAACAAGAAAGTAAGCCTGACAAACAGTTGAAATAAGGACTGAGATATAATGGAAAATATACCTCAAATGGCTATTTTGATATAACATTATTAATCCCACTGTTTCTTGCTTAGGAAGTTTCTATATTGTCTTGGTGTAGTACATTTATGTTAGTCTATGTTTGTGTATTTGTGTATTTTATGTATGTTTTTAATCTTTAATAAAATTTAATTTTTTTAAAAAAAGAAGTACCCTTCATTTTGGCAAAGGGTGTCCTACTTTGTTTTGGGCCACCTTAGTTAGAATACAATACAGCGCAACACAAAGGACTTTGTGTCAGAGACGAGTCATTAAGTAGGTCTAACAACTCTTGGCATCACATTGGAAAGGACAGACGTTGCAAGCCAATCAATCAAACCCCCCCCCCCGGCATTTTTGTTCAGTATTTATTTTTAGACTCTCTAGGCTTCGGCGCTGAAAGTGGTACAGCCTGAAGCTCATCAATATGGCTCTGAAAGAAAGAGGATTCAAGGTGAGTCGCTGGGAACGGCACAAAAGGCAAACCTAGCCCAGATGTTCAGCACAGGCTCTTACTGATCTTGACCCATACCAAATGTGCAATGCTTTGCTCACCTTGCTAGGTTCATCTAGGACAGGGGTAGGCAACCTTTCCCCTTTAAGGGCCGAGGGACTTCAGCTCCCAGAATCCCAGGAGCTATTGGCCAACATGGGACTATTGGCCAACATGGCTGAGGCTTCTGGGAGCTGAAGTCCCTCGGCCCTTAAAGGGGAAAGGCTGCCTACCCCTGATCTACTGTCTTTGGATAAGGAGACAAATACAGCCGTCCCTCCACATTTGCTGGCATTAAGGGTGATGGACTCCCGTGAACGTGGAACAAATACAAATTAAAAAAACAACAACAACTATTCTTATAAACTAAGATAATACCTCTCCAGGAATCTCCGGGTTCTCCAGTGCAACTCTATGGACAACATCTGCCAAAAGTCAATCATAGAATGCCTAGAGAAGTGTTTTTTTTTTTCTAGGAACATCTAGGTTTTATTGTACTACCATGTACTGCAATGCTGCTTTTATATTGTAGGTATTTGTATATTTGTGTATTTTGTATTTGGTGCTTGTATTTTGTATATCGATGCATTTTTATTGCTGTAATCCTGCCTCGATCCACAGGGAGAGGCGGGAAATATAAATAAAAATTATTATTATTATTATTATTATTATTATTATTATTATTATTATTATTATTATTAAAAGCAAATCACAACTATTTTACACTTTTGTGACATTCAAAGTTGCAGTGGCCAATTTTTCATCTGGAGGGCAACATCTGGTGGCAATGAACTCATTAATTATATTTGGCAATTCCAAAGTGGAAGAGTTAATTTTTACCATTCCCTTCCATCTTCAGAGACTCACCAGCATTGTGATACAGCTAATACAACTAAATCAACTTCCATCGTTTTTCGTGAAATGCATTTCCCTGCTCTTCCCTGTTCCATTTGACATTGAAATGGAGAATCCACAGAAATACATACTCGCTCCTGATGAAGGCATATTTGTTGATGGTTTCAATCACATCTTTAAAAAGGATCTTGGAGGTGAGAGTATAACCATGATGGACAATTGGTTCACCATCTGGCCCATCCCAACAGTCAACTACAAGGGAAGACAAAGAGAATGATACATTTAGATATTTCAGATCCAAATCGTGTACTTTTCCAGGATTTTATTTTAAAAAGAAAGCATGTCATGGGGTATTGGAGAACTTGGGAAGGTTACTATTGGGGATTATAGACCCTAAAGCTTCTTTGCCAGTAGGGAAACTAGAATGAAATGTGAACTCATCTATCAGCTGTATTGTATTGGTTTGTTTTAACATGTAAGCCGCTTTGATTGCTATTATAACAGAAAAGTGGGATACAAATAAAAGTTTTATTTTATTTACTTTATTTATCTCTAATCCAAAGCAGCCCAGTATAAGAGAAATATTGAGGCTATCTTATATTTATTGTAGAGGGTTCAAAACTCTTTATAGGAAGGAATTGATACTTTTGGTCATATTGAGCCTGCAAAGGTCTGGATTTGGGCTGCAAGGAAGGCTATGATCCTCCCACATTTTGGAAAGTTTCTCCGGTAGAAAAGCCACATTCCCTGATGGAAAAGCAAAATGCAGGGGGATAAAATGCCCTGTTGTTGTCTCTGATCTGAGACTGGAGATAAAAGTGGGATCCCCAACTCTGCTAGCATCCCCAACACACGTAACATGAGGAAAAGCATAATGTTGTTCAGCCTGGAGATAGCTGTGAGATTTTTCTCTCACCCTGCTTGCATTCCCAACAGATTTACAAAGACTGGCAGCAGCTTGGCAGACTGCTGACAGGAACAAACAGTTTAAGGCAGTGTGAAGTTGAAGGCTTTCATGGTCAGCATCTATAGTTTTTTGTGGGTTTTTCGGGTGGTGTGACCATGTTCTAGAAGAGTTTCTTTTTGACGTTTCACCAGCATCTGTGGCTGGCATCTTCAGAGAATGCTGGAATGGAAGAGAGTGGGTGTATATATACACACACACATATACTGTGAGACACGGGGTAGGGAGGAGGGTCTCACAGTACATATATACATATATACACACACACATATATACTGTGAGACACGGGGTAGGGAGGAGGGTCTCACAGTACATATATACCCACTCTCTTCCATTCCAGCATTCTCTGAAGATGCCAGGCCCAGATGCTGGTGAAACATCAGAAAGAAACTCTTCTAGAACATGGCCACATCACCTGTAAACCTATAGTTTAAGGCAGATTCCTGTAAGTAACAAGCACCTCCACTTAGAAAGCTGAACGATGAAAATAAGGATGCTATGGACCACACAGATTATGCCAGGGTGACTTTATGCTCTGGTGGTGGTAGCCTGTTTTCCCAATGGGTCTATTGGATGCAGGAGTGGTGCAAGATGTCCACCAGCTGAGATCAGACTCTGGTCTTCATCTGGGGTCACCTCACCCATATTGCCTCTGAGGAAAAACAACCCATTGAGATGCTTCAAGGATCTCTAAAAACTGTGCAATTTTCTCACTGAGGTCTTTGCTGAGCTAGGAAATTGACATACAAGCATTGGGTGGGTGGCAGTGCCAAAGTGACATGGTAGCTCTTTTCTGGTTCTAGCATTTGCCTCTCACCCTGAGATGCCCTGAGTCACACCCTGAGATGCCTCATCCTGAGATGCCCTGAGTCAGGTACTGGTGTGGATTTGGCCCAAGCTGAAAGCAGCAGAAGGTGTCAAGTAGTCCTCCTGGCACATGAACACATTTGTGCAATCTTCTGTCCTTCCCAGTCTGCTCTCTGCGGTGAGGAATTCATCTTGTCTCCTAGAAGGACTATCCCTGAATGACAGGTGAATGAGGTGGGTGCTTCAGGATCCTTACCTTCTACACAGCGGCATCCAGACTGGAGAACCCACGCATACATGTCAACTCTGGACTGAGACATCAGCTGGTCCCCCATGAGGTAGGTGTTATGAGAAGAGGTGATGAAGTAGTGACTCAGAGGCTGAGTCATGTCTTGGTTGACCTGATAGTGCTCTGGGTTGAAAATGTCGCCAGCAGGGCTGCGCATATAATTGGTGAAGCCTGGGGGGAGAAGATCGGGTAAGTTGAATACTGGTGCATTCAGTGATGTATTCAAGTCTTTTACTCTAAGTCTCATGTCAAGTCTCAAGTCTCTGTCTTCAAGTCTCAAGTTGAGTCTCAAGTCCTTGCAAGACACTTTCAAGTCAAGTCTCAAGTTGAGTTTCAAGTCTGGGAACCAACTTTTAACAGCAAGTGTATTAGGCAACGGGCTTCATAGAATCATAGAGTTGGAAGAGACCCCAAGGGCCATCCAGTCCAACCCCCTGCCATGTAGGAACTCAAACTCAAAGCATCCCCAACAGATGGCCATCCAGCCTCTGTTTAAAGACCTCCAAAGAAGGAGACTCCACCACACTCTGAGGGAGTGTCTTCCAATGTCAAACAGCTCTCACTGTCAGGTGAGGCTTGAGATCTGCTTGACAGCCTGTCCCTGCTGCACAAAAAAGGAACTTTATACAGCTTTTCAAAAGCTTTAGAAAGATCCTTCTGCCTCAAGACCATTGCCTAACACATTTGCTGTTTCCTCCTGAGAAATGCACCCTGCACTTTGGGGCCTTGCCAGCTGCTCGAAGTGAATCACGCCAGCAAGTCAGTCTCTAAAAAGTCTCTAAAAAGATATACATCTCAAGTTAAGTTGAGTATGTCATTTTTCCCAAGTCAAGTCCAAGACAAGTCATTTAAGTGATTTGAGTCCAACTTAAGTCTGTCGATTGACTCAAGTCTACATCACTGGTGTGTGGTGCTGTGGTCAGACTGTTGGACTCAAATTGGTGAGACTTGCATTCAGATCTGCACTCAGTCATGAAGGTCATAGAATCCTAGAGTTGGAAAAGACCCCAAGAATCATCCAGTCCAACCCCATTCTGCCATGCAGGAACACACAACCCATGCACTCCCGACAGATGGCCATCCAGCCTCTGTTTAAAAACCTCCAAAGAAGGAGACCCCACCATTCACTAAAGCAGCATCTTCCACTATCAAACAGTATTACTGCCAGGATGTTCTTCCTAATATTTAAGTGGAAACTCTTTTCCTATAGTTGCTCCATTGCTCCATTCCTAGTCTCTGAAGAAGCAGAAAACTAGCTTGCTCCATCCTCAATATGGCATCCCTTCAAGCATTTAAACACGACTATCATGTCCCTCTCAACCTTTTGTTCCCCAGGCTAAACAGACCCAGCTCCCTAAGTCGCTCCTCATAGGGCATTATGGTTTCCAGACCTTTCACCATTTTGGTTGCCCTTCTCTGGACACACTCCAGCTTCTCAAATCCTTTCTGAACTGTGATATCCAGAACTGGACACAATATTCCAGGTGAGGCCTGACCAAAGCAGAATAGAGTGGCACTATCTAGACATTATGCGATCTAGACATTATACTTCTGTTGATGCAGCTTAGCATCATATTGGCTTTTCTAGCTACCGCATCGCACTGCTGAATCATGTGAACACTGGGTGACCCGATATTTCTCCATCTAATATATACCTCAGAGGCGTTGTGTAGAGAAAAATGTGAGAGAGAAAATTCTAATGTGTGCCACTTTTAAGTTTCTGAGTGGGACGGTATTTGTGGAAAGTAATGAGTATTATTACTGGACTGCTCAGGATGATTATAATAATTGACTATTAAATTAAAGGCATCCACGCTGAAACTCACATTGCAGTCTTAGAAAAGGCAGACACCACAGCGCTGTAAACACTTGCCATCCACATTTTCCGTAAGTACTCTTTAATTGATCAAATGCCAATCTAATCAATTATTTACAGCATATGAATTATTGGTTTTTCCCACAAGAATTCTTTTCCATGGCTCAAGATCCTACTTTTGTACTCTTTCAGCCTTACAGTCCCCCAGTGTACCGCTTTGTTTTTCTGTAACAGACCAAATGGCTTAAGTCTACCCCAAAACACAACCTCTCTTGTTTCTTTCCTAAATGCCAATCCCTGATATTTTCTCTTTTCTTTAGAATCCCCAAACTTCTTTGGAAAAACTCAGACTGCATCTATGTTGTAGAATTAATATAGTTTGACACCACTTTTAACTGCTCACGACTCAATGTTATGGAATCTTGGGATTTATAGTTTTGTGAGCTATTTAGCCTTCTCTGTTGAAGAAAACCAGAAAGCTGAACATTGCAGGATGGTGGACTAGACTTTAGGACTAGTGGTTAGTGGAGAAAATTGCAGAAAATTGTAATAGAGAGAGAGGCTTACACTCTGGATTGATTTTCCACACAATTTGGCATCCACTTATCGAATATATCCAGCAAGATTGTTTTCTAGACAATCTCATCTACATTTTTATGGAAAGGTGTCTTCCAGGATCTCTGAATGCACCTTTTGTGTATAATTTCCAGGGCATCCCTTTGGGTCACGGTTTAATTTCAGTTGTTTTCAACCAAAAATATCACATCTGAGGGTTTATTGTTTCTGACATTATTTTTTTACTTCTTGTTTGTTTAGCATTTTGTTTGTTGTCATGTTTTGTTTGGCTTCAATGGCTTTAATTTAAAAAAATAATTAATTAATTTTTTTTATTTAAAAAAAAGAATCAATGCTTTGCCCTTGGTCTCCAAGTGTCTGCCCCATAAGGAATGACCATGCTCCATTATTAGCACTTCAAATAATAGTATTTGAAGGAGTGTCACACTGAAGATGGGGCAAGCTTTTTTCCTGCTGCTCCAGAGAATAGGACACAATTGAGCAATGGATGCAAGGTACACGTAAAGAGATTCCAGATCAACCTTAGGAAGAACTTCCTGACAGTAAGAGGTATTTGATAGTGGAATACACTCGTTCAAAGAATGATGGTGTCTCCTTCTTTGGAGGTCTTTAAACAGAGGCTGGCTGGACATCTGTCGGGGGTTTTTGTATTGTATATTCCTGCATAGCAGGAGGTTGGACTGGATGGCCCTTGGGGTCTCTTCCAAGTCTATGATTCTATGATTCTCCAAAAGGCAAACCGAAAGGCCAGAGCATCCCCCATCATCCCAATTACCCATAAGGGAAGGGATGCTCAACATTTTCTTTAGAACAATCCATGATCAGCAAATGCAGCGTGAAAATGTGCTCCTCCACTTCATCCATGATGACATTTCAGCCGGCCAGGTCCAGAGAGAATTAATTAAGCCAGGAAGCTTTCGGAGAGGTCTGGGCTTCGGATGCAAGACGTAAGATGGAACAAAGCTAGTCCGGTCCCTTATTAAGCTATTGAAACTTGTTTTCCCCCAAATGCAACCTTCAAATGGTCCCACTCAGGAGGAGAAATGTGTAGATTTCAATCAGGCAAAACCTTTCAAAAGCAGGCCAGGAAGCCCAAAGCTTCCTCTAATGTGATTTCTCAGCCCTCCTCCGGAAAGCCGGGCAAAAGCTTTTAAACTCTTTTGTCGGGTCTTCCTAATGATTACCTATTGACTGTTTCTCATTCAGCTGGGTGAGCCAACTCTTTGGACTCTCATCTCTTCCACTTGCTCTGGATATTTCTTAATCTTCCTCAAGAATTATTCTTATTATTATTATTATTATTTTTGGACGGTTTGACTTTGCGACTGCTCTTGGGCTGTGACAGCTCTGTCACATTTTTGTTGCTATCGACTTCCTAGCAACCAGACCTGAGATAATGCTTCGCTGTGTTTTCACCTTGGGGGTTCGATGTTTTATATATATATATCACTGATGTCTGCAGGAGCATACATCTCGCCATTTACAAGATGTCAGTTTTTAATATCAGTATATAAAAATTAGAGAGCCAGCGTGGTGTAGTGGTTTGGGTGTTGGATTATGACTCTGGAGATCAGGGTTTGACCCCCAGCTTGGCCATGAAACCCACTGGGTGACCTTGGGCACATCACACACTCTCAGCCTCAGAGGAAAGCAATGGCAAACCTCCTCTGAACAAATCTTGCCAAGAAAATCCCATGATAGGTTTGACTTAGGGACATCATATGTGAGAGATGATCTGAAGTGGGTTTCATGGCCAAGCTGGGAATCGAACCCTGGTCTCCAGAGTCATAGTGCAGCATTCAAACCAGTATGCCATGCTGGTTCTAGAATATTTTTAAAATCCTTTCCCTGATGTTCCTCTGATTTCCTCGAGAGCTTTCCTTCTTCCTCCAAAATGCCTTACTCTAGAAGAGAAGACCCAATAAATAAGGAAGGTCGAGGGAGTTGGGAGGGAATGTAGGCAAGCGACGTGACATGGGAATTGGACCCAGCATTTAGGCAAAACAGGGCCAGTTATCTTGGGGCAACCAAATTCACATTCTGAGCTATTCCCTGCTTCTAAAGACTCACTCCATCTATACCCTACAACATTTCACAGATAAAAAGTGGGACACATATAGCTATGAGGAAAAACAAACAAGTGGGAAGATGCTGCAGCAGCTTACCTTTGCCTAAGACTGCTGGAAAGGGCAAGAGTCTGCTCCATCCTCTCTTCTCCTCCATCTGAGATAATTGAATGCAAACTACTTTTGTACTCTGAACTCAATTGGAAGCCATTGAAGCCAAAGACAAGGGGGTAAAGTAGGCGGAGGCGAGACAAACTGGGACATTTTAGAAGTAGCTGAAATTGTGGGATGACCGAGGATTGATCAGGACTGTTCCTATCACACTGAGACAGTTGGAGGGCATGCTCCATCTCATGTCATAATAAAGAGACTGGATTCAATATATTACAGTTGCCCCTCCATTTTCACAGATTTGCAGTCCGCGTCTCTCGCCCATTCGCAGGTGGCAAATGGAGGGGGACAAAATGAGCGTGCTGCCATTCATACTAATGGGGCTTGAATATTGGCAATTTCCCATTTTCATGGGTGTGCATGTCTGGAATGGATCCACTGCGAAAACGAAGCCGGAACTGTGTATCCTTAGCCAGCTGTCAGAACCCCAGTGCCAAGTAAGAGCTCATAACTTATGCCTTTCTTGAGATCCCTCTAATTTTGATCTCCCAGCACTGGGCAGTGAGTAGGAACTTGTTGTTTTTAACTGCCCTGAAGTTAACCTCGACCCATGGCGACCCTGTGGATGAGACATCTCCAAGACCACCTGTCATCCACTGCTCTGCTTAGGTCCTGCAAATTCAGGTGTGTGACCTCTCTGATTGAGCCTATCCATGCAGTCTTCCTCCCTTATTACCTTTCCTAGCATTATTGTCTTTTCTAATGAGTCGTGTCTTCTCATGATGCGGCCAAAGTATGACAGTCTCAATTTGATCATCTTGGTTTCCACAGAGATTTCAGGCTTTTATCCGTTCTAGGATCCAGTTGTTTATCTTTTAGAGAACCCACAGTACTCTTCTCCAGTGCCACATCTCAAATGAGTTAATTTTCTTCCTTTCCACTTTTTTTCACTGTCCAGCTCTTGCATCTGTACATGATGATGGGGGAATACAGTGGTTTGAATGATTCTAACTTTAGTGCTTCATCTTTACTCTTTAGGATCTTGTCTAGTTCTTTCATAGCTGCCTTTCCTATTTCTAGTCTTCTGATTTTTTGACTGCAGTCTCCATTTTGATAAATGTTTGATCCAAGTTACGGGAACTCTTTATTTGGATTTCCTCATTGTCTAAGTTGAATTTATATATTTCTCTATGGTCATTAATTTTGTCTTCATGTTCAGCATTACGCCTGCCTTTACATTTTCAACTTTGACCTTCCTTGGTAATTTTTCCAAGTCTGTAATCTTTTCTGCTAGTAGTATGGTGTCATCTGCATAGCTTAGATTGTTGATGTTCCTTCCTCCTATCTTCGCTCCTCCTTCTTCTGAGTTGAAACTTGCTCTTCATATGATATTCTCTGCATACAAGTTGAATAAGGTGATAGTATGCAGCTCTGCCTGACCCCTTTGCCAATTGGGAACCATTCTAGAAATGTCCTCCTTCATTTACCTGCCTGGAGGAGAGCAGCAAATGGCACCTTCCTCTCCCAAGGTACCTGGTGCCAAAGGCCAAGGGATGCTAAGATCCTACTTTAAATGACATAGTGCAAAGAAAATATGCTTTACCTCCTCTACAGTATTTGTTGACCTGCATTGCACAAAAACAGCTAAGAGATGGACCAAACTGTTGGATGCAGAAACAGCAAAGGGCTGCCCTTGACAAATCCATCAGTTTCCTACTGTGAGAGGGAAAAATGAAGCATCACTAAGACCTCATGAGCAAATGGTGCCACATCTTTCAGAGGTGCTGAAGAAGGAGGGAAAACCAGAAACAAAATACTGCCACATTTAATTAGTAAGTGTTGCAACTTTGCCCGTCGGCTTCAAAATAATGAAGGGGGGGGAATCATAATTACTGTGAGGTCTGCCAGCAGAAAGTCAGCATTTTCAACCTTGATTTGAGAAAAACAGCATGACAGCTTCTTTGGGGGTGTTCCCAAAGAAGGGTGCTGACACAGTTTTATAACTTGCATAGCAAACCAGGAGGGTGGACAAAGTGGGGGAGCTCAACATACAAAAGACAGGGGAGGGTGTTCTGCTTAGAGATGGGAAAGCGAGTAGAAAAGATGCCATGTATTTAATTCAGTGTTAATAAGCGAAATCATCCAACTCAAATACTTTTACAACAGAAGTGGATTTATATCAAGTTGCCATTTAAGGTGTTCATGGAGCTTATTGCTTGGGTTTTTAAATCAAATGGAGGCAGGGATTATCACATGCTAAATTGCCGCCGAATCACCAGCCGCCATCAGCCCGAGTCCAGCCAGGCTCAGATGGTGCTTTTTAGAACCGGAAACTGTTCTGATTTCTAAAAAGTGCTGGCTGAGCTCAGCTGGGACCCAGACTGATGTCAGCCAGTGATTTGGCGGCAATTTAGCATGCAATAATCCCCATCTCCATCCCGCCTCCTGGCTGCAGTCCGCAAGTCTTGATTCGATTTAAAAACCCCAGGCCATAAGCTCCTATGATGAATTGCCATCTCAGTTTGTTCAATGACTGCACGAAAAGTCTTATCTGGTTGAAAATAAAAAATATACTCCATGGTTTTACTCCTTCCCTCCATCACCCTTATTTGGAGCTTCAGAGAGAAGGAAACAGATGTACAGGAAAATCGAAGGCTTTCATGGCTGGCATCCATAGTTTTTGTGGGTTTTTCGGGCTGTGTGGCCGTGCTCTAGAAGAGTTTCTTTCTGATGTTTCGCCAGCATCTGTGGCTGGCATCTTCAGAGAAACATTAAAACTCTTCTCTGAAGATGCCATCCACAGATGTTGGTAAAATGTCAGAAAAACTCTTCTAGAACATGGCCACACAGCCCAAAAAAACCCACAAATACTATAAATGTACAGGATTTTGAAAACCCATTTCTCATCCACCCCAACCCCCCCCC
>CM034715.1:7871350-7889434 GCA_020142125.1 Phrynosoma platyrhinos | reverse complement strand
CAGCAGATGCACAAATGCTACTTTCGTTGAGACTCTCAAATCCAACGAAATATCTGTCGATCCTAATTCATTGGATGGATAGCTTAAAACAGCACCACTGAAAAATTTTGATAACCTTACAGAAACCTTCTCGGAAGATGCCAGCCACAGATGCTGGTGAAACCTCAGAAAGAAACTCTTCTAGAACATGGCCACACAGCCTGAAAAACCCACAAAAAACTTACAGAAACGCTTTGCGTATATATGTGCCTTCAAGTCACCTGTCGACTTATGGCAACCCCATGACTTTTGTAGGGTTTTCTTACCCAAGGAATACACAGAGATGGTTTTGCCAGTTCCTTCTTCTGAAACAGAGCCTATAGCACCTGGCATTCATTGGTGGTCTCCCATCCAAGTACTAACCAGGACTGACTCTACTTAGTTGTTGTTGTTGTGTGCCTTAAAGTCATCTCCGACTTATGGCAACCCTAAGGCCATGATGGAACTTTAATATCACTTCTGCTGTCATGCCACCATCCTAGGTTTGTGCCTGTTAAGTGTGTATGCCATGAAGTCGCCTGTCAACTTATGAAGACCCCATGGATTTCATAGGGTTGAGGCAGGCCTGATCACCATCAAAGCATGAACTTGGATTCTGATAATTACATTCTGGCTTAAACTTAAGTTTATTCTTCATGAGGTGGCTCCACTGGTTTTATCAGACAATTACTCCTCCTCTTGGAAATTGATGATAAACAGCATCTTGTGTATGTGCGGATTTTCTCAGATACCTCTAGTACAAATGGGCTACAAAAGGGCAAAATCAGCCTTTAGACAGTGTATCTGGGATATAGAATTACAGACCCACAGGGGTAAATTTGGGAATAACCCAGTTTTAGGAAGTCTGGAAGTGACTTTTGCTCGGCCAACCTATTTGGCTAAGTTAACAGCACCCAAACTTAGGACAGCCTTCACTGCATCCCATTTTAATGTGCTTCTTTTGGAAGAAAAATATATGAAGATCCCTTATGAAAATTGGAGATAGGGCTTTCTTATTGAACGAATACTCAGAGGTGGCTTTGCTAGTTCCTTCCTTGGAAACAGAGCCTACAGCACCCAAAACAATGGGCCTTTGGTATCTGCTGGGGTCCTTCTGTGGATACCAAAATCCATGGTTCCTCAAGTCCCATTATATACAATGGCATAGTCAAATGGTGTCCCTTATATCCAATGCTAAAATCAAGGCTTGCTTTTTGGAATATATATATATATATATATATATATATATTCAATCTGTAGATCAGGGGTAGGCAACCTTTCTCCTTTAAGGGCCGAGGGACTTCAGCTCCCAGAATCCCAGGAGCTATTGGCCAACATGGGACTATTGGCCAACATGGCTGAGGCTTCTGGGAGCTGAAGTCCCTCGACCCTTAAAGGGGAAAGGTTGCCTACCCCTGCTGTAGATGGTTGAATCTGGGGATAAGGAATCTGTGGATATGGAGGACCACCTGCATTCCTTGACAGTCTCCCATTCAAGTACTAACCAGGGGTGACTCTGCTTAGCTGCTGTTATTGCTGCCTTCAAGATATTTCCACTTATGGTGACCCTAAGGCAAACCTAACCTGGAGTTTTCTTGGCAAGATTTGTCCAGAGGAGGTTGCCCATTGCTGCAAACTGAGTTTAGTTTGCACTCAAATAACTCAACAGAGGCGAGAGGAGAAGGGCAGAGTCTTTTCCTTTCTCTGTACGTTCGGGGAAAAGCAAAATGCTGATGTCTCTTTTCCACATTAATAACTTTTCCCATCTTGATCATACTCTGATGCTGCTTTGCCACTCATGTCCCCATCACAATATCTGAAACAATGGAGGTTATGCAAGTTCCTTCCTTCCATTATGTTCTACACAGAAAATATAAGAACCTGGGTGCACCATGCCAACTGGTATTTGGAAAGCAAGGGATGCATTTAAATTTAAATTTGCAATGTTTGAGAAGTTAAACCATGTCCTTGGGAGACAGATGAGGAAGGAAGGAAGGAAGGAAGCAAAGAAAGAACAGAAATTAATTTAAAAACCAAGCAGAGACAAGAAAGCCTGAGCCAAAGAAATGATCAATGCCACAATAAAGCAATTGCTGGCAACCTCCTAAGACCCTTCCGAAGTCTAGTAAGTGATTTTACCTAGAAAAATAATTAGATCATTTTCTTGTCTTCTGCGCTCCCCAGCTTTTTAAAGTCAAACAAAGCGCAGCCAAGTTTCCAGTAATAAGCAGTGTCCAGAGAATATATATCATGGTGATGCCTTTAACTGTCACCACAGAGGCAAATCTGTCAAAAAATTTTTTACTCCATTTCTAATTTTTCCATGCCTTCCACCTCATTTCTGCGTCAGTTTGCAACTTCGAAAATCTGCCCAAATTTTTGGGGTGCATTTCTACAAATAATACAATGCTTTTCCAAGCATATTCATTTTTTACATGCAGTTTCCCCTTATATAACAGTGAAGGGAAGGCTTTAGATGACTTTCTCTCAAGCTGGAGAGCCCCTTTCTCTGAATAGCAATGCCCTTGTTCAGGAAGGCTTTTCGTGACTATTTGGCTGCTAAGGAGTTGTATTTTTTAATGGTGTTTAACTGAATTGCACTTTAAGATTATGTTTGAACATTATATAATTTTGGAGCTTTTATCTATACCTTCATTCTAGCCAATGCGGCTGTGAATTGCCTCGAATCCCCTTTTTGGGATGAAGGTAGAACAGCAATTCTATATTATCTTTTGCTTCTTTTTTCCCCACCCAAATTCTGTTTTGCTGTTGTTGTTGTTTGTGTACAGACATTCGCCTAATGTAAACATTTTTCTCCATAGTTCTCTAAGGCAATATGCGTCACAAATGCTGTGAAAAATGAGAATGCTAAAGCATAACTGTGTCCCCAGTCACAAATTGGTATGAGAGGCATAGCTTTCCTTAAGTCTGTGTCCAAATGTGAACTGAATTCTAGATCCCAGGTCAATCTCAAATGAATAGAAAGTGCATTATGGCTATGAACAAGTTTCCAAATGGACAGCTGCAAGTTTCATACTCTCCCATTAATTCTAATTTGGCAAGGATAGTCATGATTAATCCTTTGTCATCTCACTTTATCAGCTGCCTTTAAAACGTCCCAGTTTTTCTCTCCTTCTCCCACTTTCCTCCTTTGTCCTCAGCCAACTTTAACTGCTGCAAACTGAATTCAAAACGCATGCAATGAACTCAGTCTTGGGGCAAGAAATCTTGCCCTTTCCAGTAGACTCAGGCAAAAGCAAACCTCTGCACCCGCTCCTAGCTTGTATGTTCTTCCTCATTAATAACTTTTGCCATTTTGACCATACGTTAACTTTATCTGCTGCAAACTGAATTCAAAATGCATGCAATGAACTCAGTCTTGGGGCAAGAAATCTTGCCCTTCCCAGTAGACTCAGGCAAAAGCAAACCTCTGCATCAGTTCCTAGCTTGTGCGTTCTTCCTCATTAATAACTTTTGCTATCTTGACCATACTTTAACTTGTAACTGCTGCAAACTGAATTCAAAATGCACACAATGAACTAAGTTTTGGTGTTGCTTGGCCACACACGTCTTGGTTTCCATCCGTGAAATGTTGGAGAGCAAATGCAAAAAAATGGAGAAATGGCTTTTTATGAGAACTTCCAGAATGGCCGAGCACAATGTCCGTTCTAACTGGAGAATAACATCCAAAAAGGTAATGTTTCCTAGCTCTCCTCCTATGATTATTTTGGGGGAGAAAATGCAAAGAAGGAGAAACAGATGGACAGAAATTCCACGCGGGAAATGTTCTGGAAGTAAAGGAGATCAAGCACTCTCAGCCACATCATATTCTGCTCCTGTTTTGCCTCCAATGCAAAACATTGTAAATAAATAAAGCAGCATCTGCAAAGCGAGGCTGAATGATGCCTCATTTGCGGGCTGGCCGAAGGGATGCTGAACTGTAATAACAGGGGGAAAGAGAGAGAGATTATACCTTTTTTTCCGCCAATTCCTGTGATTAAGGCATCTCATTTAGAGATCACATGTCATCTTATATTATTAATTCATTTTAAAATTCTGATCCCATCAATGGTGGGTTTTTTGTTGGTTTTTTGTCCCGTGTATTAAAAAAAAAATCACAGTTCTTCCTTTAGATGCTGAAATGCCATCAATTAATCATCATTTGGCTGCTGATGAACAAGCAGTTTACAAAATGGATGGGAAAATAAACCATGTCAGCTGCAATGACAACCCACCAGCCCCTTGAGGATTTTTAATTTCCAGTACTCCATCTTTCTCTACTGCGATGCTCCCAAGACCATGATAAATGACCCGGAGAGTCTTCCAAAGGAAGGCGAGAATGGGATGCCGAAGAGACCTGTTGACGTTTGATCATCTGGCAAACACTAAGACTCTAGGAGACCAGGGTTTAACTCCTTGCTCAACCACAGAAACTTTGGGCAGGTCATACCAGTTCAGAGGAAGGCAATAGCTCACCCCCCCTGAAGAAATCTTGCCATGAAAACTCCATGGTAGGTTTCCTTTAGGGTTGGAAACTACACACACACACACACATACAAAGAGAGAATCACAGAATCGTAGAGTTGGAAGAGACCCCAAGGGCCATCCAGTCCAACCCTATTCTGTTATGCAGGAAGACACCATCAAAGCACCCCAAACAGATGTCCATCCAGCCTCTGTTTAAAGACCTCCAAAGACGGAAACTCCATCTCACTCCATAGCAGCATATTCCACTATCAAACAGCTCTTACTATCTGGAGGTTCTTCCTAAGGTTGAGGTGGAATCTCTTTTCCTGTAGTTTGCATCCATTGCTTTGCATCCTACTCTCTGGAGCTGCAGAAAACAAACTTGCTCCATCCTCAATATGACACCCCTTCAAATATTTAAACAGGGCTATCCTATCACCTCTTAACCGTCTCTTCTCTTTTACAAGGTTGTTGTATTGCCTTCCCCTGAGCCTAAGAGAGTGTGACCTGCCCAAAGTTATCCATTGGGTTTCTATGGTCAAGCAGGGAGTCGAACCTTACACTCCCAGAGTCTTAGTCCAACATTCAGATCACAACATCACACTGGCTCTTGGGCCTAGTTAGATGAGCAAACTCCATTCAACGCAATGTGGCACAGTCATGGATGAAATCCAATGTTAATATTGTTGAAAGTAAGCATATCGAGAGAGCCAGAATGGTGCAGTGGTTTAAGCACTGGACTATGGCTCTGGAAATGATCCTGTATTTTTGAACTTTGGTGCTGACTGTAGCCAGCTAGCCAAGATATGGCTGGTTCCACACTTTCCTTGGTTGCCTGTAAACTTTAGATCTGCAACTAGGATACCCCCAGGTTGCTTCTGTTCGCACGCTTGCCGATCTTGTGCCACAAACCATTACAGTTTCAGCTCTGCTGGACAGTTGCTGACAAGAGTCATTTTTTGTCTGAATGAGCAAGACAAGGGCACACACACACACACACACACACACATACAGATACAGGCTAGTAAAAGTTCCTAGATCTTCTTTTAGGTTATTTTTCAGCATTTAAACTTCCTTTGGGCATCCAGAAGTTGACAACCACAGTCCTGCTGACTGGCAACATATTGGCAGATTGAAATGTATTGATCTAAATAGAAAGGAAAAGTCACCAATTTGGGGGAAAATTTTGCCCCCTTTTTTTCTAATTAATTTTTTATCGAGTTTTTACAATGCATGAAGTCTGTAGAACAATGACGACGACAACAACAACAATTTAAAATTCTCCTGTCCAGGCCACCTCCCAAAAATAATGTGGACCAACAAAGCTATGTCAACAATATTCTTTAACACAGAGGTTTTGGGGAAATAATGAAGTTTCCAACAGAAAGCCCTCTCAGAAATGTGAGATTTAGACTCTTCTGTCAAACTAGGCAAAAGAAATCAAATTTCAGGGGTTTTTTCCCCTCCCTGCTGTGTTTTGCTTTAGTCCAAACCAGGGGGTAGGGTAAATCATCCCTCTCTTTTTATCTTGTGCCTCAGTTAAGCAGATAATGGAGAACTGAGAAGGCTACAGTGTTTTCTCAAGTCCCAGTAAATACCTGTTAAAATTTTGAATTATCCTTTTCAATATTCAATATCAGCTTCCCATAATATAGGAGGGGAAAGGAGAGATACAATAAACCATAAAATGTACACTGCAGAAGGACACCGTAACAGATCTGTTTATCACCTATTGCAGCAAAGAGAAAACTGCTTTTGGGAGGCAGGTGAGCAAGGTAAATTAAATCCGAGGGAGGGGGAGAGTCCATCATATGACATTATTCTAATAGCCTTCCTCTGTTTGGCAAGATGGGTTCAAAAATTGGCACTCACACCATCACTCACTGCGTTCTGCAGGTCATTTTGTGCAAAAGAAAGAAACATATATTCTGCTTCTGGCTATAATGAGTAGCTTTTCTCTGTTCCAGTCTTTTGGATGGCACAATGAAAAATGAAATGAAACAAAAACACACAGGGCATGCATGAAATGAAATAAAAACACACATCACAACCGGTCATGGTGTTAAACAGAATTTGAAAGCTATGGCCAGAAAGGTGACTCAGTGTGGAGGCCACATGAGTCCTGTGAGCATGACTTGGATGCAATGAACTGCCCCCTTTAGCCATTGCTAACAGTCTTTGCTAGTAAGACTAGGGTGCAATGAACTGTCCCTTTCAGCCATTGCTAAAAGTCTTTGCAAATATGATGAAGGTGCAATAAACTGCCCCCTTCAAACACTGCTAAAAGTCTTTGTGAGTAAGACTAGGGTGCAATGAACTGCCCCTTTCAGCCATTGCTAAAAGTTTTGCAAATATGATGAAAGTGCAATGAACTCCTTCTTCAGCCATTGCTAAAAGTCTTTGCTAGTATGACTAGGGTGTAATGAACTGCCCCTTTCAGCCATTGCTAAAAGTCTTTGCAAATATGATGAAGGTGCAATGAACTGCCCCTTTTAGCCATTGCTAAAAGTCTTTGCTAGTAAGACTAGGGTGCCATGAACTGCCCCTTTCAACCACTGCTAAAAGTTTTTGCTAGTAAGACTAGGGTGCAATGAACTGCCCCTTTCAGCCATAGCTAAAAGTATTTTCAAATATGATGAAGGTGCAATGAACTCCTTCTTAAGCCATTGCTAAAAGTATGACTAGGGTGCAATGAACTGCCCTTTCAGCCATTGCTAAAAGTCTTTGCTAATATGGTTTCATAAGTATGTCTTCTATGCTATCTTTTGTCATTTATAAAGATGTTCCCCTGGCACTGCCAGGCCTGCAAAGCTCTAACAACACAAGATTCCATCTGGCTAAGAATAAGAGGTAATAGAAAGAGGCAATTAAGTTATAGCCTACACTATTAAGTTTATTGCATGGCACTTGCAGGAATGGGAATGGACCGAAACGGGGCAAGAATGGGTGTTACTGCACAGGAGAATGCTGTTGATGTTGCTGGGAGTCCCAAAGCGGGTCCCCAGCTATTCCTGGCAGCTGATTTTGAAGATTGGTTCAAAATCGTTCTTTAAAATTGGCTGCCATAGCACAGATGTGGAATGGGTTGGAGATTCCTGGTGGCATCCACAGCGTTCTTCTGTGCGGTAACACCCATTCTCACCCATTCCATGCCAATCCCAGACCATGCCCAGATCGGTCTGGAAATCCTATGCAGTAAACTTATTTGCCTAAGAAACTCAACAAAGACTATGACATTCTTCCTTTTATTTTTCACTGGCACTGCTACATCTTGGTAAAATTAGAATTCAAAGATATAGCCATGTTAGTCTGTAGTCTGAATCAGTATGTAGAGAGATCTTGTAGCACCTTTGAGACTAACTGAAAGAAAGAAATTGGCAGCATGAGCTTTCCTAGACTTCAGTCTACTTCCTCAGATGCATTTGGAAGTAGGCTGAAGTCCACGAAAGCTCAGGCTGCCAATTTCTTTCTTTCACTTAGTCTCAAAGGTGTTACAAGATCTTTGTAAAGTTAGTTTAGGCTGAAAGATGGTGTCTGGACCAAGATCATTGGATCGAGTGAGGATTGCATCAGGGCCTCTGTGATCCATGCCCAGAACCCTGCCACAAAATCACACAGTGCCAATCATTATTTATTATTGAATTATCATTCATTTAAGAAAGCTACCGTAACTCTTTAAATGGAAAAAGACATCCGAACTATAAAGTACTAGTCATTATTTCACTTGCATGTTTTGGAGTCTCAGTTTTGTCTATTTTAGTGCTTGTAGGTTTGGCAAGCAGGGAATAAATGTTTACTTCTGGGGTGTTAACCCTGTTAGTCTGCTGCAGCGGAAGCAACTAAAAGTCTTGTGACACCTTGAAAGCACATATCTGAGCCTTTTTAAAAAGGTGCCACAGTATACTTTCTTTAAGAAAAGTTGACGCTGCTTGGAAGGAAACCACAAATTATTCGCTCATTTTTTGGAAGCCACACTGTGACAATATGGGAACCCTAACCCAGCAAGGACCACCTGGGGAGGAAAATGACTATTGCCTCACTTTAATAACATTTTAGCAATAAAATTTACATTTCTATACAGCTTCATAGTGAACTCAGCACTCTCTAAGCAGTTTACAATCTGTAAGCCAATTGTCCCCAATAAGTTGGGTCCTCATTTTACTGACCGATGAAAGGATGGAAACCTGAGTCAACCTTGGAGCCCTGCCTGGGATTGAACTCACAACCTTGTGGCTGCAGGACTGGCATTTAACCATTGCACCACCAGGGCTCCTTTAAACATCTTCTATAAATATTCATTTATTTTTATTTGCCGTTATGACAATAGAATCAAAGAATTTCAGAGTTGGAAGAGACTACTACAAGAGCCATCTAATGCCATCCCCTGCCATGAAGGCATACACAATTATAGCACTCCTAAAAGTTGCCTATTCAACCTCTTTTTAAAGACTCCTAATGATGAAAAACCCACACCCTCTAAGACAGTCTATTCCATCATCTAAATCATTTAGATAGATGTTAAACAACACTGGACTCCAGGCAAACCCTGTGGCACCTCACTAGTCACTTCTCTCTAGGTTGAAGATTATTGGTGAGCACTCGCTGGGTGCAGTCTGTCAACCAAATAGATCCACCTCAAAGTAACACTGTCTAGTCTATATTTCACCAGCTTGCCTGGAAGAACATTGGGGAGGGGAAACTTGACAAAAGCCTTGCTGAAATCAAGACATACTACAACCACAGCACTCCCCTGATCTACCAAGCTTGTAACAGTATCAAAAAGAGAGAGAGAGAGAGAACATTAGTTTGGTATGACTTGTTATTGAGAAACCCATGCCACCTCTTAATAATCATAGTATTCTTTGCATAGACTGGCAGTTTAATGATCTGTTCTAGAAACTTTCCTGGGTTTGACGTTTGACTGACTGGTCGGAGGTTGCTTGGGTCCTCTTTTCTACCCTTTGTGAAGACAGGGATAACATCTGCTCTCCTGTCCTCCAACAATTCTCAAAGATTACTGACAGTGGCTCTGATGTACACTGTAAATTCTTTTAGCACCCTTGGCACATCCAAACTGAATAAAAAGAGCAGAAATGTCCACATTTTGTTCTGTTGTTTCCAATTTTACTTTAGAGATCCATAGCACATTTTGTTTTGCTGCCAATTTCTTTCTGTTAGTCTCAAAAGGTGCTACAAGATCTCTCTACACACTGATTCTACAAACTTACACAGTTATATCTTTGAATTCTAACATTTTGTTTGTATCAGAGTTTTTTCTGTAAATTTCCAGTACAGTCAGAGACTTTCTATTCCAGCTTCCCAGATTGGATTAGTTTAACCCAGTATAAAATAATAATATTTTAAAAAAAACAGGGACAAAATCTGGGATTTTTTAGTCAGTTTGGACATGCCCTTGGATGCATCTTATCTGGCCCTGGAAACTTGAACTCATATAGAGTAGCTAGGCATTCCTTTACTACCTCTTAGCTTTCTTGAAGTCCAGAGTGTGTGTCTGACTATATTTGACTTTCCCTTTCTTTTGTATAACCAATTCCAGGAGGACCTGGTCACTCCTACCCACTATTTCCACCTCATTGATCAGTTCATCTCTGATGGTTAGGAACAATTCCAAAGTAGCTGACACTCTTGTTGCTTCCTCACCTTTTGTGCAATGAAATTGTCTGCAAGGCTAGTTAGGAACTTGTTAGATCTTACATCCTTGGTAAATTGTAACTTCCAACTAATATCAGGGTGGCTGAAGTCTCCCATTACTACCACCTCCTTTTTGAATATGTGGTCTAAGTCACCCTATCCTCAACCACCCTGATCAGCTCTTGCAAATTTGTGGCCATGGCTTCCCTGGTTGAATCTATCCATTTGGTATGTGGTCTTCCTCCTTTCCTATTGCCCTCAACTATGCTCAAAATACAACAACCAAATTTAGTCATATTTGCTTCTAGGGAGAGTTCAGGCTTGATTTGCTCTAGAACCCATTTATTTTTATTTTTTGGCAGTCTACAGTATTCACAGAATTCCTCTCCAGCACCACATCTCAAATTAGTTTATTTTATTCCAATCAACTTGCTTCACTGTCCAGTTTTTACAACCATGCACAGAAATGGAAAATACAATGGCATGAACAATACTAACTTTCATATTTAATGATATATCTTTACACTTCAGGATCTTGTCTAGTTCCTTCACAGCTACCCTATCAAGTCCAAGATCCTTCTCTCATGAGAAAGGAAAGCCAAAATGGAGAGCAGGAGAGTAGTGGCTTTCTCTGTGCCTCTCTGCATGATGTTGTAGCACTTCCATTCTCTTCCCACAGAAGATGGTCATAAAAGCATGCCTTCTGTCGAATGGATTTTTCCAGCATAACAAAAGGCAAGCTTTTATTACCATCTCCCTCGGGAAGAGAACAGAAGTGATACAATGTCATGCAGAGAGGCATGGAGAAAGCTGCTACACTCCCACTCCATTTCAGCTTTCTTTTTTTCATTTCTTTAATGCAGTCTTTGCTCAGATTGATGACTGAGCCCAAATATGGAAAATCTTGAACTATTTTGATCTCTTCATCATCTACTTTATCTTGCCCACCTTAATTCCATGGTCAATGAAGGAAGTCCAAAGCAAGATATACCCTTGTTATTTTGTTGTTGTTTTTCTGTTGTATTTAGATTTTTTCCCCTTCACTTTTCTTATTTTTGTGGTGCAGTGTTAGTATAGAAATTGATTGAATGAAATAACCAGCTGCACCTTTAATAAAAGATTGGCTATTGTATCTGGACTTCAGTCTTTATTTTTGCAAAAGATGAAATGTAGTTGATAATACCTTGTTAAGAGTTAATAGTCGAGTTGGAGATTTTCTTGTCTTGCTGACAAAAAGACTAGAATGATTACCATTATCATCAACCAAAATTAAAAAGCACTTACTTGTTATTTTACCTAAGGCTGCCCAAAAATGACATTAAAATATGCTTTCAGAAATAATGGCATCATTTAATTACATAAATGAAGAATAATGAAGAGATTTATCTTGCCAGGATAGAGAGCTTAATTCATTATATGGCAAATGAACACATTGGTGCTTAATTGATCTCAGCTGCAAACTCGAAGAGCCAATGATATGTCCAATAGACCACTGCTTTTCTGACTATGAAGACAACAAAGTGATGATTCTTTGTAATTGTAAGTGATGTTTGTTCCCTCCTGTGCAGCTTATTAGCTGTGAAACGGTGTCCTAGTGTCAACACAAGAGTGGCACTGTTCACAGGTGAGAATCTGGGTTGGTTTTGCTAATATCTTGAAGAACGTTCATAGCATCTCGTTTCAGAGATGCTCTCTGCAGTGCTCTCCTGGTTGTGAGTTGCATTCAGACAAGTTGTTCCCCACAAAAGATGGCTAGCAGGGTAGACTTACAAACTCATAACTGTTGGGGATTCACAATTATGGTGGAGAACAACTACATGTGATCCCCATAACCTAGCTTTCCAGCCTGGCCGTGGCTCCAACTGAAATGTTTTTGAGGCATACCAAAGATCAGGATGCAGGCAAATGCAGTGCTCTCCTGGTAGTGAGATGCATTCAGACAAGTTGTTGTGGCTGGATCCCCAAGGCCTTTTCCAGCTACCTATTCTCGGTGTGCTTCATGACTGGGAGAGCATGGCAGATGTCATTTGTCAGCCTCTTCACATGTCTTCTTAGAGCGGCATGAAGACAGTCTGCATCTGTTTTCAGGGTTTTGGATTTGCATTGTGTAAGTAGGACACAGTGAGCCTGGGGGTGTGGGGGACCTGGAGTAAAACACTCATTAACTTTCTTGATCTTCTATAGCAGCTTTGACTTTTTGTAATCTTTCTTTAAAATCTGAACACTAGAAGCCAAAGGTGTCTGGTCCAAACCAAAGCAGCCTTAAGCATAAGTAACTTAACTTAGGCACCGCTGAACAAATCTTGCCAAAAAAAACCCATGATAGGTTCACCTTAGGGATGTCATAAGACGGAAACTACTTGAAGGCAATCAACAACAACAAATTGGAACTGCTAGAGATCCAGTATAGAGTAGTGGTTTGGGCACTGGACTACAACTTGAGAGATCAGGGTTTAATTCCCTGCTCAAGCATAAAAACCTATTGGTTAACCTTGGGCAAGCCACACTCTCTCCACCTCAGAGGAGGGCAATGGCAAACCCCTCTGAAGAAACTTGCCAAGAAAACCCTAGAAAACCCTAAATGAATCTGAGGAAGTAGACTGAAGTCTGTAAAAGCTCATGCTGCTAACTTCTTTATTTCAGTTAGGAGATGATCGCACTTGCTAATAAATCCTGCTTACTTGAACTGGCTTAATATTTTAAGCGGGTAGCATCTTGATGTTATCAGAAGAATTTAGCTGCTGAAATTGCTGCCTGGGTCCAGCCCGGGTCCAGCCCTGCTTGCATGGGCACTCAGAACAGCTCTTTTTAAAGCTGGGAGTTTTTTTGGCTTAAAGAAATGGCCGCCGGAGCGGCCCTGGGAGTGGGGATGGACCCGGGTGTCAGATTCAGTGGCTAAATCTTTGTGATAAGACCAGGATGCCACCCATTTTAAATCTTAAGCTGGCTCAGGTAAGCTGGTTTTATTAGAGGTGCAATAATCTCCTTAGTCTCAGAGGTGCTACAAGATCTCTCTACATACAATAAACCCGATGTTCTTAGGGACATCATAAGTCAAAAATGATTTGGAGACACAACAACAACAACAACAACATTACAATGGCATACCTAGACTCCCACCCCAGCAATGATACCCAAGAGCAATATTAAAAACATGAATAATTACACTTAAAATGCTGGTTTTATTTGTCCGTAATGCTGGAATGATGGAGAGGAGCATATCAACAAAAAGAAAAACTTGGCATTTCTAACATTGTTACATGAACATAGTGAAAAGCAGCACATTTTTTAAAAATCCAGTTTATGCATGTCTGCTCAAAGTAGACTGGATTTTTCTCAACAGAAGTTTAAAGGAAGGGATTACAGAGAAGTAAGCACAAGCAGCAAATTCTGAAGCATGAAACCACTCCTTTGCAAACACATTCATTAGTTCCAGTCCCACATACACAAGAGGAAAGTGAATCAAATGGTTAAGCTCATGAATGCAAAATTAGGGAGAGTGGATCAATGCAAAAGCACTTGTTTAGAAGCACATTTCCCCCTTTAGCAACAATCTATATGGAGAAACAGAAGTTTTTGCCCCATGATGTGCAAAAGGGACAGATGCAAAGTAAACTATATAGCCGATAATATGAGTGCATTCCTAAACCACTGCTTCTGCATCTGAGAAGGTAGACTGGGGGGTGCATCTCCATGTAGAAATATGCTGTTTGAGATCATTTTTTCTGCTATGACACCAATCTGCAGAATTTTGGGATTTGTAGTTTTGTGGGGCACCAGCATTCTTTGGCAGAGAAGGCTAAAGACTCTGTAAAACTACAGATCCAAGATACCATAAGATGGAGTTACAGCACTTAAATGTGGTGAAAAACAGCATTATTTCCACAGCGTAGATGCACCCCAAGACTACAAAAGCTTATGCTACAACTTCTTTCACTCAGTTAGTCTCTAAAGTGCTACAAGATCCCTTTGCATACTAATACTCCCGACTAACATGGCTGTGTCTCTGAATTCCACCTCTTCTCATGTAGAGGTAGCAACAGCAATAGAAACAATGGCAATGCAATTCAAAGATATCGCCATGTTAGTCTGTAGAATCAGTCTATAGAGAGATCTTGTAGCACCTTTGAGACTAACTGAAATAAAGAAGTTGGCAGCATGAGCTTTCTTAGACTTCAGTCTACTTCCAAATGCACCTGAGGAAGTAGACCTAAATCTATGAAAGCTCATGCTGCCAACTTCTTTCTTTCAGTTAGGAGATTATCACAGCGCTAATAAAACCGGCTTACTGGAGCCGGCTTAAAATTTAAAACAGGCGGCATCCTGATCTTATCACAAGGATTTAGCCACCAAAATTGCCACCCGGGTCCAGCCTGGGTCCATCCCCTCTTGCAAGGGCACTCAGTGCACCTCTTTTCGAAGCCAGAAGTTTTCCGACTTAAGGAAATGGCAGCCGGAGCGGTGCTGGGAGCAGGGATGGACCCGGGATGGACCCAGGCGGTGATTTTGGTTGCTAAATCCTTGTGATAAGATCAGGATTCGATCTGGGAGGCATGAATCTACAAGACCATGCACAGCAATGAAGGATAGGGGATCTTGGAGGTGTCCCATCCATAGGGTGGCCATGAGTTAAGGACAACTTGAGGGCAGTTAATAACAACAACTCTAAATCATGAAAAAAAAAAGATCTAAAAGAACCTAGGCAGCTAAAATTACTAGTAAAATGACTATGCTCTGGAGCTACTGTACAAAAAGTACCTTTGCTCTTTTCAACCAAGGAAGAGGTAAAAACATTGTGACATCTTCTGCCAGAAGGAGACTTGCTCCTGACAGCGGCGCAGGATCTAGAGTTTATCCTCGGCGTTGATTTTTTTCTTGTAGAGAAAACTAAAGCCATGCTAACATTGTGTCCCCTTTTCCTTGGGGTTTTGCAGAGAACACACATATGGGCCTTGAGGGCAGGTGTAACCCTTTTAGCATGTTTAATTGGCTCCGTCATGTTCATCTCTGGGTACATTGTTTAGAATTCGCATATCTGCCTCTGCCATTAACAGCTGCAACCGCTCTGCATTTTGATGCACACAGAATGGCACGAATTCTGTCCTCAGTGCCCTCTTTCCAACCATTCACCCTCCATTATTGTGCATGCACCCCAAAGTTGGACCTACAGGAGAGGCAAATTGAGGGCACCGCCTTACCAAATAAAAATGCTCCTCGTGCTGGTGAAATTTTCCTGCGCTTCCCAATTTTCCAGCATCACAGAGACCAAGACACTGAAAATCATTCACACCCAGAACTCTTTGGCGTTTTCCTTCCCTTTGCCTGCTTCTTTCCTTTGGATGCCTAAAGTCTATTGCTAAGGTTACTGTAATGTTAGAAACTGAAAAGGGGGAAATCTTTAAATCTAGGGGAGCAAAATTATTATTTGTGGGGAACAATGCCCTCATCATGTGCCCCATCCCCTCGAGCTACACCCTTGGTAGTGATGGCATGTGCCTTCAAGTCATTTTCAATTTATGGTGACCCTAACACTAACCTGTCATGGAGTTTTCGTTGCAAGATCTGTTTAGAGACAGTTTGCCATTGCCTTCCCCTGATGCTGAGAGTGTGTGACTTGTCCAAGATGATAGAATCATAGTTGGGAGAGACCACAAGGGCCATCCAGTGGTACATGCAGGAACACACAATCAAAGCATCCCCAAGAGATGGCCATCCAGCCTCTGTTTAAAAACCTCCAAAGAAGGAGACTCCACCACTCTCCGAGGGATTGCGTCCCACTGTTACACATCTCTTGATGTCCTAGGAGGTTCCTCCTAATGTTGAGGTGGAATCCCTTTTCCATCCATTGCTCCATTGTGTCCTATTTCTGTAGCAGAAGAAAACAAGCTTGCTCCATCCTCAATATGACACCTCTTCAAGTACTTAAACAGGGTTATCATAGCACCTCTTAACCATCTCTTCTCTTCATCCAGTAGGTTGCATGGCCAAGCAGGGAACTGAACCTTGGTCTCCAGAGTCATTGCCCAACACTCAAACCACTACACCATGCTGTCTCTTTTCGCCCTCATTCCCACATGCATATGTGGTCCTTGCAAAACTCATCCAGAACAGTAGGGCCGGGGAGCTGTGAGATGGAAAAGACATTTTTGAGGTAGCAAGGAAGACTTTTTTTGTTGTCCCGTGCATCAGAAAAAGAAATACTCAACACGAATCCCCCCATCCTAAACTTAACTTTGTCTGAAGAAACTCTTCATCAGTATAGTAGCCCTGTTTTTAATTTTCCAGTTCATAATTCATTTTATAGAGTCAGCCCTCCGTATCCACAGATTCTTTATCCACAGATTCCACCATCCACAGCTTGAAAAGATTTTTAAAAATATACAAATTCCAAAAAGCAACCTTGACTTTGCCATTACACCATTTTACTATTTTTCAATGGGACTTGAGCATCGAGAGATTTTGGTATCCACAGGAGGGTCCTAGCACCAAACCTCGGCAGATACCAAGGTCCCACTGTAATTCCATTTCTCAGTTCATAATTTCTATGTGAAAAAAAGTATCTATCTACCCTTCAAAGAACCACAAATGCCTAACAGTGCGGGGGGAGACTTGCTGGGTTGGAGTACGGATCAGTTATTTAATTCTCTCTTACCATCCCTGTTGTCATTTTAATAGAAACTGAAATTGCTACGGCTGAATTGCACCTTGGCCACAGCATTGGGAAAACAACCCACATCCGGAAAACTCTTTCCTGGGTGTATGTCTCCAAGGAGCCAAGTGTGCGTGTGTGTTTTGGGATCAGCTTCCTTTGCCCACCTCCAATTTTGCAGGGTACAATTATCTTTGTGGCATTTGATGCTTACTGGCCTCCAAAACAGCCAGCCAACAAGCCTCCTGTGCCTTCCGATGGCATATGTTTCAGTGTGCCTTTGCAAAAGTAGGTCACATCCTCCCTTCCTTCCCTTTCTCTCTCTTTCCCTCTCCTTGCAGGCAGAACAATCTTCCTTGCCTCTTTGGGACAAAACCCTCCCGTGACAGACCTACGGTCAACTTGTGTTTCTCAAGACTGCCATCCAGCTTCAACAGAGTGTTGCTCTTTTGTTTCCTGCAGCAACAGCAGTGTACGGTTAGGAAAACAGGGATGTGCAAGACTTGTCCGTTTGATTTGCTCTCCCGCTGTTAATTTTCGGTCCAGTTTAATTTTGAAAGCCGTGTCAAGGGGAAAACCCAGCCCTCGAAACATCACCATTTTTTATAAGGCAGCTACTTTCAATTACACATCCCTCCTTCCCTCCTCTGTTTTGCATTGCACACAGTGATGCCAGAATGAAAACCGTAGACGATTCTTGTACCTTTAATGGTTGTGTTGTGGTTTGCATGTTGGACCATGACTTTGGAGACCAGGCTTCGATTATCAGCTTGGCCATGGAAACCCACTGGATGACTCTGGGCAAGTCACACACTCTCAGCCTCAAGGGAAGGCCATGGCAAACCACCTCTGAACAAATCTTGCCAAGAAAACCCCATGTTAGGTTTGCCTTAGTGTTGTCGTAAGTCAGAAATGAGTTGAAGACACCAAAAAAACAAAAACAGAAAAGGTAACTTTAGCATGAATTGTTGTGTTATCTGATTGTGTGACAAGCAACACCAGCTAAAACACAGCCATTAAAAGTACAGAAGGCTTGTCCGGTTTTCAATCCAGCAACTTTATTATGACACTTAAGGTAAGATCTCAATGTGCATAGAGGGTAGGACTGTAATTGCTCAGAAGTAGTACAAAAGCAGTCTGAAAATGCTCATAGAATCAGAGTTGGACGAGATCCCAAGAGCCATCCAATCCAACTCCCTGCCATGCAGGAACTCAAAATCAAAGCATCCCTGACAGATGGCCACCCTGCTTCTGCTTAAAGACCTCCAAAGAAGGAGACTCCACCAAAATCTCCATTG
>CM034715.1:7844271-7861655 GCA_020142125.1 Phrynosoma platyrhinos | reverse complement strand
TTTATCAGTGAACTCAGCACTCTCTAAGTGGTTTCCAATCTGTAAGCCAATTGCCCCCAACAAACTGGGTCCTCATTTTACCAGCCTACAAAAGGATGCATGGCTGAGTCAACCTTGGAGCCCTGGGATCGATGCAGTACCAAAACAACACATCCTGACTAGCATTTAACCCACTGCAAGGGAGCTTTTGAGTTCCACTGACAGATGAGAAAACAAGGATATTGTAAAGACGGAGAGTTAGCGGAGAGGCCAATGAGCTGCTTTTCAAGCCTAGAGCTAAGTCCTGTCTCAAATCCTGCCGCTCAGCATGGAGGAAGAGAGGTAAGCTCCAATTTGGTAAGCGGCAAACATTAAACTTCACAGAGCAGCCCCTGACCTCATGCAAGACCAATAATTTGGAGTGATGGATGTCTGTTGAAGGCAATGGCATAACCCAGGAAGACGTTGCTTTTGCAACAAGATACCCAGGTGTTGTGCCGGAAAGAAGACTTCTTATGTAACTACCCTTAGAAAACAAGCCACAGCCAGTTCAAAAGGCAGCAGCTGCCATAGTCTCTGGCCCCTGGTCCCCTGGAAGGGGATGCTTTGCCAGAAGCAATGGGATGTTACACACATTACAACTGACAGGCCGCATCGACATGCATTAGAAAGCATTGCTTTGAGCCATTGATCCGCCGGACAGTATCAATTCACAAGCTGTCTCATCTTGCTAGTCCCAGACAAAGAAACTGACTCAAAGCAGTTCCTCGCTCATCGGTTGCAAGTTCCCTAGCCTACAGGGACGGAAAGAATATTTGAAAAATAATCAGAAGAGAGTCGACAAACATGGCCCTCCAGTGAGGAGAAACCCTGATGAC
The DNA here is from genome assembly GCA_020142125.1 of Phrynosoma platyrhinos. Taxonomy (NCBI): domain Eukaryota; kingdom Metazoa; phylum Chordata; class Lepidosauria; order Squamata; family Phrynosomatidae; genus Phrynosoma; species Phrynosoma platyrhinos. The sequence goes on along the minus strand of CM034715.1, from coordinate 7,860,798 downwards.
AAGAAACGTGGACTGACACAGATCTTCACACTTCAGGACTTATTTGTACAAAATTCACACTTGACTAGTTTGTGGAGAAAACAATGCTCTTTTGCGTGTTATTATTATTATTTTTCTACAGAAAATGCTGTTTCCTGTGCAGCAAATGCTGCCTCTGGGGGCTGATTCAGCACAAAATTAACACATGGTTGAATTGCACAAGAAGGCAGTCTTTTCTGTGTAGGGAATATTATTATTATTTGCAGAAATATGGTTTACTGCATAGAAAATGTTATTCTCCTTGCAAAACAGCCCCATGCGAATTTTGTGCGGAATAATGCCATTGCTGCACAATCTCTGTTCTTGCCACAATCCTATCAGTTAATAAAAATGGAAACATACCGGGTTCAGAGCAGCCAGTTTTAAATCCCCAAATCCATTTTGCATCTGGAAACCTCACTGCTGGCACACTGGGTGGTTTCACTCATTCCCACCCAGAGCCTGTCAAAAGCAACAGCTCTTAAAAATATCTAAAATCTGCTGAAAAGCGCACCCTAAAAAACATGTCACCTGTGTCTGTGGGTACCACGGCATGATAGGTTTTTTAGAAAATAAGATATGCAATCAATGCAGGTACATTTCAAGATTTCCCAGGTCATACAGGAAAGTAATTGTCTTGTAGTTGCAGTGATTTCCTTATCCGAATTACTGCAACCTGTCATGAGCTTGGGGACAATTTTAACTGTGAGCTGGAAATGACACGAAGCAAAGTTCTTCTACTCCATCAGCCTCAAGATGCAGCTCTTTTGACTGACAGTCAATTATAAGGGCTGAAATAAGCCATGAGATGACAGCCAATCAGCTCAAGATTGGTGGCGCAAGCAGGCCCCATGCGCTAATATGTGATGGACCGATGTGATGGACTGAGTTAACAAGGCTTGACTCTCAACACAGCTCCTTCTCTCAGCAAACACCCAGATCACAAGGAGGAGGAACAGGACTGCTACGTGAATGGCATTTCTTTTGCCGTCTCATCCGACAAAGGACTTTGGCTCAGAGCCTTGACAAGCAGGGGACCAGGGTTGTTGCAGTCAGTGCTCCCGATGGGCTATGTCAAGTAGGGAGAAGAGTAATCATCAGTAAGGATGTGAAAATATGCCTCGGTTCTGTAGTCTTTCTCCAAATCTCACTGGGATTTGCTTGCTATACACTGGGCCCTTCATAGTCGCTGAGGTTTGATTCCAAGATCCCCTGTGGATACCAAAATCCATGGATGCACAAGTCCCGTTAAATAAAATGGAGTGGTAAAATGGTGCCCCATTAATAAAATGGCAAAGTCAATGTTTGCTTTTTGGAATTTATATTTCTTTTAATATTTGCAGGCTGTGGAAGGTTGAATCCATGGATACGGAGGGCTGACCTACTCTATTCAATCTTCTCACAATCCACATTTAAATACATATTTGAAAAAATATCTTCTTTTCCCCAACACATTATTCCTAAATGCATTTTCATTTCATACATTTTCCAAGTCGAGACTTGTGTCAGAAAATTCAGTGCAAAAGACGGGAATAACTTGGTTCTCTTGGAGATGGGTTAGTTTGTACTGGAATTCATAAAGATCAAATTCTTCCAGGGTTAGAATTCAAACTCTTAGAGAGAGTTAAGGCCACAGTGAGTCTGAACCTCATCAATCTGAACCTAACATACACCATAGAGAAAGAAGGACTGTTTTGTGGAGAAATGACCTTTTTATCTAGAAGGTGGATAGCAGCACTCTTTGCATAGAGTTTGGCTGTCAACCAGAAAGTATCCAGTTCAAAACTTTAATGAACTCATCAAACAGCCATTGCCAAGGTTTCTCTCCCCGTCACTCCGCTCATCCTGTCCTCCCACCTGCAATATGGGCATAATAATTTTGGCAAAGAAAAGAAAAGACGAGATGGCTGCAAGGATTGGAAACTTCCCAAGAAATTTCAAATATATCATATTCAAAACTCTCTGTCCTAAAAACACACAGAGAGAGAGAGAGAGAGAATGCAAGTCTAGAAAGAATTACAGTTGGTCCTCTGTGTCCACAGATTTTTTTTTTTAATCCACGGATTCAAGCATCCATGGCTTGGAAATATCCAAAAATTATGTAAATTCCAAAAGAGCAAACCTTGATTTTTCCAGTTTATATGAGTCTATTTTACTATCCATCGTATTTAATGGGGGAGATAGTTTCCCCTGGGTACATGTTAGCACCTTAATGGGGGAGTCTGTTTCTTGTAGCTTCCTTAGCTCCAGCAGCATCCAAAATAAAATTGTACTTCTTAAAAGTTTGCTTAATTTAATCATGAAATGATTCCTGTAAATCAGCTGAATTGTGTTTTGTTTTGTTTTTAAATGTCATGTGATCATAATCAGGCTTGCCCCTATGCAAATATCATAAGCGAATCAGATTATTAAATATATTACACAAGTAGTTTTGGAGTTATTTGTTGCTATTTATTTGCAAAGATTGCAATGGCCTGTAGCTAATGCAATTAATAAAACTCACTGACTTTGATTAAGCTATTGCCACTTTTGCTGATGTCGAGCACAGCCTGTGTCTGATAAATTAAACTCCACTCATTTATTAAGGAAAACATCCAAATGATCCTTGCATAATATGCATAATTTGAATCATATATTTTGTTCACATGCTTGCAGATTTCTGCTTCATTGCTACCACAGTCTCAGATGATGATACGCAAAGAACAAAGGCTCCTGTGCATGAACCCGAACAGAATTAAAAATGCAACCTAAGCAACCTTCCATCATACAGAAATTCCTTTTGTTGTGTGCCTTCAAGCCATTTATGACTTATGGCAACCCTAAGCTGAACCTATCACAGGGTTTTCTTAGAAGACTTGGTCAGAGGATGTTTGCCATTGCCTTCCCCTGAGGCTGCGTAATACAGTAATACCCATGAAATAAACAAGACAAACTCTTAACACAGCAAAGCAAATATGATATAATACGCATCACTGAAACCTGATGTGATGAGTCTCATGATTGGAATGTAGTAATAGAAGTGTATAATCTATTTCAGAAAAATAGACCAAACAGGCAGGGAGGTGGAGTAGCAGTAGACATTAAGGATGTCCACTGGTAAACAGATCTTAAGACTTAAACCCTAGAAACCAAGTTGAGAGCATCGGAGTAAACTGGAACCTCATTGTGGAGGTCTACTACAGACACACACACCCCAAGCCAGACTGAGGACTTGGATGATGCCTTCCTGAAACAGATGACCATTATCCAGAAAGGAGAGATAATAGATAGTAATGGAAAGGAGAGCAATGGGAGATTTCAACTATCCTGATATTTGTTGGAAGTCAAGAAAGTGAAGTCCAACAAATTCTTCACTTGCCTTCCACACCAACATCCCTTGTATGTTTCTCATCCAGGACAGTCTGCTCTGCTCTGATCCTGGAAACCTCATGCCCCCTAATATGCTTAAGAGTTGATACAAGGATTCTTGGACCTTTTCTTCCAACAGGGCAGTCAACTTGCACTTTCTGCACTTGCTACGTACCTCCTTTGGCAAGAACACAAACACACTACAGCTGTTGCAGATGACTGCAGAAGCTCCCTCACCATCCATATTCAGTAGTCTTTAGTAGGCGCTGAAACAGGACTCGCACACAAAATGCCTGTTGGCCGTGCCTGTTAGCTGAGCTCTTCTCGTTTTCACAAACCACAAAATCAGCTCAAATGAGCCCATTCTGACACTAATCCCAGAGATATACAGAAGATTAACCATGGAGGTGGTGGTGGGGACTCTTGAAAAATTCATAGGACTCTTTTAAAATGTATAGAATCACAATCCTTTTTATCGCATATGAGCTCATAGTTTAGGCACCAAATTCTTGGGCATCTGCTATGTCATGAAAGCATTTCGGGTCATTACATTGCCACAGGACTTTCTTGCCAGAGCTGTCCATCAGAGGCTGTGATGTGGACCTTTGGGACGAACAGGACAGTGGCAGCAGGTATGGGGCACAGGGCCATCCAGTTTGCCAGCTCCCATCACAGAGTTTCTAGGAAACCTTGCAGCAAACAGCTGGTCTTTTTGGATCAGGTTAAGGCATCTTTTGGTTGGGATGGCTCCAGGAACACAAGATTGGTGTCCAAACTGGCTGATCCCAGTCCAGGACTAATAGCCTGCTATTGTCCGGACAGCTGGGGAGAAGAGAGGCTTATACCAAGTTCTGGGGCTCACAGCTAGGCTGTATTTCTTTCTTCCTTTCAACACAAGTACTCTGAGCATTTCTGCAGATGCCTAGATCCTTCCTGATCATGCCACCTCATGTAGTCTATCATAGAATCATAGAATCCTAGTGTTGGAAGGGACCTCAAGGGCCATCCAGTCCAACCTCATTCTGCCTTGTAGGAAGACATAATCAAAGCACCTTCTGGTTCATATACTGCACAATCCACAATGCAACACAACAAATAATCAAGTGCTTCTGTGATTTTGTTTTGTTTCTTTTCATATTTGTTAAGAGACTTCTGGAATTTGAAGCCAAGAAGCTGGGTTCAAAGCTCTACAGAGCCACTTTCTGAATGGCCTTCAGCAAGTTTTTCCATCTAAGGCACTGCAGAAACAATGCAATTTGACTCTGCTTTAACTGCCATGGCTCAATGCTATGGAATGCTAGGAGTTGTCAACCTGTGAGATATTTAGCCTTCTCTGTCAGAGCGCTCCAGTGCCACAACAAACTACAAATCCCAGGATTCGATAGCACTGAGCCACGGCAGTGAAAACGGTCTGAAACTGGATTATTTCTGCAGTGCAGATGTAGCCTTAGACTCAGACAAACAGCTTCAAAAACAGCAGAAACCTGACTCACAAGGCTGGAGTTCATCTGACAGCAGACATAAAACTACAGTTTAGTGATACAGTTTAAAAGGAAGGAATATGTCTGCTTCGTATCTAACTCGACATGCCTTGTTTCTTTTACCAGCCATACATTATATCTGCTCCAAACTGACTTAGTTTTGAAACAAGTTCCCAGATGATCCCAAAGCCAACCCCAAAGGAATTCCAACGAAAGAAAAAGCATCTTGAGTCACATCCCTTCCTTTCTGTGCATTAGAAGGCACCATTGAAAGCACGGCTGCAGGAACACGTAATTGTGACATCCCTTTTAATCCAGTCACCGCCGGTTTAGAAACATTCGGGAAATTCAACTTCATGCCCCAGTGCCCACATATTTCCAAAAATAAGGTGTCATTTTTTTTTTGGTTTACTTTTTCATAATAAACCTGATCATGAAAATTACTATTTCAATTAAAGAGGGAGGCATGCCTCCAGGTATTAAGCAGATGACGCATTGTTCTGTATTCAAATTGGACTAATCTGCTTTCATGTGTGATAACCCAGGTGCTATTATCTGCCATTGTTAGGGAGAGATTTGTGGTAATGTGACGGCACAACCATTTCGCATTCCCCCCAAAAAAAATTATTTAGGAAGCGCTCGGAGACCTACACAAACTGGTGGAGTACTTCTTCAAAGCACTCTATTAAATCATTTGCCAAGTGATTAAGTCAAGCAAAGAAAGCACCTTATTTGCCTCTGATTCAGAGGACTGTAGTATGTCTGCAGAAGATAGTTTCTCTTTTACATTTAAATTGGATGGTTTTAGGGATGAGGGCACTCAGAGGTGGAGTGCAAGAAGGAAGAAACACTTAAACATGGAATACTTAAGGATACTGAATTACACAATACCCAGCAATTGAGCATTGGGATAATTAATAATAATAATAATAATAATAATAATAATAATAATAATAATAATAATAATAATAACAGCAATAGTATTACATTTCTATATTGCTTAACTTTGAACTCAGCACTCAATCTGTAAGCCAATTGCCTCCAACAAGCTGGGCACTCATTTTGCCAGCTTCCAGAAGGATGGAAGGCTGAGTCAACCTTGGAGCCCTCTGGGATCGAACTCACAACCTTGTGGCTGCAGTACCAGCATTTAACCACTGCACTACCTGGGCTCCTAACAACAACAATAGGGAAACCTTTGAGCGTGCTGAGTTCAATGTTAAGCAATATAGAAATGTAAATGCTATTGGTATTATTATTATTGTTATTATCCCAATGCTCAATTGTTGGGTAATGTGTAATTCACATACTCTCAGCCTCAGGGCAAGGCAACAGCAAACCTCCTCGGAACAAATCGTGCCATGAAAACCCTATGATAAGTTCACTTTAGGGTCTCCATAAGTCAGAAATGACTTGAAGGCACACAAAAACAACATTTATTTCTTATCTGCCTCTCCCCAGGGATTGAGGTGGGGAACAACAACAGACCAAAAAATGCACAGCATCAGTAAAAGCACACATCATTTTCAAAGAACAAACAAGACTCAGACATACTAAAACTATCCACATTTTAAAAATTCATCATTTCAAGTTTCAGCTTTAAAAATCATCTGGATAGACCTGCCTAGGAGGGGAGGCACACACAGAGAGAAATGTTGCCCAGTTATTTCTATATCATTATCATTATCATTTCTTACCTACCTCTCCCTAAGGATTAGAACAACAAATGAGGCCAATTAAAAGAGCACATAAAACCAATTATCTATTAAAACCATCCATACCTACTTTAAAATTTGCAATTTAAAAATCATCTGGCTAGGCCTGCCAGAAGAAACTGGTCTTTACTGCTGTTTTAACTCAGAAAGCATATCCAACTGATGGACCTCCTCAGGCAGGTCATTCCACAGTCTAGGAACGGCTGAAGAAAATATCCTCTAGGTAACCGTTGTTAGCCTAATTTTGGGTGACAAGTAAATGTCTTTAAGAGGACCTGAGTGTATGAGGTACATTATATGGAAGAAGGTGTTCTCATAAGTAACCTTTGCCCAAACCATGTAGGGCTTTAAAGGTAATAACACTTTGTACCTTGCCTAGAAACTAACTGGCAGCCAGTGAAGTGATTCTAATATTATTGGAATATGATCACTCCTAGATGTACAGTGGACCCTTGGTATCTGCTGAGGTTTGGTTCCAGGACCCCTCATGGATAACAAAATCCATGGATGCTCAAGTCCTATTAAATACAATGGCATAGTAAAATGGGGTCCCATATATAAAATGGCAAAATCAAGGTTTGCTTTTTGGAACATATATATTTGTATAGTATTTTCAAGCCATGGATGCTTGAGTCCATGGATTAAATAAAAAAATCTGTACATATGGAGGGGTACCAGTTACCAAGGAATTATAGAATCATAGAGTTGGAAGAGACCCCAAAAAAGGACCATCCAGTCCAACACAATTTTGTCATGCAAGAACTCTCAATCAAAGCACCCCTGAACAGATGGCCACCCAGCATCTGTTTAAAGACCTCTAAAGAAGGAGACTCTACCATAAACAGATGATCACTTTAGACCACACTAGGGGCCTTTAAGGGCCTTTTGGGCTGAAGTCAGGTCAGAACCACCAGATCGGCATCCAGTCTGTCCGATCCTAACCTGCGGCTATTGGTCTGTGTCATCCGTATAGGATGATGCCAGGCCAGGGAGAACAAAGGCCTATCGACCCATGCATTCAGCCCCCTAGACATCACAATGATTTATTTCGTGTTGTTGTTGTGTGCTTTGAAGTTATTTTTCCCTCTACTTATGGTGATCCTTAGCAAAACCTATAATAGGATTTTCTTGACAAGTTTCTTCAGAGCAGGCTTATCACTCCCATCCTCTGAGACTGAGAGAGTGTGACTTGACCAACGTCATCTAGTGGCTTTTTATGCTCAAATGTGAATCAGATCCTGATATCCAGTGTTGTAGTCCAATGCTCAAACTACATCTGTATAGGACAACAACATACCAGGGGGAACATAGGCCTTTTGGCCTGTGCATTCAGCCCCCTAGACAACATGATGATAAATGGTGGGAAAGATGCAAAATTTCTCCCACTTGTGTGGAAAACAGAGCTATTCAGAGTGTACAAATTTCTAGATGTGATAAGTTTAAGAATCAAAAAGAGTGTTACAACCAGTTTGTCACTGCTTAATATGAACTGCATTACTTCATATTTTGACAACAAGTGAAGCATTCACTATGTATAGATCTTCCCAGCATTGCAGAACCAGTTGGCAGTTTGGGTGAGACATTGTGGTTCTCATTAGGAAGGTATTTGCAAGTTCCAGAATTGTGTATCTCCTTTGATATAATTATATATTATCATCTTTTGATAATTGCACCTCTCAGAACTAAATGGATACAAAAATGTATGCATTAGCAGAAATATGCACAAAAATGTGTACATCAGAAAAACATTAAACAAAAGCATTCTGTAAGTATATATAATGCCAACTGCATACACAAATGTATACTGAGAGGACTGCAGATGAACTTTCCTACAGATTTCTGTAGCAGACTGATGCAGAATGACCTGGAGGCTGGGAAAATGAAAAACCGAGAGAAATCTAAAATGACAGATTCAACCATTCCTTCCTCAGTACTGCAGTCTGTGCTGAGAGTTTGTACCACACTGCCTCCACTATGTTCTATCTGTAGATTTGGAAATAAATGAATATTATAGACACAATGCACCATCTCTGGCTTTCTCCAAAAAGAAAATAGTCCCTGTAGTCTTGCTTCAAAGACTTCTAACTGTTCAAGGAAGTGGGGAGTACATTACAAATATTAAACAGAGAACAACAAGGAGGACAAACCTGTATCCTCCCATCTCTTGAGCAGGAGGAGAACACAGTTCCAAAAATCTGCTTAAAACAGTAAGAAAACAGCTGTGAAAAAAATGCATTATTATTTATTCCCAAGGGAATGGAAGGTTTTGTGTTTATTCCTTAGCTTCAACACGAAATACAAACACATACACACAGACAAACCAGCTAATCTGTATCTCCTCTGGGATGTTTGCTTGGAAAACATGTTAAATAATGTCTCGCCTTTCTGGGTAGGATTTCATAATGCAGTAGCTCAGCAACGCCAAAAGCAAGAAAATGCATAGTTCCTAAATTTTGGCAAGAATCTATTCCTCGTGGTACTATGGAATATACAAACGGCTTTTGTCTGCTCTGACAACTGTGAAGGTGCTGTTCAGTGATCAGAAATCAATAGCTTAGAAAAAAGGACTGTGGCCAGACTATAGTCAGGTCACATTAGGTAGGTTTTGATGTACCTGGTTTGCCGCAGCTAAGGTCTTGTCTTTACTGATGGTAAACCCAGTTTACCATTGCAGCTTCCAGATTGTTGCGAAGGATGAGCTGTCTGCACAGTCAGCCAACACAGATACTGGCAGCACTATCTGTGCATCCTATTGAGCGGCAGCGCCTTCTACTGATGGTATTGTCGTGCTAATGTGCACTTGTTTGATCAATCTGCATGTATGCAATTCCTAGAATCATAGAATTGGAAGAGACCCCAAGGGTCATCCCATCCAATCCCCTGCCATGCAGGAACACACAATCAAAGTCCAACAGATGATCATCCAACCTTTGCTTAAAAACCTCCAAAGAAGGTTTTCCAACACCATCCAAAGGAGTGTGTTCCACTGCTCCTCCTAATGTTTAGGTGGAATCTTTTTCCCTCTATTTTGCATCCATTGCTCCAAGCCCTATTGTCTCGAGCTGCAGAAAACAAGTTTGCTCCATCTTCAACAAAACACCGCTTCAAATATTTAAACAAGGCTATCATATCACAGCCTAACCTTCTCTTCTCCAGGCTAGAGCTACCGAGCTCCAGGGTAATTCTCAAGAGTAAAAAGAGTCCCTAAAAAGATCAGGATGAAAATTCTGGAGAATTCCTTGAATGTGCAGACCGGTGAGGGGATGGGGCAAGGAGCGTGGTTTCCAGATCTTTCAGCATTTTGGTAACCCTCCTCTGAACACACTTCAGCTTCTCAACATCTTTCTTGAATTGGGTGCCCAGAACTGGACACAGTATCAAGTCAATGGCTTTCCAAAGCTAAGGTCTTCTCTGTACTGATGGAAAAAGCTGGCTCACCATCACAGCTTCCAGATGGGCAAGGAGGATAAGCTTTCCACACAATTGCTCCCACAATCAGCCGATACCAGCAGCACTGTCTGCACATCCTATTGTGCATTGGTGCATTGTACTGATGGTATTGTTGTGCTAATGTGGCCTTGTTCACTCAATTTTGCACGTCTGCAATTAATGCAGTAGAAACTGTACAAACCCGAAAGTAAAAGTGCCATTGCAGGGTTGGAAGTTCCAGGTGGGAAGAGGTCAGCTATTGCTTATTCCCTTGCTGTTAATCCTTCCCCCATCCCCGCACCGGCATGCAGTCCGCACACTCAGGGAATTCTCCAGAATTTTCATCATGATCTGGAGTAAAGGGACTCTTTTTACTCTTGAGAATTGCCCTGGAGCATGGATTGCATCTATGTTCCTCCCCTTTTGGTCCCAAGTGTTGTCAGATGAGTCAGTCTGGAAATGGGATGGGAATATTTCTTTTTCTCCATACAGACAGTCCCTGTCTTGAACTCAGGCCTGCAAAGGGTACGTGGTTACGTTTTCTGGGATGCACTGCATTGCAAATGAAGATTACAGAGAAAAGCTTTTTTTGCAATGAACGAAAAGTCAAAAGGGCATTGCTAAAAAGGGCATTGATTATTTCCTCAATACATGTGATGGATCAAAAAGGGTTTGGGGAAACACTTGAAGCTTCAATATTAAGATTATAAAAAGAGGGTGCTCTTTCTGATGGGCAGAACTCCTTCGCTTGAAATGGTTCTCCATTTTGTTGTGTGTCTTCAAGTCATTCCTGACTTATGGCAACCCTAAGGCAAGCCTATCATGGGCTTTTCTTGGTAAGAGTTGTTCAGAGGAGGTTTGCCACAGCCTTCCCCTGAAGCTGAGAGCATGTGACTTGCCCAAGGTCACCCAGTGGGTTTCACAGCTGACCTGGGAATCAAACCCTGGTCTCCAAAGTCATGGTCCGACACGCAAACCATTACACCATGCTGGTCATGGTTCTCGATGTATATGCATTTAATAAAGGTGAATCTCGCTTCAAATATAGTTTCGCTTTTAGAGTCAACTTTGGCACAAGCTAACACACACACACACACACACTGTGAGTCACGTCTCTCTTTATGCACAATGGCACAATGAGCTATTTAAATTAAAGCCGTGGAGTAGCAAAGCGAGAGCAGCATTCTGCTAAGAGAGTTGAGTCAAGCTGTTGCCTCCCATGGAAATGCAGGTATAAATTTATTTAATCCCGTAATAGGCAAATGGATGCATTGCTACCAATATTTCCCCACTTCTCCATGTCAATTCCATTAAGCAAGCAGTAGAAAAAAATAGTAATTTAAATGGATGCAGATGACAGTTATTATAGACAGCTTTAGTGTGAATGCAGCCTAGGGAAGAAACTCAGCCTGCAGAAATCAAAGGCTGCATCCAACCTTAGATGGATTTTAACAGATAGAAAATAACTATTGGGGACCCACTGTAATGGCACCCAAAGGACTCCTAACTCATGCCAGTGTCCTATGCTAATACTTGCTTTATGCAGAGATTTGTCTTGGCCATTAATATCATTACTAAGCGATGTGACTGCAGTGAGCCCTTGGCATCCACTTTCCAGTGCTCTGCTATCAATCTCTCTGAGCCTTTAGCTTCACTTAGTTTCACTTTCCAATAGTTTCTTAATGGAGACTGCACTTCGAATATTTCTGTTGCAAACTGCTTTTATTCATTTTATTACTCAGGTGTAATAAATCACCAACTGAGGGGGCTGGATTTCTCCATCTCTGTCCAATGATCCTTTGATAGTTTTGGACAGTGCATCCTTGGTATCTGTTGGGATTTGGCTCCAAGACCCCTCTGTGGATACCAAAATCCATGGATGCTCAAGGTGCATTAAATGCAATGGCATAGTAAAATGGTGTCGCTTAGATAAAATGGCAAAATCGAGATTTGTTTATTGCAATATATATATATATATATATATATATCTCAAGCTGTGGATGGTTGAATCTGTGGATAAAGAATCCACAGGGATGACTGTATTCGTAGCAAATCTATCATCTTAAATTGACCCCAATGGTAAAAGTAAACAGTTATAGTGGTGAACCACAATACTCAGGGGAGCAACCCAGAATATCTTGGTCCCAGAACCAGCCCAACCTCCCTCTATTACCTGGGGCCCTCCATTGTAATTTAATTTACGGGATTTGTCCCGTTCCGCCTCGTCTGATAACTAAATTCGAATTTAAAAGGGGGTTAATTTGAACGCAAACCTGATCTTTTCATTTTTGGGATTTTTGAGTATTTGAAAAGATCAGGTTTTTGTTCGAATTAACCCCTTTTTAAATTTGAATTTAGTTATCAGACGAGGCGGAATGGGACAAATCCCGTAAATTAAAGTCGTCCGCTCATCCGGTTTATTTCCACTTTCTCCCCGCGACTTCTCGTGTGATAACGTCATTATTTTGATATGAGTAATTTGTGATCTGTGCTTGGATCTGTGCTTGGATGTCTACAAAAATAGAATAAATTACTCTTTTTCTTAACTCTCTTAAAAGGACTACAGCCAACTTCCTGAGTAAATTCTGTCGTGTCTCACTAGTCACAGAACCCTGCACACTCATCCTTGGGGATAAATTATGAATGCCATGCCTCTCCCTCTCCTGCCCTTCATGTGGTACTCAACTCTCAAGTCTAAATAATACATGAATAAACAAAGGCTCCTGTTTCTGTGAAGGGCTGAACTTTGCACCATTGCTACAGGGGCTGAGATCAAAGCTCTTCTGCCAGGTCTGACCCCAGCTGGTTTCCTTTGGGTGGTAATTTTTTTTGGGGGGGGAGATAAAACTGCAACTAAAAACTGGGGAGAGGAAGTTAACCTTTCTTGGAGCCCAATGGCAAGGCAGCAGGAGCTCAGTAGGATGGCAGCTGCCTTAGAAACCCAATAAGAACAGGCAGAGGGAGGGGGAAATGGTACCAAAAGAGAGCCTTGGAGAAGTCACACAGTGATCAAAAGCCCCTTCTCTGCTAGAGAAAAGAAGCCACCAGAGAAGATTCCGACAGTGCCATAATTTGCACTGTAGATCATGGCTTTAAAGGTTAATTTGGGCTCACAATAACACTTGTCATCTGTCAAAGAAGGCACCAGGCTCTATTAAAGTAGTGTCTAGTTCTGGACTTTGGGGCCGTAGCTCAACGGCAGAGCAGTTGCTTTGACTGGAGAAAGTCCCACATTCAATATCATAGAATCATAGAGTTGGAAGAGACCCCAAAGGACATCCAGTCCAACCCCATTCAGTCATGCATGAACTCAAAATCAAAGCATCCCTGACAGATGGCCATCCAGCCTCTGTTTAAAGACCCCCAAAGAAGGAGACGCCACCATCTGACATTTCCAAGTGGGGCTGGGAAAGACATCTACCTGAAACCATAGACAGTCACTGCCTATCAGTGGCTGCAGAAATAATCCAGTTTGACACCATTTTAACTGGCATGGATCAATGCTATGGAATTCTAGGAATTGTAGTTCATTGTGGAACCAGAGCTCTCTGACAGAGAAGGCTAAATGTCTCATGAAAACTGGGTTATTTCTGCAGTGTGGATGCAGCCAGTGGGAAACAATACTGAGTCAGATAAGCCACGAAGATGGATTGCGGGAAAGCATGGATCTGACTTGGTTTGTCTCAAATGCAATCATCTTAAAGCTGGAATTGGTTGGCTCTGTGCCCAGAGCTGCATCCAGTATTCCAGGTGATATCTACCCAAAGCAGAACAAAGTGATACTGTTATTGCCTTTGATGTGAACACCATACTCCTATTGATTCAGACATTAATTGCATTGGCTTTTTTGGCTGCCACATCACACTGCTGACTCAGGTTTAGCTTGCGATCTACTTAAAGAACCCTAGATCTTCTGCACTTGTAATGTTGCCAAGCCAGGTGATATGCATTTTATATTTAAGCCTTTCATTTTCCCTGCCTAAACAAAGTACCTTATCTTTATCTCTTTTGAGATTCATCTTGTTACTTTGGACCACCTCTCCAATCTGTTATGGTCATTTCAAGAAGAAGGTGGAGAAGCTGGAACATGTCCTGAGGAAGGTGACCAAAATGGTGAAAGGTCTGGAAACCATAAAGCCCTCTGAGGAGCAGCTTAGGGAGCTGTGTCTGTTTAGCCTGGAGAAGAGATGGTTAAGAGATGAAATGATAGCCCTCTTTAAATATTTGAAGGGATGGTATAGTGAGGATTGAGCAAGCTTCTGTTCTGTTGCTCCAGAGAATAGGACATGGACAATAGATGCAAGTTACAGGAAAAAAGATTCCACCTAAACATTAGGAACTTCCTGACAGCGAGAGCTTTTTGACAGTGGAAGATACTCCCTTGGAGAGTGATGGAGTCTCCCTCTTTGGAAGTTTTTAAAAAGAGACTGGATGGCCATCTCTCAAGAGTGCTTTGATTGTGTCCTCCTGCATGGCAGAGGGTTGGATTGGATAACCCTTGAGGTCTCTTCTATCTCTATTATTCTATTATTCTTGTGATATAAAAAAAACCTGGCAAGTGAACGCAAAAACGTACTTGTACTTCTTTTCACTCTCCACATTACATTGCATTAATGGAAACATCTGCATTGAAAATTGGAGCAACATCATCAGAACCTTGACTTGTCCATAGAGAAGTAACCTTTTGTTTCTTATGTCAGTCTACAGCAGCGTTCCCAAACTTTGGTTCTCCAGATGTTTTGGACTTCAATTTCCAGAATTCCTGATTGTTGGCTAAGCTGGCTGGGGCTTCTGGGAGTTGAAGTCCAAAGCACCTGGAAGACCAAAGTTTGGGAACCACTGGACTACAGCTAGTCAAAAGAGCTGGAAAATCTCTAGCCCCAGATTTGAGTATGGCTGCCACCTAGGTCATACTCAAAGATATTTGAGTATGGCTGCCATCTAGTTCAAAATAAACACTTTGTCCCCAAGGAATGCCCACCAAGCATTCCTTGTGACCATTCTTGCAGAAGCAAAACAACAGCAAACCAAGGCACACACAGCCTTGCACTCATAAAGCTCAGCTTCCGATGGCTGTGTGATGCATCAGAAGACAACCAGTATCTTCCAGAGCTGTTGACAAAGTAAATACAAACAAGCAGGATAAACATCATTCAATAGCTCTGTCCAGGGATGGAAGACAGCATGGAATAAACCTCTCTGCAATCTATTTGCCTGTCACTGACAGTCGCTTAAGCAGCAGGTGGCTTTCTGGAAGGGTGGCACCAAGATGATAAACAGATCACTGGAAACTGTTTTCAACGTGATAAAGAGATGCTGAGCCAAAGCGATGCTGTCACCATTGCATTGGAAATGGGGGAGACATTAATTCATGGTGCCATGGGTTCCTGCAGGGCATATTCAGGCCTTCCAGAAGGCAACACGGAGCTGTTCCATGAGTCACAATCTGTTCCCACTATAATTTGAACATGAAGGGTGCTCTAAGGAGTAGACCTGCTGATGCTTCGGAAAAACCCACCTCTGTATTTGCTATGAGGAACAACAAGAGACCTGTGCAAAAATTATGGGGAAAGATGGTGGTTGCGATATTGGTAGACTGGGATACAAGAAACTGAGTTGTTAAGCAGAGAAACAAATTAAGGTGCACACAATTTGTGTGCATCTCTCTGTGTGTAGGACTCCTGGATGCGTCTCAATCATAAGGCAAAATTAACTTGACTCCTAATAACTACAAGCAACACTTAAGACACGGAGAGGACATCTAAGTACACATGCTTGTAAGACTCTTAATATTTAAGAATCATTGGACGACAATGAATGGGAGATATAATTTCCCCTTCCCCTGTCTGTGCCCTACATCTGGCTCTCTACACCTCTAGCTTCACATTATTTGCATCTTCTTTCCAGAGTATTATGTGTGTGGCTTTGGATTTTCTTGCCTGGTCCTGTATTTTCCAGAGATTTTGTTTTTTAAAACTGTGTAGGAATGGCTACGAGAGGAGACCTGATAATATGCATCTTTGCATTCACTTAACATGGACTTACATGTTTTCCCTTTGCTTGGTTTATTAATTGTATCTTTTTTATTATTTACTTAATGACGTATTGTTTAATTTTATTATTTTGTCATTGCTTTCATGGCAACCAGATGATGTCCTACTTGTTATTTCAATGCAGCAGTCTGTGTTCTAATTGTTCTATCAAAACCTACAAGTAGGAAAAATAAATAATGATCTAACTGCCAGTGTTAGAATCATAGAATCCTAGAGTTGGAAGAGACTCCAAGGGCATCCAGTCCAACCCTATTCTGCCATGCAGGAACTTAAAATCAAAGCATCCCTGACAGATGGCCATCCAGTCTCTGTTTAAGGACCTCCAAAGAAGGAGACTCCACCACTTTCCAAGGGACTGTCTTCCTCTGTTGAACAGCTCTTACTGTCAGTAAGTTCTTCCTAATGTTGAGGAGGAATCTCTTTTCCTATAGCCTTCATCCATTGCTCTGTTTCCTATTCTCTGGAGCAGCAGAAAACAAGCTT
>CM034715.1:7820562-7844171 GCA_020142125.1 Phrynosoma platyrhinos | reverse complement strand
AGACCCTTCACCATTTTGGTTGCCCTCCTCTGGACATGCTCCAGTTTCCCAACATCCTTTTCAAATTGTGGTGTCCAGAACTGGACACAGTATGACCAAAGCAGAATACAGTGGCACTATTACTTCCCTTGATCTAGATACTATACTTCTATTGATGCAGCCTGAACCCCCTTCCAGCATAAAAACAGTTCCAGGATCCCTATACATCAACTTACACTACAGTGTTGACCCAAGACCCAAATTCTGTGCTTGCTTTGCACCACAAAATCCTTGCACCTACCTCTTTCTTCCAAAGATCATTGCAAGGGGATCTTTTGTCACAGTTATAAAATGGAAATGGTTCCTCTAGGTTTGGGAGCAATGTTTGGAAAACTCTCACATGGCAATTATTATAGGTTCAGGGGGCTTTGTGCTGTCACATCATTAAAAAGAGGCAGATCTCTGCCAAAGTGATCCCTAGATTGGAGTCGGGCCGAGAGCGCCAAATAAAATTGCTCTGAGCCCCTGAGGATAAAAGTACAACAAATAAATAGCATTGTGGGGTGGATAAATGGACTAATAAGACCACTGCTGTCACTGAGTCTTCCATAAGTAAACCTCACTGGGTAAGCTGCTTTTTCTCTTTTGGCAAGGATGCATATCACAAGAGTGGCCAATTTGTGCAGATTAGATGCACTGCACTCTTGGCTCCTTCTCTGATGGTATGAAATAATCTGATACCCAACGTGTTCAGATGTACCTATGTAGCCCGGCTGATGTGACTTTTCAGAACTGGGGAAAGTGAGCTAGATTTTGTAGGGCACTTCCATATTTGCTGTCTAGGGGTGCATTCACACAATTTACTTATTTTTGTCCCAAGGAAATCTGGATCTCCGCAGTGGAGCAATACTGGATCGTTGTACCCACTACGTTTTCCATCCCCGAATCTCTCTGTGGCATTTTAAACAGAGACTGGATGCCCATCTGTCGAGGATGCTTTGATTTTGAGTTCCTGCATGGCAGAATGGGGCTGGACTGGATGGCCCTTGGGGTCTCTTCCAACTCTAGGAATCTATGATTTTAACCCCGTTGCCATTCACACTTGCCATCAGAGCCATTTAAAAAGGAGGTGCCTCCATTTCCAGAAACAATGCAGCGAGGATGGAGTCATGCCCTTCCCAGTAAGATCAGGCAAAAGCAAACTGCTGCAGCCTCTCCTAGATTGTATCCTCTTCCTCATGAAGGACTTTTGCCATCTCAAATACACTCTAATGTTGCTCGGTCACAAGTACCCCAGTTTTCATCTGTTTGATGTTGGAGGGTACACAGTTAGGCACTTATCCCACCACGCTTAACAACGAATCTTCTGTACACACTAAAGAGGACTTCCATAGAAAACAACCTACTTAGCCTGCCTTTTCTTTTAAAGTTTATTACCATCTGGTATGCGTATCTGTGTTTAAAAGCTCCAAATCAGCATCACAATGTCTGTAACGTGAATTTCACACTCACACACAAGTACACACACTCACACATCCAGCCACTTGTGCGGATGCATGTGTATACATATAGCCATTGTTTATAGGGCAAATGCACAGCATTAAATGGGAAAAGTACGAAAAGAAATCAATTTAATGCAGCTAAGCTCAGGAGGATGACACAGACCTACCGGCACAATTACAGATTCACATATTCAAGAGGCAGTGTAAATTATGTATAGAAAAGAGTGTGAAATGTCTCATCCCTCCCTACTTAGGTGATAAGAATTGCATCCAAAGCACACACCATTGTCCATAAATTGCACAGGCGTCCCTGAATTATTCAGGGCAGCCAGGAATATTTGACAGTTCTATAGGCTATTCTTGTGTGAATTTTTGCAAGCCCCAAAGAAAAGGCATGCAAAGGCTTCTGTAATCGGACCCAGAAGCAGTACAAAAGAAAGTACAAGAGCAAATGCAGATTTGGTTTCCACATTTCTATGTGATTAATGCATTTGTTGTTCATTTATTTGCGTCTCCAGCTGCGCTGTGCCAAATTCTTGCGGGGCTCCATTTTCAGAGCAGAAGTTACCGTTTGGGGGGGCGAAAACTCCCAAAGACAAACTACCAGTTACAAAAATAATATTTGTGCTTTCCTTTTGCTCTTGACTTTCCGTTTGTCAAGACAAGGCGAGGAAAATGGGTTGCAGATTGCCTCCTTTAAAATGGCAGTTGCCCCTGAAGGGAAGTGAAAATTGGCATCCTTTTATGAAAGCCACAAAAATGTGCCGTAATAGCAAGGCGTTAAAATGTAGACCACGAAAAATCGCAGAAATTGGAAGTGAATTAAAGGGAAAGAATCAGGTCTTATATCCATCTTAGCATCTAGCAGGGGTAGGCAACCTTTCCCCTTTAAGGGCTGAGGGACTTCAGCTCCCAGAAGCCTCAGCCATGTTGGCCAATAGTCCCATGTTGGCCAATAGCTCCTGGGATTCTGGGAGCTGAAGTCCCTCGGCCCTTAAAGGGGAAAGGTTGCCTACCCCTGATCTATAGAATCTATATCCATCCCAGATTCCCAGTCTGTCTGCACACAGTCTTCCAGAAACTACCTTAGAAGTCCTCCTTTTCCTGGACATGTCCTACTTTTCAATCTTATGTTCAGGGGTCCAGGAGGAATTGCAAAATATCCTCTATTTTGGGCCATAACACTTATCCTTCCATCAACTCAGTAGGCAAGCAAGAAGTAATTCAACAGATTTATTACTGCCCCAGTTGCTGCAAAGGGCTCCAGAGAAGACTGTCACTGACCATGTGGTGGTTTTGTTTCTTTTTTCTGCCAGAGATGTGGAAAGGAAAGGAAGATCTGGGTTGTTGAAGCAGATCAGAAGCACCAAGTGTGTGATTTGGGTTGAGGTAGAAGCAGGAGGGATGAGAGAGAGCAAATAGGAAAAGTACAAATGAACGAAATCATTCAAATGTGGATTCATTCAAGGGTTTGTTGCTAGCAAAGTACAATTTTAAGCATTTGTTTTGCACAGAGTTCTGTAAGTATATTGCAAGCCAACAAGGTATTTTAACAAAGATAAGTTCATCAGATAAATAGGGTTGACTACGTTCTACAGTACAGTGAGCCCTCCACATTTGCGGCTTTGACTTTTGCGGATTTGACTATTTGTGGTTTTGATTAATATGTTCTCTCTAGGAATCTCTAGGTCCTCCAGCACAACGCTGCCGGAAGTTGACAATAGAGTAGTGCTGGAGAACCTAGAAATTTTTAGAGAAAACACTTCTCTAGGCATTTGTAGGTCCTCCAGCATGATTCTATGATCAATTTCTGGCAGATGTTGACCACAGAGTTGCACTGGAGGACCTGGAGATTCCTAGAGAGGTGTTCTCTTAGATAAAAAGAACAGTGGTTTTTATTTGTGGTTTTTCCACATTCATGGGAGGGTCCTTCACCCCAACCCTAGTAAATGTGGAGGGACCATTGTATAAATAAACCATATGAAATTATTTATATTTATATTTATATTTATACTTATATTTATGCTTTTAGTTTTTATTTGGTAATGTTCTCCATTTTTTAATGTCCTACAACTTGCAGTGTCTTGTCTTCCTTTGAGGCTGTGATGTCTGGTCACTCTACCTTAGGTTGTTTTGGGGTACCACGCTATCAAAACACTAGTTTTTGAGAAAGCAAGGATATAAATAAAGGAATGGATGGGAAGATGGACAGATGGGATTCCTAGCATGGGGTTCTCCAGATATGAATGAGAAGTGGACAACAGGGTCAGGCATTAGGAGTAGGGCATCAAATTCAGGAAAGACTGATGAATAAGATGAGCTTTTCCTACACATCCCTGTCTTCTAGCAACATGGACAACACTGGTCTCCTTGCCACCATTAAAGCATGAAAATCTCCTCATTGCTTTGAGGAAGACGTTGCAGTTTTCTGCCTCAGTGATAGCTAACCATGTAACATAACAAGGACAGACGTTCTTCCACAACGAAGAACTGATTAACAAGTTAGCTGTTTAACAAAAAAAGGCAGGAAGCTGAACATATACGATGGAGATGAACCAAATGCACTAATATGTTATCTCTGCCAGCGCAGTCCTAGGGGAACCATTGCAGCTATGTGAGCCAATCCATGTTTTTCCATATTTCCAAACAATGACATGGTGTCTCTTAATTAACACAATGTTCCCTTTATGCTCTTATGAAAGCAAAAGACACACCATCACACAAAACATGTCCCAAAGGACATCTTCGTGTCACAGTCAAATGCAATCTCTTTTTTTCTAATTCCTGACAAAATTGTATTAATGATGGGAAAGGCAAATCATACTTCTAGAGGCAGTTTTAAGAAAAAACTCAACAAAAAGAGAGCTCAAAGCATTTACAGATGTAATCCAGGGAAGTTTGTCTACAATCTAATTAGAAGACAGAATCAAGCTTCAAGATGACACAAACATATAAGAGAACTTGGCCAAAGAAAATGAATTATCAAAAAGAAATCAATACAATGCTCTGTGTTTAGGTAGGAAAAATCAGATGCACTAATACAAGAAGGGTGACACCTAGTTGGCCAACAGTTCATGCAAAAAGGATCTAAGAGTCTTGTTAGACTGCAAGCTAAACACAAGTCAACATTAGCAGAAACAGCTAATGGAAATCTTGGCTGCATCAACAGGACATATTGTGTCCGTATCAATGAAAGCAATAGTACCACTCTTGCCAGACGCATTTTAGTTTAGTCAGACCTCATTTGGAGTATTGTGTCCAGTTCTGAGCATCACAGTGTAAGAAGGATTTCAACAAACTGGGACATATCCAAGGGAAGGTGACTAAGGCGGCAAAATGTCTGGAAACCCAAACTCAGTTGATGGAGTTGCTCTCTTGAGTCAGTTCAGCATAAAGAAGAAAAGATGAAGAGGTCCTATGATAGACATCTCCAAATATGGTCCCTTGGAAGGTGGAACATGCTTGTTCCTTGTTGATTTTGAAGATAAGAACCCAATGGGTACCAACTACAAGAAGGATGTCTATTGGGTTCTTATCTTCAAAATCAACAAGGAACAAGCACATTCCACCTTCCAGGTGGCCATATTTGGAGATGTCTGTCATAGCACCTCTTTGTCTTTTCTTCTTTATTTTGTGAGTCCTATTGGGTCCCTTTTTGGGGAGAAAGGTGGCATAAAAATTAAATAAATAAATAAATAAATAAAGGGGATTCAGACTAAACATTAAAAAGAATCCCAACAAAGCGGCTGTTTAGCCTTGGAACTGACTGCCTCTGAAGGTGGTTGGAGTTTTAGCTGACATTCCTCCCAACTGTATAAATCAATACATTTCTGTTGAAAGAATTTACAGCTAAACTTCCCATTTGGTACAACCATGTTCTGGTACAAACTGACTTGGTCTACTGGGTGCAATTTAAGTTATCCACTAGCCTTTGTACTGCATGAGTATTCCAGTATAATTTTGCCGAGAAAACAGGATCAAAATGTGGGGTTTAGTCCATTGTTGAGAAAAAGAATGCACCTTTTGTGCCACTATTTACCAAATTGCAAAATAGTGCAGAAAAAGGGTGGAAGGGCTGGATTGTCAACATGTGGAAAAGCTTCATGTTTTTTGAAGCATCTGTTTTGGCCATTCCAATGAGGCACTGCATCACACTTTTCATCCATAGAAAAGGCAATGGTAACCCAGTCCCTACCAAAGCTATGTTCTAGAATAGTACTTCCCAAACTTTGCTCCTACAGATGTTTAAAACATCACTTCCTAGAATTCTTGACTGTGGGCCAAGCTGGCTGGGGCTTCTGGGAATTGAAGTCCAAAACACCTGAGGACCAAAGTTTGGAAATGACTAGGAAGCAAAAACAGACATAAAAACAAATTAGTGTTTGCATTTTAGAGTTGAAGAGGAGACATTATGGCAGAGATGGTGAACTCTCTTAGCTGATGGCCAGGGATTATGGGAGCTGCAGTCCAAAGCATCTGGACATCTAAAGCTTCCCAAGCCCTGGCTTAGAGGTCATTTAGTCCAAAACCCACTCTCCCCTGATCAGTATAACATCTGCAATACAAGGATGCAGCTAAAACTAATAATATAGTTTCCACTGAAGAATTTTCACTGAAAAGAGATTGTCATTTCCTGAGGCAGTCTGTTCTATTATCAGAGGACATTGAGAAGTTTGTCCTCATATTTAGCAGCAATCTGTTTCCTTGCAATTTTCCTCCCATTGCTTTTAACCGCATCCCCTTAAACAACATAGAAATCTGCACTGCCTTCTGTCTGAAACCTGTATGATATTTTAAGGTGTTTCTACCCTCCGGTCTTCTGAAGACCAAACATACTCAAGTCCTTCCTCACTAGATGTAATTCCCAGAGCCCACACTTTCATGGCCAATCTTCTCTGGAAATATCTCATCTGTCAAAGGACAGGATTTGAAAGGTTTTAAGGATTATTGGGAGTGGGCTAGTCCCCTGCACTTCTGATAAGAACATAGGGATACTTCAACAATTTATTTATTTTGATATCTCATCTTTCTCCTGCTATAGGGGCTCGAGGCGGCTAACAACAAATTTAAAACATAGAATCATAGAGTTGGAAGAAACCCCAAGGGCCATCCAATCCAACCCCCTTCTGCTATGCAGGAATACACAATCAAAGAACTCCCAATGGATGGCCATCCAGCTTTTGTTTAAAAACCTCCTAGGGAAAGTATTAGCATATGAAAAACATAGCAATAACAATAGCATTTCCATTTCCATAGTGAACTCAGAACTAAGTGGTTTACAATCTCTAAGCCAATTGCCCCCCAACAAGCTGGGTACTCATTTTACCGACTTACGAAAACATGGAAGGCTGAGTCAACCTTGGAGCCCTCTGGGATCGAACTCACAACCTTATGGTTGCTGTACTGGCATTTAACCACTACACCACCACCAACACCACCACCAACAACAACAGTAAACCTTTGAGTTACTGTGAACAAGCAAAAACATTGGAGTACATTGCTCAATTGCACATGCTTGGCTCCCCACTGCAAGCCAGGATTTTCTGTCAACTGTTTCTTTAATGCAATGTCCAAACCTGGCTTGTTTGTCTCTGAACAAATCAGAATCCTAAGCTATTGTCTTTTCTTGCAAAATGACTCTGGCTTATCAACAAGCCAGGCTTCCTCATTCCAATGTCTCTTAAAGAAACTGTGAAAGGAGAGTCCATGACTTGTCTAGCAACTGGCAGAAGCAGTCAATAGCAATAGCAATATCATTTACATTTCTATACCGCTTCATAGTGAAATCAGCTCTCTTGAAGCAGTTTATAATCTGTAAGCAAATTTCCCCACAACAAGCCGGGTACCCATTTTACTGACCTATGAAAGGATGGAAGGTTGAGTCAACCTTGGAGCCCTGCCTGGGATCGAACCCACAGCCTTGTGGCTGCAGAATTGGCATTTAACCCCTGCGCCACCAGGGCTCCCTTACAACATAGATTTATATATCCAAATACATCTGAGGAAGTAGACGCAAGTCCATGAAAACTCATGCTGCCAACCTCTGTCTTTCAGTTAGTCTCAAAGCTGCTACAAGATCTCTCTACATATTAAAACTTCATATACATATAGTCTATATACATATGCATCTAAGAAAGTAGACTTTAGTCTATGAAAGCTCATGCTGCCAACTTCTGTCTTTCAGTTAGTCTCAGAGGTGCTACAAGATCTCTCTACATATAGATGTTTATAGTTGGCCATCAAAATGGAAATTATAAGGAAAATGGAGGCTGCTGGTGATGGAGAATCCTCCTTGGATGCATTTTGGAAGAAACTTGCAGGCAGTCTCTAAGAGGTTTTTGTTTACTTTTGCAAGGCTTACCTGACCTGGTTGCATTTCACATGTGCATATTAGGGCTGAAAAAAAGTTTGCTGAAACATATTGACTTGTTCTTTCTTTTTCATGGAGATCTCTCCAGAGATTGAGGGAAGTAATAGTTTCACTCTATTCTGTATTGGTCAGACTTCACCTGGAATATTGTATCCAGTTCTGGGCACCAACTCAAGGATTTTACTATTCTAAAGTTTCGGATTCTATGATTCGAAACCCTGCAGAAACAAAATGAAATGGCATCAAAGCTTAAACCAGGGTTAAGGGAGGTTTTGACTGGTCATCCAACTACACTGTCCTGCTGTAGATCCATTTGACCAACTTGGTAGTGACCAAGAGTGGTGTAAACATGGAGTAACATTGATCATCTGTAATTCCTCTAAACAATATCCAATTAAGAAGAACATTTCAGTTGTTCTGAAGTCAAGGCACACTGAACAAACTCATCGCAAAGAAAGATTTCACCCAGAGCCAGAAGCATGGAAAATTGTGTAGAGAGAAGCAGTGAGATTACACAGGTTTCCAATCATTGTGGTTCAACAGGCAGATGAAAAACTCCAAACCAAACCCTTGTTTATATCAATAATTTTTCACAAATTCACATCAAGTCCCTGCACTGAAGAAGCGACACTCCAAGTTTCAATCTATACCCAATGATTTTATCTTTCAGCCTCGCTGTTCCATTTTCTTTCTCCATTTTCGAAAAATTTGAAAGTCTGAGTTCAATTTCACCTTTAGACTTGGGTCCAATCTCCAAGATCTCTCATTATGTATGTAGAAATATTCCAAATCCCTTAAAAAGAAAACCAAAAGCCAAAATATTTTAGATCTCCAGCATTTTGGATAAGGGAGACTCAACTTTTATTTTCCTATTTCTTGACAGTAATGAAAATAAGTTACTTTTAGGTGCTTCTTAAAACTCAAAAGAATGCTACACACGCTTCTCATCCAACTTGTCACCACAAGTATCTTTTAAAAATAATAAATAATAATAGCAAACTACAAAACTAGCAGGGAAGACAACTTGGACATAAAACTAACTAGGTGACCATTTTCCAATCCTGTGCATCCAGTCCTCTCATCTGGACATGAAGGAAACTATTTGCTAATATTACAGATCATGTTATGGATCGGAGCATCCCTCGGCTAAACTCACACTCAAAATCATTCCCTTCAAAGCTGCTTTATAGATATGAAAGAGAAGGCTGGCTTCTCATAGCATCTCCACATATTATTGCAGGGATGCACAATAAGGATTTAATGCTTAACTAATTTCCGCCTTGAGGGAAGCAAAGAGTAATTTTAGTAATTTTTTTCCCCTGCTGTGAGAAAGCCTTTGCAAACCAACCGTTTTAAAGCCCATTTGCAGTTCAGGACGCAGCTGGCGAAAAATTTCAGACCAGGTTGTTTTTATGCATAAAACAGCATTTTTGATGCAGAAAGTTGTATTGCTCCAGAGAAGTATTCTTTTTTCCATGCAGAATTTGCTGCTTAGGCTTAAAGCAACCAGGTGCAGATTCTGAGCAGATTAAGGCTGCATCCACACTGCAGGAGTCATGCAGTCTGACACTGTTTTAACTGTCATGGCTATGGAACCCTGGGATTTGTAGTTTTGTATAGCCTTCTCTATCAGAGAGCTCCTTGTTTGTTGTCTGCCTCCAAGTCATGTCCAACTTATGGCGACCCTAAAGCAAACGTATCATGGGGTTTTCTTGGCAAGATTTATTCAGGGAAGGTTTGCTCTCATCTTCTTCAGAGACTGAGAGAATATAATTTGCCCAAGGTCTCCTTTTACCTCAAAAAAAAACCCAACACAAAGACCCAAATCCCCACTTAACCGGTCTCCTTTTATAGCTATGTGCATTCTCTGCTGTCAAGGGACTCATTAAGTTTGTACAATCCCCTCCCATCTTGCATCGCTTCTCAAAACACTCCTTTTACACACACTGAGAAACTCTGAACCTATTTCTGAGTAATGGGAGAAAAGACCTTGCGGCAACCGCCCTTCTTCAATAGTCCCACTCACCCACCCATCCACAGACTTTATTTATTTATTTGCTTCGGCTCTCTAGAGACAAAGCCTGTATTTGATTAAAAGTGAGACTTTAGGGTCTGTTTGTCTTTGCTAGAAGAGACTCCTCAGCATTGCTGCCTGAGATCAATGGAGCTGCAGCAAGAAGAAGCTTCTCTTCCTATTATGGACCTTATCACACGCGGGGCTCAAAGCGACAAGAAAGCGAAATAAGAATAAATCCAGGAACAGACCGAAAGAAACCCCACAAAATGTAAATGGCTATCACACGCAATTACCGTCATAGCGCTTTTATCGCGCTTCCAAGAAAGTGCATCCTGGACATGTATTTGCCGTTCACACACAATACGCTAGGAAATCATGCTAGGAACCATGGGTCATGACGGGGAAATGCTCCAAAATACGTATTTGGTGATCAGACATGATGGCAATAGCGCTATGATTGCGCTATGATTCCGGTCACACAATTGCAATTCCCCAAGAAACCGAAATTCAAAAGAACTGGGATCATGCCGCATTGTGACGGGGTTCTGACGGGGTTCTGTGCGACGTCGTATGAACACACGGAAAAATAATACGTATTAGGACGGGATTTCGTGTAGATTCTGTCTGCTTTGGACCCTGTGTGATAACGTCCTAGGACCTGTTAAGGCTACAGCAAAATGAGAGCAGCAAAATAATAGCAAAGGTGCTATGCTTCTGGACTGAAAGTAGAGTCTGAATTTGCATTCTCAGCCTAGGTGACTGTCCACTGTAAGGAGCAAATGGTCACATCCACAGTGACATGAGTGCTATGAATCTGGAAGGTTTCTGGTGCCATTGCTTCTAGAGCCGCCGGCTGGCGAAGCGCAGGGGTTAAGAGACTGAGCTCTGACTCAAGGCATCCTTCTGCTCTGTGACCTCAGACAACCCGGTCTTTCTCAACCACAGCTGCTCCCTTCCCTCTGCAGAGGTCCAGGTGTTGCTTTAAAGCCCTAGGAGCAATGAACTCTTCCCTGCATCCTGCAGGCAGCTCTGGGATCCATTGTTCAGCAATTCCGATGCAAGACAGAACTCCGTTCTGCATTGCAGAAATAATATAGCAATAGCAATAGCAAGTACAACCACTTATCAGTGAACCAGCACTCCCTAAATGGTTTACAATCTGTAAGCCAACAACCTGAGTACTTATGTTACTGAAGCCGAGAGTGTGTGACTTGCCTAAGATCGCCCAGTGGGTTTCCTACGAAAAGGATTGAAGGCTGAGTGGACCTTGGAGCCCTGCCTGGGATCGATCTCACAACCTTGTAGCCGCCGTACTGGTGTTTAACCACTGCGGCACCATGTCTCCCTCCTTTGACACTTCAGTTCGGTTCATCTTTATTACGGTCATAGACCAGCACAGGTAAAAAAGGGGATACAGAATTTAAAAAGGTAATGTTGAAAACAATGGTAAAATCAAGGCAAAAACAGGGTAAAAACACAGATTTAAAACGGTGTAGCCTCAACAGGATTCCAGCCATTTACTGTTGGGGATACAGAATAAAAGAAGCTAATGGCAAAAGCAAGGTAAAAACAAGATAAAAGCCAGTACAGTCACCTCTCCCCGATTGCGGACTTGGAGTCTGCAATCTCGCCCATTCAGAGACGGCAAGCGAGGAGGGATAAAATGGCACATGTGGCCATTAAAACAAATGGGACCCTAATAGTGGTGATTTTCCAAATGGATCACCTGCAAATTGGAAGGTACAACTGTATTTCCTTTTAAAATCTAGCTTTAACTGTTCTGCCTCCATGGTATGGAATCCTGGGATTTGGAGTTTGTTAGGGCTCTCTGACAAAGGTGGTTAAATATCTTCCAAAACTACAAATCCCAAAATTCCACTGCATTGAGCCATGGCAGTTCAAGAAGTGTCCAGTGCAGATGCAACCAGAGGCACTTTGTGAACAATTTCATCCCAATGCTCTCAGACTCAGAGGAAGGCAATGGTAAACCTCCTCTGAACAATGTGAAGTCAAAGGCTTTCACAGCCGTCATCCATGTTTTTGGGTGGGTTTTTCAGGCTATGTGGCTTGCCAAGAAAACCTGTGATAGGGTTGCCATAATTCAAAGATGACTTGAAGGCATGGAAAAACAAAATTGTTGCACCCCAAATCTTGGAGAGTAGATCTTTTCCCCAGCAATGTGATCCATCTATAATATGAACTAGAACCTGGGGAAAATAGGGAGTTTGAAGTACTGCTCTCTGAATCCCCCAGTCAACTCAACATTGGCTGTGTCGGCTGAGGAATTC
Source organism: Phrynosoma platyrhinos (assembly GCA_020142125.1). Lineage (NCBI taxonomy): Eukaryota > Metazoa > Chordata > Lepidosauria > Squamata > Phrynosomatidae > Phrynosoma > Phrynosoma platyrhinos. The sequence goes on along the minus strand of CM034715.1, from coordinate 7,832,015 downwards.
TGGAAACAGTCATCCAAAGAAATAAATTTTCTAGTTTTTATGTCTAGCTCATCCAGATCTTCCAATTATGAAGCAAGTTTTCTATAAATCACAGAATCAAGAGATGGAAGAGACTGCAAGACCCATCAAATCCCAATCCCTTGCCATGCAAAAAGATACAATCCAAGTACTCCCAAAAGATGGGCATCCAGCCTCTGTTTAAAAACCTCCAAAGAAAGAGACTCCACCATCTTCCAAGGCAACGTCTTCCACCGTCAAACAGCTCTTACTATCAAAAAGTTCTTCCTAAAGTTGAGCTGGAATTGCTTTTCCTATAGCTTGAATCCATTGCTCTGTGTCCTGTTCTCTGGAGCAGCAGAAAACAAGCTTGCTCCATCCTCAACATGACCTCCCTTCAAATACTTAAACATGGCTATCATATCACCTCTTAACCGTCTCTTCTCCAGGCTAAATATACCCAGTTCCCTAAGCCACTCCTCATCAGCCATGATTTCCAGATATTTCACCATTTTTGCCACTTTCATCACCAAGCGCCCCATGAGAGCCACAGACTCCCAGTGTTTCAAAACCATCACTTACATACTTAAAATGGCCCTAAATGCAACTTATGAGCCAGCATGGGGTAGTGGTTTGAGTGCTGGACTAAAGCAGCGGCCACACTGCAGAATTAATGCAGTCCGACATTGCTTTAACTGCTGTGGCTCCATCCTATAGCATCCTGAGATTTGTAGGTTTTTTTGTGGCTCCAGAGCTCTCTGTCACAAAAAGTTAACTATCTCATAAAACCTTGCTCAGCTGTAGGAACCCACTGGGTGACCTTACACAAGTCACACACTCTCAGCTTCAGAGGAAGGCAAAGGTAAACCCCTTCTGAACAAATCCAAGAAAACCCGGTGATCGGGTTGCCTGTGGGTTGCCGCATGTTGGAGATGACAAAGTCTCCCAAACAACAACAATGCGACCGTAGGTCAGCGCTGACTCGAAGGCGCACAATGCGCATCGGTGTAACTCTGATGGAATCGGAGGGGAGAAAGGAGAGAAGATGAAATGGCCAATTATTCTCATCCTCCAGATGATGTTCCTGCAAGTGATGACCTCTTTTTATTACAGACGCAACCCGCATCAGGCGCTGAAAACAACGGCCCAATTTTCAGCTCCCTGTTGCGAGCCCATTTTTATTTTGTGTTTTCTGGGGTTGAGGAGGGTCCAAATTTATTCACCAGAAAATTAGACTAGGACTGATTGTTTTCTCTCTGCTTGGTGCGGCTTATAACGGGAATAACAAATGCACCCTCAACCATTCTGATATCATCCTCTGTGTGTATGTGTGTGTGTGACATACACATACACATGCACATGCATGCATGCATGCACACACACACATATTTGGAGGCACAATGAGCTACCAATGCACAATATCCCTGGCAGATGAGATCCCTCCATGACCTGCCTTTTCTCCAGGGAAAAAAAGCAAAAAGCTGACTCCGTAAATAACTGTCAGGATTGTCAACCTTTTACATTTCCATCAGGGTGAAAAACACAAAGACGACCACCGGGCTCTAAAAGCAACAACCAGAGTTGTGTCAGTGTGCGAGAGCATTTGTTCAGAAGTAACGGAGAGGCTGCGGATTATATTTAGCTTCATTTTGCATTATGTAATTTACCATGCGAAGAGGGGGAAGGTTTGAAGGGGAAAAGCTCCCTCTTGACTTTCTAAAATTAAAAAAGTGGCAAGCTTTCCTTGAATTGTGTGTGTTTGTGTGATATCTAGAGAGTACCAACATTAAGAGAGCACTTTTTCTCCTTCCCCAATACCTGGAGATCAGCACCAGAAGAAAGGTGGCATATCTAGGAAGGTACCTTCCCTGAGACAATCTGAAGACGCAAAATGGAAAAAAGATCGTGCTTGGCAGCTGTTCAAATAATGTAGTCTTGGCCATATTTTCTTTGCAGTGTGAAAATATTTGCTACGTTCAATGTAGCAGAAGTAAAAACCAAACAGAAACCCCCCCAGAGTGGCTTTGCTGAGGCTTCCCAGTGGCTGTGTCTGCGGGGGGTTGCAGACTGTCAAAAATAGTGTGAATTCAGTCCACTTTTAGGGTTAGGGTTAAGGTTAGGGAATCATGGAAACTGAATTTTATTGTGGCACTAGAGTTCTCTGACAAAGAAGGTTCAATGTCTCAGAAAAATAACAATTCCCATGATTCCCTAGCACTAACCCTAACCCTAAAAGTGGACTGAATTCACACTATTTTTGACAGTCTGCAACCCCCCTGCAAAGACTATTCATATATATATATATATATATATATATATATATATATATATAGTGCTATGATTCTGCTTTAACTGCCATGGCAACAACCGATGCAATCCTGGGATTTGCAGTTCAAGGAGGGGCATTTAGAGTTTCCAGCTAGAGAACTCTAGTGCCTCCCCAAACTACAAATCCAGGATTCCATAGGATGTAGCCATGGAAGTTAAAGTGGAATCATAGTGCTATAAGTGTGTAGCATGAAAGGAAAACATTAATCCGCTCAATGCCACACATTGGGAAGGAGTATGTCAAAAACAAATCCACCCAATCTGTACAGACTAAATTGGAAATACTAAAAGGACACTAATATTTATTTATTTATGTATTTATTTATCAATCTATCAGTGCAATGGGATAAAAGCCAGATTTCAGTATCCAAGCAGATCGATAAGTCATTCCATCGGCCTCAAGAAAAAGCATTCTTCACCGATCATGAGGAGGAAGATGGAGCTGGAGCAAGATCTCCAAGTCCATTCTCTGCCTGAGTTTCAGGAGACAATGAAGGTACTTTAGAACCAAGATTACCAGCTGAACCTGGGATATCATTGCTTACTATCAAAATAGAGATACAGGGCAGGGTATCAAGCCCTGCATCACAGTTGGTGTGAAATATCTCAATGGGCAAGACCTGACCCTAGTGCAGAAGTAGGCAACCTTTCCCCTTTAAGGGCCGAGGGACTTCAGCTCCCAGAATCCCAGGAGCTATTGGCCAACATGGGACTATTGGCCAACATTGCTGAGGCTTCTGGGAGCTGAAGTCCCTCCGCCCTTAAAGGCGAAAGGTTGCCTACCCCTGCCCTAGTGCAAGACACCCCAAGGGAAGAGGATGCTTACATTCATGTGACACATTGAATTTTTTTTTCAAAACCAAGGGGGAGAACAGAGATTGGAAAAGTTACCCTACCTTCTGGAACACCAGCACCTAGGATCATTCCCCAACCATTGTCCATCCTAGCTAAGGATTCGGGTAGTTGTATTCCAAAAATCTCTCTTTCCCCAACAGCAGCAAGACACTTGGGGTAGCATGGCTGTGTGTTCTGCTTTGCAGAGGACTATCCTTGGTTTGAAGGCAGCTTCTATCTAGAGGAGACCCATTCCAGGGTCCATGTTTAATCCCAAGAAAAGAGAGCAGGGCCCTTGCAATTGTCCATTAAGCACTTGGATGGACTTGACTAACAGTCGGGCAAGCAGGCCCACACATCACTAGCTCATAGTCTTCCTGCTCCATTCTGGTGTTGTACTTCTATTTAAATTGTAGTGATTCTTTCCAGATTTGCTGCACGTGCACAAGCATGCATGCATACACACTCGTCCCTCCACATTTGCGGCTTTGACCTTTACAGATTTGGTTATTCGCGGATTTTATTAATATGTTCTCTCTAGGAATATCACGGTTCTCCAGCGCAACTCTGTGGTCAACTTTAACCAAAAATTGCACGGAAGGACCTAGAAATTCTTAGAGAGAACAGTCCACTAAGCATTTGTAGCTCCTCCAGCACAATTCTAGGGTCAATGTCTAGCAGAGAGCCAGCATGAGTTACCATAATTTGGAAGTGAATTGAAGTCACATAGCAACAACAAATACCTCTATATCAGGGGTAGGCAACCTTTCCCCCTTAAGGGCCGAGGGACTTCAGCTCCCAGAAGCCTCAACCATGTTGGCCAATAGTCCCATGTTGGCCAATAGCTCCTGGGATTCTGGGAACTGAAGTCCCCCGGCCCTTAAAGGGGAAAGGTTGCCTACCCCTGCTCTATATTGACAAACCAGTCATAGTTTGACTATTGGATTAGGACTCCAAAGACCAGTGTTCAAATCCTTGTGAACCACAGAAACCCCATGAGTGGTTTTGGGCAACTCAGACTCTCTCATCCTCAGAGGGAGGCCACTCTCAGCAAATCTTGCTGAGAAACCTTGGGTGGTAAGATTGATCTGGAGTCACCATAAATGGGAAAGGACTTGAAGGCACTCAACAACAGTAAGCTGCTGGTGCCTATTCACAAAGTCTTATTAGGTGCTTCCAAAAACCTTACCTGGATCCTTCCCCAAACTGCGCCATTCCAAATCATTTGGCATGATCTCTAAACTGGAACCGCAAGGAATCCTCTACTGTTCCAACCTTTTGGTTTGAGAATTATGCACTCTTGGAGCACTCTTCACATCCAGCTTCCAGCTCATTTTCCCCAACTTTATCAGTGCCCAGGAGTGCACTGATAAAACATTGCAAAAACAAAAAAGGACAGAATGGTATCTCTCTGAGAATATCCTCTGAAAGAAAGAGCTAGAATCCATTTCTGAAACACCTGCTGAGTCCTTTTCCTTCCCGCCACAGGAGGATTATTATTGTCTCCATTCAGGGCAGAGTGAATCAAAAGCAACCAGAAAAGCAACAAGAAAAGAAAAACACAGGTATTACCAAACAATATCTGGCCTCACTGGAATGAGACATATTGGATTGCAAAAGAGGGGTCCCTGTTGAGATGCAAATGGATCTTAAATTCCCTGGACTTTGCAAATCTCGCTATAGCCACAGGACCAGAAGGAGGAGGAGGATCCTGCCTGCAAAATATATCTTTTCTACTATCAACCATCTTAACTAAAGACTGAAACAACATGTAGGCATCTGACTAACATCTCCAATGGTTTTTCTCCTGTTTGGTTTGTAACATCTGGCCTGATGAAGAAGAAGCCGCCGCCCATGGAGCTTCAAAAGCTTGCGACAAGTGGGGAAAAGAGACAAGCTCCACTTGCTAATAGATGGTCACTTTTCTTATTACTTTAAGAAGCCCATTGCATTTGGAGCTCTATCAAAATTGGCCTTCTGCAGGGGCTACTCTTCAAACAGAAATTTTTGGAGTCTATAAGAAACTCTCCAAAGAATTGAAGCATTAAGCAAAGACCTCTTACTCCAGCCAAGCCCCTCTTAGGATCACCAGTTGCTGTCTCTTCTGGGTCCTACGGAAAGCACCTGCCTATTTATCTAACTTGAAAGGGGTAAACTCTGATATTTTTATGCTTTTCGATCTCTTTACACCTGGTGCTGGATTGTGCAAAATAAACTCACTTTGGGATACTATTGCAATGCATCCTCCCAGTCCCCAATGATAGCCTAGGGAGGAGGTTCCATCATTTACATCCATCTAAATTGACATCATAAGTCCAGGAACAAAATTCCAATATCTTACTACATTTCTTTATTTCTTTATTTAGGCAAGTTCATGATCACCATTCAAGAATTGTCATTCATTGGGTCGCCATAAATCAAAATCAACTCAATGGTGGTTAACATGCTATATTGTTTTAATATTGTTTTTTAAAAAAATGTTTTTTAAGAGCCATACCAGATGAAAGGATCTTAGTCTGATTTTAGTCTGGCTGCAGACCATGCAAAGGGATCTTGCAACACCTTTGAGATTAACTGAAAGAAAGAAGGTGGAAGCATGAGCATGTTTTTCATCGGACTCTAAGCCACTTTGAGTCCCAGGTTTGGGGGTGGTGGAAAGAGAAATAAATAAATAAATAAATAAATAATAATTTGCCATCACGTTGGCTTTAAATTGCAATAACCCTATGAATACAAGTCCTCCAAGACCTTCTGTCAGCAACAACCCTGATCAGATCTTGCAAACTCTTCCTTGATTGAGTCTATCCACTTATAATGTAGTCTTCCTCTTTTCCTCCTGCCTTTCACTTTGCTGAGTTGTTGTTATTATTATTCAATTTAGTCAACCTGGCTTCCAGGTGAGGCCTAGACCAAAGCAGAATAGAGTGGCAGTATTACTTCCCTTGATCTAGACATTATACTTCTATTGATGCAGCCTAGAATCACATTGGCCTTTTTAGCTGCGGCATCACACTGTTGACTCACGTTCAACTTGTGGTCTACTAGGACTCCTACATTATGAACATTATGAAAGCTCACACTGGAAGAGGTGGACTTATCATGAAAGCTCATACTGAAATAAACAAATAAGCAAATAAACACCATGAAAGCTCATGCTGAAATGCTTACTCTTAAAGGTGGTGCTCCAAACCCCCGGTTCTATTTCCTTTCCAGGTGGTACAAACTTAATGACAACTACAATTACCAAACCAACAATTTGATAATGAAATCCAGAATTCTGGATTTAAGAAGGGCCTTAAAGGTTTGGGTTGTGAGAGCTAAGTGATCATCAAGAGCCAGGAGCAACACACTTTGCTAGTGCTACTAAATATTCTTTTTTGGGCATCCCACTATCCATACCCTCCTTTGGGTTTATCTCCAAAATGGCAGCCCTTTGCATCAATAAATCAGGAACCAAGAAGAGTTCAACCCCATTAAAAAGAAAACACACACACACACAAAGGATGAAGACATATTGGGTTGCAAAGGAAGTATCTTTTTGTATTGCAAATGGTTGTTAAATTTCCTAGACTTTGAGATTCTCCCATTATCCACATGGCTAGGAAGAGAGGTACCAGCCTGCAAGAAATACAACCTTCATACCATCTGAACTGAGAACAGATAAAAGTAAAATGCAGGCTTATAAGGCTATGACTAACATCTCCAATTGTTTTTCTCCTCTTTGGCTTGTAACATCTTGCCTGATGAAGAAGAAGCCAATGGAGCTTTGAAAGCTTGCAACAAGGATATTGTACATTTTGGTTGGCCAATAAAGCTTTGAAAGATTGCAACATGTATATTGTGCATTTTGGCTGGCCCAATAAAAGTATCACTGTTTGGTGGATTTTTGATGCTATTGGATTCATTCGCTCAAGGTGTCTGTGTGTGTCTGTGTTTTAATTTAAATGGTAGACTCTGTGCAATTGTGGTTGATACTTAATGTGTTGTACTTAGTGACACCACCAGGAGCCTTGCTTCTGACATTACAAATGGTTGCTCTGCTTCTCAGTGTTTGGTCCCGAAATCTCAGTGCCTGTTGCAGTCATAAACTGACAACACCAGTATGTTTGTGCTGAACGTACAGGGCTCTTCTCCTCCCTACGTTTATCCTCACAACCACCCTGCGAGGGAGGTCAATCCAAGACAAACCAATGGTTCTAGGTTCGCTAAGGAAATTCATGGCTCAGTGGAGCCTAGAACCCGGACATTCCACATCCCAGTCCAACTTGCTAACCACCTACAATGACAGCTCGAGACATGACTTTTGCAGGAAATCTTGGAGAAATTTAGTTGGTGAGAGCTAGCTAAGGTTGCCACAGACCGACGTACGTGTATGTGTTGGGTTTTTTATTTGCTTTTTGGTTTTGGGTCTGTGTTTTGTCTGTGTGTTTGTGTTTTGTTTTGTTTTGTTCGTGTTTGAGGTTTATTTGCTTGTGGTTTTTTTAATTTCTTACCAAAACTCTAGCAGTTGTTTACAAGATCCCTCTTCGAGTCGTCTCCAACTGACAGTGATCCTAATCTATCATGCAGGTTTCTTGCTCTGAAGATTTGTTCAGAGGAGGCTTGCCATTGCCTTCCCCTGAGGTTGAGAGCATGTGACTCATCCAAGGTCACCCAGTGGGTTTCATGGCCAAGAGGGGAATCGAACCCTGGTCTCCAGAATTGTAGTCCAACACTCAAACCACTATGCCACATTGGCTCTCTACCACACTCCAATGGGAGGTAGCATGTCAGACTGGGTCTACAGGAGTGTTGGACTGGGTTTACAGGAGAACAGGGTTCGAATCCCTGCTATGAATCTCCATAAGCCAGCATTGAATTGAAGGGACAAAAACAACAACTGCAGCACACATTCTCCTGATGAACCTATAAATCTGCCATCAGTTTCATTTCATATGAAACTTCGGTGACAGGTCTAGAAAAGAGATAACAACAGCAATGCACATTTGTTGTACTAGGCTGCGCATGCACACATACACTTTGGATCCAAAAAAACATGGGCATATTTCCAAACTCTTTTGAAGCCCCCTGCAAACATTCTCTTGAGGGGGTCTGAAGGCTGCCAACGCTCTCTCTCTTGTGTTTTGCAAAAACCGCACTAAGCTTGTCTGTCTCCAGCACCTCCTCTTCTCCCCCTTCATATGTTTTCTTTTGTGTTGCAACTATCATTTACCGGTTACTCATCCCTGATGCCAAGTAAAGACAACCTGTATTCTCCCTGGATGCCTTTCTCAACCACCTTTAAAACATTCCAAAGATCCATCCTAAGATCTATCCTAGCAACGATTCCAAAGATCTGTCCTAGCAAAAACATTCCAAAGATCCATCTGAGCAAAGATTCCAAAGATCCATCCTAAGATCTATCCTAGCAACGATTCCAAAGATCCACCCTAGCAAAAACATTCCCAAAGATCTATCCGAGCAAAGATTCCAAAGATTAACCTAGCAAAAATATTCCAAAGATCTATCCTAAGATCTATCCTAGTAAAGATTCCAACGATCTATTCTAGCAAAAACATTCCAAAGATCCATCCTAAGATCTATCCAAGCAAAGATTCCAAAGATCTATCCTAGCAAAAAACATTCCAAAAGATCCATCCAAAGATCTATCTGAGCAAAGATTCCAAAGATTAACCTAGCAAAAACATTCCAAAGATCCATCCTAAGATCTATCCCAGCAAAGATTCCAAAGATCTATCCTAGCAAAAACATTCCAAAGATCCATCCAAAGATCTATCTGAGCAAAGATTCCAAAGATTAACCTAGCAAAAACATTCCAAAGATCCATTCTAAGATCTATCCGAGCAAAGATTCCAAAGATCTATCCTAGCAAAAACATTCCAAAGATCTATCCTATCAAAAACTGGAAAGATGTGTGTATATGTGTATGTATGTGTATGAGAGATAGAGAGAGATGCATAATGCACATCTATCTCTCTCTGTGTGTCTGTCTCTCTCACTGGAAAAGAAACCTGATTTAATGTTCAAGGCATCTACTTACTGCTTAAGTGAGGTATGTGCGGTAAATTACCCGACGCAACTCAAACATCGCAAAGCAACAGCATTTATCACCATCTGTACAAGGTACTGCAAACCTCAAGAGAGATAATGTCTCATCCCACTCCCAGCCCCCAACCAAAGAACAGTACATCTCTCAGAAGCAACAGCAACAATCGCACCAATGCTATTATTAAATCTGACAAGCATTCTTCCAAAGCTGTCCCTAGGCACGGCTTGAACTGTAGAGGCACTTCTCCCGCGTGTAAAGTTTGCAAGGCTGGCTTCGAAGATGCGACACAGACGGCACCTAGAAATACTCTGCCCAAGATCGGTGAACAAGTTCACGGTCCCAGCATACCCAAAGCCAAAATATTTCTGTTCAGTGAGTCTTATCCATTAGCTATATTTGCATCTAAATATTTATCGAGATACGGAAACCATCCATCAAAACAATACAAGCTACTTCGCTCCAGAGCAACTGGTTTGGAAGCGACTATCCATCTCCGATCAAGAACAAACCTTTACATGCAAAGCAGCTTGTGTGTTCATAACATGAATTACTCAACAGAACAGAGGAAGCAGTGCAAGCATCCTTTTTACAATATATATTGTTACCATACACACATATAAGCACAATCACACACATGCACACTGTTGCTATCAACCTCTCCGAAGCCAAGAAAGAATAAGTCTGCCCTAGTTTACTAGCAAGCATCTGGGTAGTTTTTAATGTTTAAAGGGAGAAATGGAGCAGAACAAAGATTACATCCACCTACTGTGCTTCTGCGGTTGGGTTCCTAAATCCATTGTCTTCTTAAAGATGACTTTTGTGGATGTTCAGTCGCGTAGGTTGGAATATAAACGCTCCTGCATTATCATCTTTCTCGCCTTTGCTTCTCTCTCTAGCCAGAGCTCATCATGAGCCAGAGTCCACTGTGTATGAGATGGTAGTTTAAATTTCATCTCATTTCTTAGCTCAGCCACTGAGGAGTCCCTGTCAGCAGCCCTTCTCTCCCTTGCTCTTAATGTTACATGCACTTCGGTGATGCAGAGCTTGAGCAAAGAGAGGCAGGGAGGTGCCAGGGGGGCTGGGGAAAAGCTCCACAAAAATAAAGTCCAGGGTTTTATACTTTTATTAATTTTGTTCCGGTAATTAACACTTTCCAAGCAGAGTGTTTCTTTTTGTCAAGGAGCTGTGATCAGTCGCTGTCACTTAAGGATGTGTGTCCTTGCAGTTTTCCAGATCTGAACACACACACACACACCCCAGAATAAAACTGGGGGATCTCAGACTCTGGGGCTGAATCTAGCCCTCCTGAAGGTCAAATCCATACACCTGGATTTTCCCAGCTGTCCACATCCTCTTCCCCTAAAATTGGTAAGCTTGTCTGTCTCCAGCACCTCCTCTTCTCCCCCTTCATATGTTTTCTCTTTTTGTTGCAGCTATCATTTACCGGTTACTCATCCCTGATGCCAAGTAAAGACAACCTGTATTCTCCCTGGATGCCTTTCTCAACCACCTTTAAAACATTCCAAAGATCCATCCTAAGATCTATCCTAGCAACGATTCCAAAGATCTGTCCTAGCAAAAACATTCCAAAGATCCATCCTAAGATCTATTCTAGCAACGATTCCAAAGATCTGTCCTAGCAAAAACATTCCAAAGATCCATCTGAGCAAAGATTCCAAAGATATATCCTAGCAAAAACATTCCAAAGATCCATCCTAAGATCTATCCTCCATATATCTTTGCTCCTCCAATATCTTTCCTAAGGCTTAGCGAGAGCAAATCATCGAATCAAAGAATCACAGAGCTGGAAGAGACCTCAAGGACCATCCAGTCCAACCCCATTCTGCCATGTAGGAATACCCAATAAAAGCACCTCCAACAGGTGACCATCCAGCCTCTGTTTAAAGACCTCCAAAGAAGGAGACTCCACCACACTCTGAGGAAACATCTTCTACTATTGAACAACTCTTACTGTCAGGAGTTTCTTCCTAATGTTGAGGTGGAATCTCTTTTCCTGTAGTTTGAATCCATTGCTCCGCATCCTAGTCTCTGGAGCAGCAGAAAACAAGTTTGCACCTTCTTCAACATGATGTCCTTTCAAACAAACCCATGCCATCTCTTAACCCACTCTTCTCCAAGTTAAACATACCCAGCTCCCTAAGTTGCTCTTCTGAGGGCATAGGTTCCAAACCTTTCACCATTTTGGTCCCCCTTCTCTGGACATGTTCCAGCTTTTCAACATCCT
>CM034715.1:7754381-7774901 GCA_020142125.1 Phrynosoma platyrhinos | reverse complement strand
TATAGCTGTATTGTTGTATTTCATGATTGTTACCCGCCTCGATCCTTCAGAGAAAGGTGGGTTATAAATAAATATTATTATTATTATTATTATTATTATTATTATTATTATTATTATTATTATATAATATTGCAGGAAATAATAATAATAATAATAATAATAATAATTGTTATATAATATTGCAGGATATAATAAAAATTATTGTTATTGTTATTGTTATTGTTATGTAATATTGCAGGATTTAATATATTATTATTATTATTATTATTATTATATATTGCAGGATATAATAAACAATATGCATGCTACAAATGACACTCTATTTAACATAGCATTTATCAATTAAAATGATTTGCAATTTTATACATAATAATAATAATAATAATAATAATAATAATATGATTTATTTCTAGCCTGCCTATTTCCAAAGGGAATCAAGACGGATTACAAACATAAAATATGAACATTGACTACGACTCTGGAACCCAGGGTTCGATTCCCGGCTTGGCCATGAAACCCACTGGGTGACCCTGTGCAAGTCACACTTTCTCAGCCTCAGGGGAAGGCAATGGCAAAAAAAAATACATGGAATGAAACAATAAATAATAAAATAAACTCCGACATATTCCCATACCACTCCATGAGGGCCCCTTTTCTCTTTTTCCCCTAAACCCATTTACTCAGAGTTGTGTCTCAAAGTTTATTATCGTTCCAGTGAGTCAAAGCTGCCCACTCGTCTTATACATATATACATTTGCTGCCTATATTGTTTTGGTTTCCTAGAGGACATGAAGCAACAGATGAGCTAACGCTTTCTTTCCAAATATGCTGGTATTATTTTACAAGCCGGTTATTCCTGGAATTAATCATGGGAGCCCGAATGCTGAGACCTTTGGGGATGAATCAAAGTTTAATCACTCCGGTTTATTGGGAACTGTAATATTAAATCTGCCCCATAGAACCTGATCCATTGTAAATACATGATTTGCATCTTCATACACTCCACTTGCTAACTATGCGGAGGGAAACTGCGCAGTAGTTAAAACAGCATCCCTCTTTGGACTCTAGAGAGTTTATTTGGATACGTGCGCTACCCTTTCTTTGACTCGCTCTTTTGTCATATTAAATTTGGTTAATTTTTTGCCTTTCCTCCCAAGCAAAATAAATGTTTACAAGAGCCCTTAACACCTGACCCCTGCTATTAAATTACCCAAAGTTTTGGAATATTAAATAAACATGCCCTCTCTGGGTTTTAATCTGCCCTTCAGGGTGTTTTGTTAGTAATATTTCTGGTCACAGGTTGAAATTTATTCTCCTCATTAAGGGAAAGAATGAAGCAGAGAATAATCATGGATTATTCTACAGTGTTTGGTATATATAAATGTTACATTGGGGAATCATGGCAGCACCCGCACTGCAAAAATAATCTAATTTGATACCTCTTTACCTGACATAGCTCAATGCTATGGAATATTGGGATTTGTAGTTTGTGGTGGCTAAATAAACTTTAGAGAAGCCTAAATAACTCATAAAACTACAAATCTCAGAATTCTCTAGCATTGAGTCAGGGCAGTTAAAGTGCTTTCAAGTCTCTGCCTTCAAGTCTCAAGTCAAGTCTCAAGTCTTTGCAAGATACTTTCAAGTCTCAAGTCTCTACCTTCAAGTCTCATGTCAAGTCTCAAGTCAAGTCTCAAGTTCTTGCAAGATATTTTCAAGTCAAGTCTCAAGTCTCTATCTTCAAGTCTCAAGTCAAGTCTCAAGTCCTTGCAAGACACTTTCAAGACAAGTCTCAAGTTTCTACCTTCAAGTCTCATGTCAAGTCTCAAGTCAAGTCTCAAGTCCTTGCAAGATACTTTCAAGACAAGTCTCAAGTCTCTATCTTCAAGTCTCATGTCAAGTCTCAAGTCAAGTCTCAAGTTCTTGCAAGATATTTTCAAGTCAAGTCTCAAGTCTCTATTTTCAAGTCTCATGTCAAGTCCCAAATCTTTGCAAGATGCTTTCAAGTCAAGTCTCTACCTTCAAGTCTCCAGTCAAGTCTCAAGTCCTTGCAAGTCAAGTCTCAAGGGTATTTCTGCAGTGTGTTTTGGACCAGAAATGTGGATGCCTTTCAGATTCCTTTTTGGCCAGGAAAATATGGTTTCTACCTAGAAGTGTTATTTTCTGCACGGAGAGTGCTGTCTCCTGTGCAGAAAATGCTGCTTTCTGTGTAAAACAACCTTTTGCGAAATTTGCGCAGAATTCATCTTTGAATTGCAAATGGCTTTTGACTGTCAACGGAGGACCTTATCCCACGGGGCCAAAAGCAGCAAGAATCCACATGGAATCAGGCGCTATAGCGCTATAGTTTTCTGGGTGATCCCACGACGTCGCTCGGAATCCGCTAAGAATCAGGCGCTATAGCGCTATAGTTTTCCGGGTGATCCCACGACGTCGCTCAGAATACAACAAGAAACCGCTCGGAATGCAGCATCATTCGGGTTCTTTTGAATGCCTGGTTTCATCGGGCATTGCAATAGCGCTACCTTATCCATAGCGCTATTATAGCGCTAGCACCATATTATACTAGCGCTATAGTACTGCAATGATGCTCATATCGGTTTCTTGCCACTTTTGAGAGCAGCGTGGGATAAGGTCCATATTGCAAGAGGCTCTAGGGAGGAAGCTAAAGGACTGTAATGTCTTGTCTCTATCTAACTCAATAACCAGAAAGTATCTTGCAAGGACTTGAGACTTGACTTGAGACTTGAAGGCAGAGACTTGAAACTTGACTTGAGACTTGAAGATAAAGACTTGAGACTTGGACTAAAAAACATGAAGACATCACTGCGATTGTGTAGCTCCAACCTTGAAGCATGGTTCTTGATAATTCTGCTGCTTTCTGTCATATTCTTCCAAGCATCTTCCTCCCATTTTTCAGAATCCTCATCCTCTCTCTAAGTATCCTCCATATCTTGCTCTTCCAGAAGAATCTGCGCCACTCTGTCCAAAAAAGGGCCATCCTGCCTGATAAGTAGAAATATAGATACACGGACCTCAAGCTGCTATGTCTTCTCCCCAAAGAGGTCAACCAGTTGTTGCTTGTGGCAGATCCTCTGGCAAGGAAACAAGTACAGCTCCATCACTATCCATGTTCATCATCCTATATATATATAATAGAATTCAAAGATATAGTCATAATCAGTATGTAGAAAGATCTTGGAGCACCTTTGAGACTCAATGAAAGAAAGAATTCAAAGATATAGCCATGATAGTCTGTAGGATCAGTCTGTGGAGAGAGATTTGGAGCACCTTTGAGACTAAATGAAAGAAAGAAGTTGGCAGCATGAACTTTTGTAGACTTCAGTCTGCTTCCATCTAAGGAAGTAGACTGAAGTCTCTACATACTATATATATATTTCCCGTCCCCTTCAAAATGACAAAAAAATGTTAGCTTTTATGTTCTTGTTTGCTAAATTCCAAAAACTGAGGCTATATAACTAATAGCTGCTAGCTGTACCCCAACCAAGACAATGGTTCACTTTCTTTCTTTCTTTCTTTCTTTCTTTCTTTCTTTCTTTCTTTCTTTCTTTCTTTCTTTCTTTCTTTCTTTCTTTCTGTTTCTCTCTCTTTCATTCTCGTATTTGAATTATATTTCAGTTCCCTTTCCAGCCCTTAAAAACTCATGTGTCTTGTTTCTGAGCAAAATCTTGGCACAGTCTCAAAACACCTCGGGAATAACTTCTACTGATGGGTAAATTATGAGGTCCTTGAGGCTTTCATTTGCCCCGCTCTTTACGTATGGTGGTAATAAGAAGAGTAATGGAAATGCATCCAGCCACATGAACTATTGATGAACTGTCAGCAAAATGGAATTCGGAAAGGTTCTGAGAAATGGCATGGAACCTTTTGCTTTCAGAAATGGATATGCTTGCCTGTCTGTTTTTGTGCGCTGGCAGTGAAATCCAAAACTGGAAATCCAAAACTGGTTAAAAACCATACTTGACAAAGGGCCCTCCTCTGTAACATCTGCTATTTTATTATTTTATTTATTTGCAATATTTGTATACGGCTTGGTGACACAAAATCCCCAAGTCGTTTGGCTTAGAAGTCAAGACAAGGCAATCCAAAACCAATGATCAAAACAATTAAATATTAAAAATAGTTTACAATATTCAGCCATCAATACGAGAAAGAGAGGACTGAAAATAATTACCAAGAAATCAAACAAATGGGTGCTAGAACAGATCAAACCAGAAATCTCTCTGGAAGCCAAGATGACTAGACTAAATACTTTATCGCATGGCTTAAAAATGTGACTTACCGCTGCCATTTTCAACCCTAATTCGGGATGCATCCTGGTATTATCATACACAAAATGCCTCCAATGCCGCCAGTCAGGTGCAGCCCAGGTAACCTCTGGCAAGAAACTGCACTCAGATTGCCGATTTGCAAAGCTGGGAGCTTCCCGGTTTTGAAAAGAGGCTGATGTTTTAGCTGGAGATACTGTATTGAGTGGGGAGATGGACCCAATGACTTACGACGCCCCTTTCAATTCTCTATGATTTTATCATCCTCTTATACTAGATTTTCTGGTAGAGTTTGTCACATTTCATATTGAGAACAAGAAGAGCGATCAAAGAGAAGAATGAAGAATATGAAATGAAATCAACTGAAGATATTTAAAACCAGTCTTTCTAAGCCTTGATCTTAGCATAGCTAGATAATGTTGGACTGAACTACCAACCCACCGCTACTAAGCTTTCCGGTGTGTCCACTACTGCCGCAGCTCAATATTGACGCTTTTGTCTTCTGGTAGAGGTCTTTGCTATTACCAGATTCCTGATCCTTTTCATAGAATCATAGACTTGGAAGCGACCTCCAAGGGCCATTGATTCCAGCTCCCTGCCATGAAGGAATATACAACCAAAGCACTCCCAACAGATGGCCATCCAACCTCTGTTTAAAAATCTCCAAAGAAGGAGACTCAATCACTCTCCAAGGCAACATCTTCCACTGTTGAACAGCTCTTACTGTCAGGACATTCTTCTTAAGTTTGGGTGGGATCCTTTTTCTTTAGCTTGAATCCATTGCTCCATGTCCCAGTTTCTGGAGCAGCAGAAACTTGCTCCATCCTCAATATGACATCCCTTCAAATCTTTAAATATGGCTATCATGTCACCTCTTAACCTTCTCTTCTCCAGCCTAAACATACCCAGCTCCCTAAACCACTCCTTATAGGGTTTCCAGACCTTCCACCATTTTGGTCGCCTTCCTCTGGACACGCTCCACTTTCTCAACATCCTTTTTGAATTGTGGTGCCCAGAACTGGACACGGTCTTCCAGATGAAGCCTATGAAAGAGGTCTCTTGCATAGAACACATTGCTGCAGATCCCACATAATGCAGGCTGCCCACATTCAAGTTCCATTTTTGACTATAACTCCTGCTATCCTCCAACCAGCATGACAACTAAGCAATGCTGGGTTATAATCTAAATGTTCTGGATATTGCTGTGGTCACTGTAATAGTGGACATTTTGAAACCATGTAAATAACTCTTTACAAGCTAAACATTCCCAGTTCTCAAAGTCTCTCCTCATAGGGCTTCATGGTTTCCAGACCTTCCACCATTTTGGTTGGCCTCCCCTGGACACAATCCAGCTTCTCAACGTCCTTTTTGAATTGTGGTGCCCAGAACTGGACACAGTATTAGTACTGGACATTCTGAAACCATGTAAATAACTCTATACATTTGTATACATAAAAAATGCAGTGGTAGGAATTTTTTCCTTCTCTTGTTGATACAAAATATAGCTGTTGGCTTTCTTTGCAAAGTTTTAAGCAAAACAATGCTGCTGGTTCTCTTCTTCCTCTCCATCTTATCATCCGTTCGTTCAATTGTCTACTGTCATCTCCTCCAATGTTGAAACGATAATAAATTATTGTTTTAAAACATCTCCACCCCATTAACA
The DNA here is from genome assembly GCA_020142125.1 of Phrynosoma platyrhinos. NCBI lineage: Eukaryota > Metazoa > Chordata > Lepidosauria > Squamata > Phrynosomatidae > Phrynosoma > Phrynosoma platyrhinos. Next base: position 7,768,952 of record CM034715.1, on the reverse strand, counting down.
ACTGGACTCCGAGCAACAATACTGATCTGTTTGTTTTATTCTTACATAGTTCTCGTGGAATGATACACACGTACTGAGGAAGAATATTCCCCTTGTGGTCTCTGTGTTTTATAAAACCAAGTGAAACAATACAGACGGTTTCCAGGCACTGACAATAGCAACATGATTTTTGCTGGCTGTCCAGTTCCTTGTAATCCATCTGTTTTAAAGTTTGGTTTATATCATTACATTTTGTGCTGCATCAGCTAAAATATTTCTCATACTTCTGGACTGAAGATAGCTATTTTGTTACATGTCTTCAATGGAGTGGAATTTATGAGACAGGAAAAATGAACGTTCAGTGGAAACCAAAGCTCCAAGACATGCAGATTATTATTATTATTTTCATATTTGGGCCACCTTTGGGGTACATTTGGTGAGTGGTTTTGAAGCAAGCAGTTCTGAGAAATACTAGGTCAAAATGCTTGTAACATAATAAATACTACAAGAGAGGTCACAGTTGAAGCTAAAAAATAATAATACTTGTTTTGTACTACAGATTCCAGTATCTTTCAAGCACTTATTTCTCCTCCAGAGACCTCAAAGGGTTGCTGCTGATAGGCTGCACCATTTTGTCATATTTCGCACATGGATCCTCCAGTAACTCACTGGCTTTCCAGCTGCTCCTTGTTGCTCTGCGTCTTGGTTTATATTTAGGGTCCCTTCGCTGTCGTTCTCATTCTCTCTTTTTCTTTGTCATTTCCATGAAAATGTTAGATATTTGTGCTGGAGTTAGGATGAGTAAGAAATGTCCTGCTCAGTAGAAATGCACTTCAAGCATGTCTAGAAATAAATGTCGTCTCTTGGAAAGGAGGGTCGGCTCAGATGGTACAGAGCACTGACATGTTACAGATAAGCAACCTGTCTCTTTCAATAATGCCGAGAGTGCCCCTGAAATACGTCGGGATGAAGAACATGTCATACGGATCTCCCAAATAAAGCTGGATTGTACAGAAATAAAACCTGGCACTTCCCGAGACTTTCCTGAGATTTCCGATTTCTCTCGGTGTTTGTGAAAACTGAAAATGGGAAGAAAGCCGAGAGGAAGAAAAATCAGCTCTTTTGCAATGTGGGGCTGGAGGACAGTTCTGTAGATACCAAAAATGTCTAAACAGGCTATTGTACTTTGGATGTTTCAGAAGACATTGGGAAAGACTATAACGCTCAGGAAAAACGCAGGTAGAAAGCAAAAGAGAAAGGCTCTGAGTCTGCAGGACAATAGATGCATCACCATTGTAGAAATAACAAAAATCCACCAAAGAGTTATACCTTTATTGGCCAACCAAATGCACAATATACTTGTTGCAAGCTTTCCCCTGAAGAGTAAGCCAGTGGATTGGGACCTCCAACCAAGGTAAAACAATTTTTTTTCCTTCTTAAATTTGGACTATATTGGCATGTTTTACCTCTACATCTACCAAAATGTTCCTGATGCAAAAACATGAAGACTCCCTGAGGAATCCATTGTCTTCTGCCTACAAAGAGATCTGTGACTTCATAGGAATGGAGGCATATTGGATTGCAAGAGAGGGGTCCTTGTTGAGATGCAAATGGACTTTAAATTCCCTGGTCTTTGCAAATCTCCCAATAGCCACAAAGACAGAAAGAAGAGGGACCAGCCTGCAAAAGATACGATACCCTCCACTTACCATCTTAACTAAAGACTAAAACAACATGTTGGCATCTGACTAACATCTCCAATTGTGTTTTTCTCCTGCTTGGTTTCTAACATCTTGCCTGATGAAGAAGAAGCCCATGGAGCTTCGAAAGCTTGCAACAAGTATATTGTGCATTTTGGTTGGCCAATAAAGGTATCCCTGTTTGGTGGATTTTTGTTTCAATTTGCTAAATGGCCAACACAGCTACCCCTGCCTGCTTACTGTAGAAATAAAGCAGTTTGACATCATTTTAAGTGCCGCAGCTCCATCCTATGGGATCCTGGGATTTTCAGTTTAACAAGGTCTTTAGCCTTCTTGGTCCAAGTGCTGGTGCCTCTCCAAACTACAAATCCCAGGATTCTGTAGGATTGAACCATGGTAGTTCAACCATGGTAGTTCAATGTAGATGCACCTTTGGAGAGATCTCATTCATAGGTTTGCAATAAGCTGAAATCCCTTTTTCAACTCGTAACAAGAAATGATGTCCTTCTTCCAATGTTTGAAGGGCTTTCACATGGAAAACAGAGCAAGTTCATTTTCTGCGGTTTAGTGCTCCAAGTATAAGAGAGAAGATTTCAGCTAAACGCAAGGACAGTAATAGGTATTTGACAGTGGAACAGATTATCTTGGGAAGTGTTGGACTCTCTTTTGCTGGAGGTTTTTTGAAAAGACGTTGGCTGCCCTTCTGTCAGCAATGGATTTCCTGCATTTGCTGGGGGTTGGCCTCCATGACTTTGGATTATTCCCAACTTCCATGATTCTTAATTCCATTGCAATCTGACGGATGCAAAAAATGCTTAAATTGATAGTACCCTCCTGGTGGCATGCCCTAATATTAATCCCTCGCAGTTGGGCTTTTTCTTTCCCATAATATTTTTGAAAGGTTAAAGAGTTCAGCTTCAATTGGTAAATGGCTTGGTCTTAACTTTTGTTCCGAGACGTATGGTATAAACGCTGGGAAATCTCTGCAGCAAGCCAGCCATCTGTCCAGAGAGGAAGGGAGAACCCCAGTGTATAAGTCTCTATCTGGAAAAGCATAGAGATCTTGGCAGCCTAGCCTTTGCCTCTCCAAACTGTCTAAAAGGATTAAGCGTGTCGAGGCCTGGTGTGCCTTTTTGCAACACCGTAGCTACGCCTGCATTTCTTTTCTCTTTGTTTGACTAGGTGTCCAAACAAGCTTGCAAGAGTTTCCCTGTCTGCAACCTTTTGTACACTTCAGTCATCTTTTCTCAACTACGATGAATCTGTTTGCTGATTTTCACGGTTAAAACCCCCCAAAACAAACCCCAGACTAGTTCTTCAGCTTTGCTCAATGCTTTCACAAACAAAGGAGGGAGTGCTGGAAAAATATATTTCTCATGGTGACCAAAAGAATATTGGGTACCTCCGAAGAACTTCCTCCATTATCTCCTTTTAATAACGCATTGCCCTTGGAGTCGTCTCCTTAGTCCCTTGGCAATTGCCTCTCAGCTTTCAGTCCTGGAGTGATGCTTTTATATCTAAGATACATACTTCACCTCCACTTGGGTATTTCGGCAGTGCACCACCTATGGGAAGATGGATTTACATTTGGAAACATTAAGCTATTTACCGCCGAGCCGTTTTACCCTCTGAGGTTAAACCTGACTCTTCCCCAAAGATCACCAACATTTCATTCCTGTTATTCCTGCAGAGCTTTAAAGTAATGCTTGCCAACTCTGAAGGTACATAATAACAACAATAACACATTTTGTTGTGGTGGTGGTTGCGTGCCTTCAAGTCATTTCTGACTTATGGTGTCCCTAAGGCAAACCTTAGGCCAACAGACTGGAAACGCTCGATGTACATCTCAATCCACAAGAAAAGAGATACAAAAGACTGCAGCAACTATGGGACAATAGCACTAATCGCACATGCAAGCAAAATAATGCTCAAAATTCTTCAATATGGACTCCAACCACACATGGAGAGAGAGAAATCCCAAAGGTGCAAGCAGGATTCAGAAAAGGAAGGGGCACTAAGGACCACATTGCAAATATACGATGGCTAATGGAGATGTCTCACCCACAGAGTCGCCATGAGTCAGAAGTGACTCGAGGGCAGCTAGCAACAACAACAAGGCAAACCTGTCACAAGTCTCATCCAAAAGGGGTTTACCATTGCCATCCTCCGAGGCTGTGAGCATGTAACCTGCCCAAGGTCACCCATTGAGTTTCCATAGCCAAACCGGGAACTGAACCCTGGTCATAGAATCATAGAATCATAGAATCATAGAATCATAGAGTTGGAAGAGACCACAAGGGCCATCCAGTCCAACCCCCTGCCATGCAGGAATTCCCAATCAAAGCATCCCTGACAGATGGCCTCCAGAGTCATAGTCCAACACCCAACCCACTATACCATGCTGATCCATTTGCTAGTCCCACCTTGAGCAGACCCATGGGACCATTTGATTTATATAAGTGTTGATTTACCATTCAGCAATTGAGCCAGTAGTTCTAACTCTCCTTGAATTTATGCCAAGGTGGGCATTGTGCAGTCCTCCAGATGTTGTTGAACTGCAAGCCCCATCAGCCTTGTTAGTACACCTCATGCTAGAGAAACACTGAGAGTTGCAGTACAGTGATAACTAAAGGACTCTGAGTAAGGTCAATACGTCTAGTATTAAGAGGAATTTCAGCTAGAGAATTCTGAATAAATGTACCATTTAAAAAAAATTACTTGCTTCCCTCCATTTCCCAGTAGGCAGTTTTTCTGCATTTTCTTTCCAAAAGGGTTGGATGGTGGTGGAAAGAAATATATCCCTCCCCCTTCACACCTGGAACATCTCCAAATACTCTAAACCCTATTTTGGTGGAATTACAGTACCCGGAATTTAGTAACAAAATACATTGATTTTTATATTCAAAAAGATTTTTATATTTAGTCGGTTAACCTTTTGTAATTCCCACCCACTGCTTTTAAATGACAGAATTATGTGTGTGTGTGTTTTAATGCTAATTGTTGTTGGTAGGCTATCAGCTACGGGTTTTGTGTGGGTTTTTTTTTTTTTTTTAGCAATTTCAATTCTTTGAATGGTAATGCAGGTGCTGGTAATTGGAGGACTGCTATTGTTCTCCTGGCAATTGTGAATAATGCTTCAAACAATTCCTTGCAAATTGGATTTGAGGCCATTTTTTAAAATGGAGAAAGATAACTAATATCTAGTTTAGGAAATGCATAGAGAGTCGGGATAGGGAAAAAGGAGTAACTAAAGAAGCTACATCTGATAGTCAGAACAGAAGACGGAGAAGCAGAATGGTTTCCAATTGGCAAAGGAGTCAGACAAGGCTGCATCCTTTCACTCAATTTGTTCAACTTATATGCAGAACATATTGTAAGAAAAGCAGGCTTGGACATGGAAGAGGGAGGAGTGAAAATAGGAGGAAGGAATATCAACAATCTGAGATATGCAGATGACCCCATAATACTAGCAGAAAACCTCACAGACCTAGAAGACCTCCTAAGGAAGATCAAAGAAAAAAGTGCAAAGACAGGCTTAATGCTGAACATCAAGAAAAGAAAAATAATGACCACCGAGGAGGACCTTCACAAGTTCAACCTAGACAATGAAGAAATAGAAATAGTGAAAGAATTCTCATACCTAGAATCAAACATTGATAGAAATGGAGACTGCAGTCAGAAAATCAGAAGAAGACTAAGAATGTGGCTATGAAAGAACTAGAAAAGATTCTAAAATGCAAAGGTACACAACTCAGCACAAAAGTTAGAATCATACAAGCCATTGTATTCCCTATTATTCCCATGGATGGATGTGAGAGCTGGACAGTCAAGAAAAATGATAAGAAGAAAACCAATGCATTTGGGATAATGTGGGGCTGGAGAAGAGTGCTGAGGATCCCATGGAGAGCCAAAAGGACAAACAAAGGGGTCCTAGAGCAGATCAAGCCGGAAACCTCTCTGGAAGAAGCCAAGATGACCAAACTGAGACTGTCGTACTTTGGAGACATCATGAGAAGCGAGGACTCTTTGGAAAAGACAATAATGCTGGAGAAGGTGGAGGGAAGGAGGAAGAGAGGAAGGCCACAGGCCAGATGGAGGGACTATTAAGCAGGTCATGTATGAGTATGAATGTACAGGATTTAAGCAGAGCAGGACAGGACAGAGGGTCATGGAGAGGTCTCATCCATAGGGTAGCCATGAGTTGAGATCAACTCAAGGGCAGCTAACAACTCAAAGGTGCTACAAGACCTTTCTACAAACTGATTCTAAAGATTAAGATGGCTATATTTTTGATTTCATATATACATATACATTGTGTACGTATATTATCATATACATCCTCGCTTGCATATACATGAAACATCAATGTATATGATGTATATGTAGATCATCATCATATATTTATATCTATATATACATCATATACATTGATGTTTAGATACATCATATACATTGATGTTTCATATATATGCAAGAGACAGTTTGGTGTAGTGGTTTGAGTGCTGGACTAGGACCCTGGACACCAGAGTTTGAATCCTCTCTCAGCCGTGAAAACCCACTTTCACAGTGAAACTTTCTCAGCCTCAGAAGATAGCAGAAGCAAACCCCCAAGAAAACCCCATGCCTTAGGGTAGCCATAAGTAAGAAACTTGAAGGTGCACAACAATAACTATATATATATATCACATGGATCATTTAAAAAAAAATCTTCATGCTCTTCTTCTCTCCAAGTGTCCCACTAGCTTGAAACCTATAAGATCCAAGCTTTGTTGCATCCCACCTCTTCCCCCCATAGCCTTTGATTCTGCTAAAATCCATGCTTCTTACTCCTTTCCCCACCTTCCTTGTTAATTACTGCCATTTATTGGTAATTGAATCAGGCATTAAAGGCTAATGCACTGTGTCTGGTCACCTTTAAACGGAGCACTCCAGCAACTCCCAAGGACCAATCGCCCAATCGTTTCTCCTTTTCGTTCTTAAGGAAGAAAATATTACAACATTTCGGCCAGGCCATCAATAGGCAATCACTCTTTATGCCCAGTTATTAGAAGGTGCGCCTACGGTTTAACGATAATGACTCTGTCCTCCTAAGTCATAGGTACTTATAGCTGGCAGTGTTTCTTCTTCCCTTCCATTCCCTTTCCTCTCCTCCTAGTTTTATGTCCTACATAGGTGATTAGCATGTTGTAATTGAGTCGGTTGTAAAAGATAATTAATTGACATTTCACTCCCAGAGAGGTCAAGCTGCCCCATCTTCTACTGTCCTTATGAGACTAGTTGTTCTGATCCTGCATCCTCCCTCCCACCTCCCTCCATTCAAGGTGGCAAGATGACCTTTATCTTGCTGATCAAGACATAATTGATGTAATTAAAATAGACACAGAGGGAGGATTTGAGGAGTGACATTCTTGTGGTGGGACTCTCCGGCTGTGCTTGGCTTCGTCATGGTATAGGGCAAAGAAGTAGCCAGCTGTTAGAAAAGGAGGGAGGAACTGGAAACAGACATTGTGGGGGGTGAGACAGAGTTGAGGAACCAACCTGAGATAGGAGGACTGTCAGTATTCAGGCAAAGTCCTAGGGAGCATCTACACTAGTGTTTCCCAAACTTTGGTTCTCCAGATGTTTTGGACTTCAGCTCCCAAAATTCCTGGCTGTTGATCCAAATGGCTACAGCTTCAGGGAGCTGAAGTCCCAAACACCTGGAAAACCAAAGTTTGGGAAACACTGATCTAAATGGTAGAAATAATGCAAAATTCAGAGACATAGCCATGTTGGTCTCTAGAGAATCATTATGCAAAAGGATCTTGTAGCATCTTAGATAAATTCTAGCACAAGCTTTCACAAACTTGGTCTATTTGTCAGATGCATGGCCTGGTGCCCAGGGTAGTTTACCTTACATGTTGTTTTATATTATGAAAATTTTGAAAGTATGTTAATAAAAAATATTGCAAACAACAACAAAAATACAACCTACAGCATCCTTCTCAAGCCTTATCACATAAGAAAAGAAAGCCAAAACAGACTGGGAGAGTAGCAGCTTTCTCTGTATCTCTCTGCATGCTGTTGTAGCACCTCCTTGAGGAAGATGGTCATAAAAGCATGCCTTTTGTCACGGTGGAAAAATCCATTTGACAAAAGGCATGCTTTTACAACTGTCTCCCTAAGGAAGAGAATGGAAGAGGCACAGAGAAAGCTGGTACTCTCCCACTCCATTTTAGCTTTCTTTTCTCATGCGATAAGGCTCCTCCTCACATAATATGACTGCCAGCACTTATTCCTTGCTCAAAAGGATGAGATGACACATAGTACAAGAATCTTGCATATACAGGGCTATAAGTAAAAAAGCACTGAGTAAGCAGGGGATGCAAGTTTTGAGAAAATCCAAAATACACAGACACTTTTCTACAACCACAGAGCATCTCAAGAAGTGAGATAACTGAAAATCTAAAGGAAAGTTACTTAGAAAAATAAATAAATAATGAAGGAGATCTCCATTGCACCCTACCCAACAACTCCTTCCTCCTTGTTAAGAGTGAGGCGATCTGAAATTGATGCAATGGTTATCCAGACTGGGCTTTCTCACATACAGTTTGTATAGAACTGCAACACATTCAACATTAAGCCTAACTGAAAACAATAGAACTTACTCTTGAGTAGGTGCACGTAGAATTCAGTTCATCTTTCACACCAACAGAAAGGTTGCCCACTAAAATAAAATACAGCATAGAGAGAAGGCAGATTTGAGAGCTTGATATAAGACAGTGATACAGGATTGATTCTGACCATGCAGCCACATATGAATGTAGCTTACATAGCATGTACATTTCTATACTGCTTAATAGTGAACTCAGCACTCTTTAAGTAGTTTACAATCTGTAAGCCAATTGCCCCCAACAAGCTGGATACTCATTTTACTGACCTATGAAAGGATGGAAGGCTGAGTCAACCTTGGAGCACTGCCTGGGATTGAACTCACAACCTTGTGGCTGCAGGACCAGAATTTAACCACCGCGCCACCAAGGCAGTCAAAGACAAAGCCTGCAAGCATAATAAGTGTCCCAGAGTATGGGGAAGTTACTTTTGGGCTACAACTTTCATAACTCCCCACCTAGCATTGCCATTGCTTAGGCTGGCTGGTGGATTCCAAAGGCTGTGTTCTCAAAAAGTATAATTTCCAAGATGAACCATTTTTTTGAAATTTTCCTAAAAAACTATTTTTAAAAAAATCACATTCTCTTCTGGCAACATACACAGCAGTTAATGAAAAAGTGATGTCAGCACAGAAAGACAAACTCTAGTAGGTGGATAAGGGTGTTGGGATAGAAAGAAGGGCCTCCTCAGAAGATCTCAGAGATCATCTCTGGTTCATAATTTGGACCGTCAAATAACTTGGACCTAAGACATGTAGGAATTTAAAGGTCATAAACAACACTCTGAATTATGCCCAGAAATGGATTGGCAAAGACCTTAGACTACCACTACGAAGACTTCTGTTATTGGGGCTGGTATGTTGAGGTATAAAACCTCTGCAGAAATAGCCTATTCCTTGGGATCGCTGGTGGTGCCAGGCTTTGGAGCTGTTGCTGCTCCTCCTCCAAAAAGACCCCAAGTTCCAGGGCTGGGAAGGGCTAAACCTGAACACTGTATGACATCTGGTTCACCCTGAACCCCATGGTTTGAGGTTGATACTTACTTAAAAAGCATATCGCACCACAATTAGATCAGGCAAGTCGGAATGTAGCAGTTGCAAAGTCTTTATTGGAAACTATTAGTGCATTAAGAAATTGGAAATTATGCTGAAAGCAATATGGTTCCTATTCATTGCTCAGAACATAAATGCTGCAACTGCAGCAGAAGCTAATGAAGTGACAGGTGTTAAAAGAACGTCCTTGCAAAAGTGGAAAGGCTAACTTTTTAATATAAGGCAGTTTTAATTGTTGGATTAGGATGGGTGGCACTGAACAATGTAAAAGCCCTTGTTGTCACTGCTGCAATGGAAGAAGGTGAGTCTTCTTTTGGGGTCAAAGCTTGGGTGAGTATATAGCTGCTGCCTCAGTGTCTCAAGTTCAGGGAACAGAAGAAAAACAGACATTTTGCTGTGGGGTTTCACTAGGGATCAGTGAGCCATTCACAAGAGATCGACTATGGAGCTTATTGCATTACAAAATAAACCTACTTACCCCTGCCGGTTTCAAGACAATTATGGGATGCAGCCAGGTACTATCACATGCAAAATGCCACCGATGTCACCGCCTGGCTGCATCCTGCCTAAAACCCAGTTAAAATCTGCACTCAGATTTGCAAAGTGGGTTTATTTTGTATTGCAATAAGCTCCTAATCCTACTCAACAGGTATGAACTGATCAATGGGGAAGAAGCGGTGGAATCTTTCAGTGGTAGAACACATTCTCCTGGAATTTTTTATGCAGAGGAAACAGGAAGACAAACGTAGTCAGATATGCACTCTGCACATTTTAAAGAAAGCTGATTTCTATTAGTTTAGGAGCATTGTGGGTGAGATCCCGGGGCTTTTTGTCAAGGTCCCCCATAATGTCCTTGCAAAGAAGCTGGGAAAATGTGGGTTAGAGAGTGATATTGGTAGGTGGATTTGTAATTGGTTGGTGGATCAACCCAAAAGAAGGATCATCGATGGTTGCTCTTCATCCTGGAAAAAAGTGACTAGTGGAGTGCTTCAGCATTCTACCCTGAGCCTTAAATATCTTTCTGATTTAGATGATGCCAAGGAAATTGACAAGCTGGAACATGTTCAGCGGAGGACAACCAAGATGGCAAAAGGTCTGGAAACCAAACCCCATGAAGAACAGTTGAGGGAGCTTAGTATGTTTACACTGAAAGGTGATATGGTAGCCATCTTTAAAGCAGGCTGGCTTTAGGAAGTAAGAGGCAATATATATGTTAATTATCTTCAAATATTTGCAGGAATGACACATATAGGTTGAAGCAAACTTGTTTTCTGCTACGCTAAAGGCATCAACTCCTGTCTAATCTTGGAAGCTAAGCAAGATCAGCCCTGGTTAGCACTTAGATGGGAGACCACCAATAAATATCAGGTACTGTGGGCTCTATTGCAGATGAAGGAAGTGCCAAAACCACTTCTCAGGATCCCTTGCCTTAAAATATGCTATAAAAATCATGGGGTTACCATAAGATAGGCAACATGAAAGTACATACACACGAAGGAGAAGAAGCCCAATGACTGGGGTCAAATTATAAGAAAGGAGACTTCAACTATACCTTAGGAAGAACTTCTGGATGGTAAGAACAAAGCAGAAGATTTATGACTCTGCTTTCTTCACTGTCCAGCTCTAACATCCATACATGGTGATGGGGAATACAATGGCTTGGACAATTCTAACTTTAGTGCTCAGTTGTATATCTTTACTCTTTGGGATCTTTTCTAGTTCTGTCATACCTGTCCTTCCAATTCTTATTTCTTGACTGTAGTCTCCTTTCTGATCAATGTTTGATCTAAGGTATGGGAACTCTAATTATTTCAATTTCCTCATAGTCTAGGCTGAATTTTATATTGATCCTCCATAAATATATAGTGTGAACCTATAGTAACTGTCAAGGGCACACCATGATCTGAATCCCTGTCTAATGGACTGTGTGCTTTGAGCTTAGCTGCTAAAGCTGGAGGCAAGAGGGGCTGAAGTAGAGCAGCGCAAAGAAGAAATTATTCTATTTATCAGTCAAGGCTCAAGGTACTATTTATAGAAGGCTCTTGGTCAATCCAGAGGCTTCATAGTACCTGCCAACTACAGCAGCTAATCTTAAATATGCACAGCTCTTCATTATTTGCACTTAAGAAGAGAAAGGGGTGCCATTGGTCTAGGAGAAGACCTTGGAAGATGGGGCAGTTTTTACTTTGTTATCCAAAACGCTAGAGTCCCAGGAGGGCACCCACAAATTAATATGTATAGGGGAATTTTAATAGCTCAAATAAAATTATATTTTGGCCAGTAAGTCTTGGGATCTTGACCTGCTATATACTGATTCCAAATCTAACAGAACTCCAGAGGCAATTTCAAATAGGTTTTGTAGTTTTATTAAGAAAATAAGCAACACACACACACAGAGGAACTTAGATCAGTCATCAAAGTACCTACAATAATGGGAGGTCTTCATCAGTGTTTAAATGATAATTTGTTTCATTCATTTTGAACTGTTGAAACAAATGAATAACCTATATAATCAGTGTCTGTGCAAGAAGCCTGTATCAGTGTTTAAGACAATGGCACAAGTTGCTTCATGCAAACCTACCTTTCGTATTGATCTTCTTCCCTCTAACCTACTACTGTTCTGCTCCTTTATTAGTTTCACCTGCATATCAGTCACTGCCAGCAAAGGTAGCTCTTCTGGTATCTGGTATTTTTCAAACAATGGAAGTGATTGAAACAGAAACTCCCCCATTCCTGGGAAGATTAAGAGTGACACATCACCCTGTAATTTTGGGAGTTGTGCAATGGTTGTTCATTTGCATTAGAAGGGTAGGTGTGGATTGTACTGCATTGTTCCGTGGGGTATGTGTATGAGGAATAAATTTTAATTTTAATTTTTGAAAGCTCTTACTTGACTCATACATTATATCTTTCTTACAAGTCATGTTGGTATAAGTTTTTTTCTCAAAGCTGAGACAGATTGTCAGTGTATGGGCAAGGTTATGTTGCTTTCTTGGTTGGAAATGCTGCTTCAAAAGTTACTATTCGACTCTCAGACTCTTTCACTAGCCAACCTAAAATAAATAAATCTGTAGCTGTTATCCAGAGGCTCATATGTGCTAAATCATCTGCATATATGGGGGGCTGGAGCTTCGAACTCCTTCCAAATTGATGATGATATATTTGTACAATGATGCATCTGCAGGATCATGTTGTAAGACAGGGATGAACCACTACAAAAATTCTGGAGGTCAGTTTTCTACCCCTGAGAAAACTGGATGGTCAAAATTGGACTGTCAAAAATGCCAGAAAAACCCAGGAGTGGCTAGAAGTCTACTTCTGGTCTTCAAAAATAAGTATTTCTGAACGCTGACTGTGATAGGAGGACTGAAGCCTGTTTTTAAAAGGAATTGTTGCTCCTGGAAGCTTTCAGGACAGACAATTCACCACCACTTGAACTTTTATAACCATAAAATGGAAGGTTTGGAGAGGTCAAAAGTTCCAATTTGACCCACAGCCTAAATGACACTATTGAGGAATTTAAAGCTTGTGATGAACCACTGTAATATATGGTGCAAAATGGAAGGCACCCCTTACTGGTTGTGGTTAGTATAGATTAAGCAAAGACCTACAACCCAACATCCTATAGCCTTGCATTGTGTTGGAGGTTCTGTCATAGACACACAAAGATTCAGCTGCTTTTGACAAATAAGTAACATAAGAAAGGTTTCTAGAGAACTGAAAGACCACCATAAACATAACAATTGATTATACTGAAATTAAGTAGTTTGGATTTGTTCATGTAGGATCAAGACCAAGGATGGAAGGTGGTGTATAGAGGGGTGGGGGTTAAAGGCAGAAAAGCAGAGCTACAAGGGATTTTTTCAGTACAGCATTAATGGTAAAATGAATTTGGGATGTGGCTTAGTTGATGATCCAGATAAGCCCTGAGATGTCCCAGTGGAACAGGGAAGGAAACAGTATCGTAAATATGTAAGGTCCAATCCATGTAGTCATGACATAAGTTTCTTTTGGCACAACAACAGTGTTTTTCTAGGCTACATGCACCATTTGAAAAGAATGCATGTTTTAGACACTAGTCACAGACGAATGGAAAATTGGCATATATAATCCCTTCCCACCTATGGGGGGGGGGCAAATCCCATCCTTATTTTTATATATGGTTTTAAGTAAATTGGACTCAGCTGTGGCAACTGAGGGTATTTGTTGTTTTTCCATAACAAAGATTGCTATGCATTGGAGAAGCAGAATGTGGAGCCAAAATCATCTCACTGTTTCGTGCTGCCATTTAAAAATGTGATACATTCTTCCACCTGCCCTTCCTCTTACCCTCCCCACATACACACATGCACATGCCGAGAGAGAGAGAGAGAGAGAGAGCTCATCTGATTCAGGCAGAGAAAGATTTCTGTTTCATATGTAATTTTTGTGATGTGATATGAAACACATTGTTCTTCTGACAGCCACTGCCACTGATTGTGAAATGAATCAGTATAGAATTTGGGGCAGTGGGGAGAGAGTGGCAATTTTTGTTTGTAATGGAAATCAAAGGCAAGAGTGCTGTGGTTATGGATAAAATGTGGTACACTGCACAGATTGCAGGTGAGGAGACGTGGGGTACCTCATGTCCCCAATGAACCATGAAACTGACTGAGTGAATGTTGCTGGTTAGTGTTTGCTATCCATCAACCTAACCCATCTTGTAGCATTGTGGGAATAACATGGAATAATCTCTGTTGCCCTGAGCTGCCTGGAAAGAAAGACAGTTGTGCTAGATTTTTAGATTCGGAAACAGAAAGGCAGGAAGTCAGGGGAGACTCTGGAGTTTTGATTTAGCTTACCTGGCATTGGGTGTGTTCAGGTTTCAACCAATAATACTGCAAGGCATAGTCTTCAGGATATCACAGAGGATTGTGAGGCTCTGGGTAGGAAGCTGAAGGATCTTGATGCACAGGTTGTCATTTTGACTATCCTCCCACTTGAAGGACACAGCCCAGGAAGGAAGAGAAGAATAGTGGAGGTGAACAGTATATCATATTTGCTTTGTTGTGTTAAGAGCTCAAGTTCATCTTGTTTATTTCCTATGCTCTGTACATTAGTATAGACACATTTAGGACTATGAGTCAATTAACTCCTACTTTTGGGTTCTTCTACTGTTCACCCAGTTCTCTGTATTATATTCTTGCTATT
>CM034715.1:7695960-7707949 GCA_020142125.1 Phrynosoma platyrhinos | reverse complement strand
TTGCACTATTTCTGGCAGTCTGCAACCCCCCTAAGTCGTTCCTCATAGAGCATGGTTTCTAGACCCATTTTAGTCACCCTCCTTTGTCCTAATTTGGCAGGGACAATCCCAATGAAGAGAAGTAATAGTACCAATCTATTCTGCTTTAGTTAGACCTCATCTGGAATATTGTGTCCAGTTCCGGGCACCACAATTCAAAAAGGTTGTTGAGAAGCTGGAGCATGTCCAGAGGAGGGCAATCAAAATGGTGAATGGTGGTGGAATGGTGGAAACCATGCCCTATGTATCTCGCAAACCAGCAATTGCCTGCTTTTATATATTATTTTTTAAACTTTTGTATGTTTACTCTTTACTTACTCCTTACATTTCACCTGTAGGCTGGGGTTTATCTGGGTATTAATAGGATTGCGTTGGAATTGCACTGTTGTGCTTTGTTGTTGTTGTGTGCCTTCAAGTCATGTCCAACTTATGGCAGCGCTGAGTTGAACCTATTATGGAGTTTTCTTGGGCTGAGAGTGTGTGACTCACCTAAGATCACCCAGTGGGTTTCCATTGCTCAGTGGGCAGTAGTCCAATGCTCAAACCCCTTCACCACATTGTTTCTATTATTGTGCTACTCCTCATATTTTAAAAATGTTATCTATGGCAGAGAATGGGACATGAATGTACCAAGGTTCTCTTGGGAACTCCTAGTGATCCTGGTGTCCTGCCAGCTGAATAATTGGAAGTAATATGTTTTTTTTTCCCTGCTGGAGATCCCCAAAAGATGTCCAAGAGAGGAGCAATGAAACCACACTATGCTGACTATGCTCCCAATACTTTTTGAAACAGAATGAGACATTTGTGCCCAAAGTTGTTTCCAAGCCATAGTAGGATAGCTGATCATTAATGGATTATTTCAAGTGAGGAAAGTATTGATTTCCAGATGACCCAACAGTGGTACAGCATCAAGAGAGCCACAATGTTGTACAATAAGCTCCCAGCAAGGACAGGACTATCGCAGTACAAGTGCAGTTTAACAGTGTCATGTGATAAGGTCCTTGGTCTGTAGAAACTTAAGCTGCATTTTGAAAGTTTGCCAAAGCTCTAGCCTGTGCTGGAATAATTCAGATAATGTTGTTTCCTTGGAAACAACAGTCACCATCTTTAGCTGCGGCATCCTTCCTCCTCTCCCACTAAAGAGGGAAACATCGTTTCTAGGATAGACCTTGATGGGTGACATGTGTTGACGTTGTCTGAAAACAAAGAAATGAGTGTAAATGCATTCGGGTACAACTAACTTGTGGATTTAGTGGCTAAACTATTCATTTAATAGGTCTATGATTCTATGATTCTATTCATTTAAGGATTATTTGATTAGATGTCAGCACTGCTTTAAAGAAAAAGGCCAGATACCTAGGTTTGACAGAAAGAAAAGTGAGGAGCCCTGTGGTGCAAAGGAGCCCCAGTGACACAGTGGTTAAATGCCACTACTGCAGCCAGAAGGTTGTGAGTTCAATTCCAGAGGGCTCCAAGGTTGACTCAGCCTTCCATCTTTTCATAAGTTGGAAAAATCACTACCAGCTTCTTGGCTGGCTTACAGATTGTAAACTGTTTAGAGCAGGGGTAGGCAACCTTTCCCCTTTAAGGGCCGAGGGACTTCAGCTCCCAGAATCCCAGGAGCTATTGGCCAACATGGGACTATTGGCCAACATGGCTGAGGCTTCTGGGAGCTGAAGTCCCTCGGCCCTTAAAGGGGAAAGGTTGCCTACCCCTGGTTTAGAGAGTGCTGAGTTCACCATGAAGCAATATTGCTATTGCTATTGCTAAGTGGAAGCTGTTCTTGTACCTTTGATGGTTGTTTAGAAGAAAGAATTTGAGTAGGTCTTGCTTGTTACCTGGTTGCATGACAAACAACACCTGGTGAAATTCCCTCTTCTACACAACCATTAAAGGGACATGAACAGTCCCCAGTTTTCAGTTTGGTCATCCTAAGAAAATAGAAATCTCTTTATTGAATAAGTCTCCAGACCATTTCAAATATATACAAAAATGTTAAAAGTAATAAAATAATAATAGAATAATGTTAAAAGAACATATTTGAATACAAGGTTTGAATCAAATCAAATTACTACGATGCTTAGGTTATCCTAAGAGTCCATCTCAGAGTATCTCAGGACTTTGCATGAAGTGTAAGCATTTTTTCTAATTCTTATGGCTGAGGATGTGACTTTCCCTTTCTCATTTTAGAAATTAAGCTCAGTGTCCGCGCTATAATCTGGCTTTCTTATGAATCTTGTGGTGAGAGCATGCCTGATTTGCTAAGCATGATGAGGAATTTCAGACATGGAGTACAAGGCCCTTGCTTTCCTTATATGCCACTTTTCAACATCTTGCACTTTGCTTGAGCCAAGGGATCCAGCTGATACATTCTGCCTGCTCAGAATATTCTTTTTGCTTATAAGCAAAAAGCAGCATTTCAGAGCTGAACTTAACCTAATTATAACTTAGAAGTGTTTTTGTTTGTTCTGGTTGCTTCCCCTCTGTTTTTCTCTTACCACACCAAACCCCAGAATACTCAGACAATGGATCAAGACCACTGTTCTCATCCTGACTCTTTCTCATTTTCTCTATCCTGATTATTTTATGATAGTGTTCAATTCAACCGATCAGTAGTTTAAGAGGCGAATAGTTACATTGTTGGCAGCCCTACTCTATTATCCATCATTCACCTCTCTGCTATAGAACTTCCAGCAACTTTGATGTCAACTGAGCCCAAAACAAAGATGTCTTTCTGCTCTTAGTCCAGTTATCATACCTCCCTGATCCCTAAGATGTGTAGTGATGGAGATGCAAAATGGAGCCATTGCCACCCAAATAAGAATTCTTCTCCCCATATCAATTTTTCCCAAATTGCTAGCATTGCAGTCAAACATTTAGAAATATAGTTTAGGCGCACACACACACCCCAAAAAAGGATATGGTAGAATCCTGCAAAACTCAAGTATTAATACTTACTGAATTTACTAAAACACTGTACGGCTTAGGAAACTGGGTGTGCTTAGCTTAGAGAAGAGAAGGTTAAGAGGTGACATGATAGCCATGCCTAAATATTTGAAAAGATGTCATATTGAAGATGGAGCAAGTTTGTTTTCTGCTGCTCCAGAGACTCCAGAAATTCCACCTCAAAGAGGAACTTCCTGACAGTAAGAGCTGTTCAACAGTGGAATATGCTGCCTTGGTGGAGTCTCCTTCTTTGGAGTCTTTTAAGCAGAAGTTGGATGGCCATCTGTCAGAGTTGCTTTGCTTGTTTTATTCCTACAAGGCAGAGGGTTGGACTGGATGGCCCTTTCTAGTCTCTTCCAGCTCTACAGTTCTATGATTCTAGTGACAGCTCTATGAAGTATGCCATTGTTGGATCTGCAAACTAGATGAGAAACAGGCAGAGGAAGAGGAAAAGGAGGTAACTCACCTCCCCATGTCAAATATGAAGACTCTCACAGAAAACACTGCATCTCTCTTCCTGGAATTCTACAACTTTCTTAACTAGGACTACCTCTATGTTATATGTCATTCTCATAAGAACTCCCCCACAACAGTTAATTATGTTTAACAGTGATGAAACCCCATAAACTGACAAGCCTCCATGAATCCATTATCTGAAACCTGGCAGATTTGAAGCCAATTTAAGGAGCAAGTATGTTTGTAAATTTCATCCAATTCTGGATGAACAATGAAAGTTCCCAGAGAGAGAGCCAGAGAGAGATAACATAGAACAGGGGGTAGGCAACCTTTCTCCTTTAAGGGCCAAGGGACTTCAACTCCCAGAAGCCTCAGCCATGTTGGCCAATAGTCCTATGTTGGCCAATAGCTCCTGGGATTCTGGGAGCTGAAGTCCCTCTGCCCTTAAAGGGGAAAGGTTGCCTACCCCTGACATAGAAGTATGATCACTAGGAGCCAGCATGAATTTCTCAAAAGCAAGCCATGCCAGACTAATTTTATCTCTTTTGACAGAGTTACACATCTTGTGGTTCAGGGGAACACTGTAGATGTAGCATATCTTGATTTCTGTAAGCCTTTGTTAAGGACTGCTATGAATGTGTATCTGGATAAAATAGTAAAAAGTGGGCTAGATGACACTATTCTTAGGTGACTGTGTTGCTGGTTGACTAACCAAACCTAAAGAATGCTTGCCAATAGTTCCTTGTTTTCCAGAAAGGAAGTGGAGTACCATAGTTCCCTCATATATCTAGTGTTGCTCAACATACATATAAACGGTTTGGATGAAGGAAGAAGTCGGGCCATGCAATCTGTTGATAATGCCAAACTAGGAGGTGTCGCTAATACCTCAGAAGACATAAACGAGATTTAAGATGACAGTAAAAGATTGGAAAATTGTGCCAAAACTAAGTAAGATTCAGTAGGGTCAATTGTAAAGTTTTACATTTAGGCAGGAAAAATGAGATTCACAGATACTAGATGGATGGTAAATATTGGCCTATTCCCATGGATGGATGTGAGAGCTGGACAGTCAAGAAAGAAGATAGGAAGAAAACCAATGTATTTGAGAGAATGTGGTTCTGGAGAAGAGTGCTGAGGTTCCCATGGAGAGCCAAAAGGACAAACAAATGGGTCCTAGAACAGATCAAGCCAGAAACCTCCCTGGAAGAAGCCAAGATGACCCAACTGAGACTGTCATACTTCAGACACATCATGAGAAGAAAGGACTCTTTGGGAAAAAAAACAATAATGCTGGAAAAGGTGGAGGAAAGTAGGAAGAGAGGAAGGTCACAGGACAGATGGATAGACTTTATTAAGGAGGTCATGTATGAATATAAATATACAGAAATTAAGCAGAGCAGGGGAGGACAGAGGGTCTTCTCGGAGATGTCTCATCCATAGGGCAGCCATGAGTTGAGATCGACTCAAGGGCAGTTAACAACAACAAAAAGTATTGACTAGCCCAATAACAGTATGTGCATAAAGGCTCTAGGGACCTTACTAGAAGACAAACTATACAGGTGTTACCTGCAGGATGTGGCAGCAGAAAAGTCCTAAGGGAATCCAACAGAAATACTGTGTCCAGTTCAAAGGAAGTAATAGTACTACTCTAGTTTGCCCCATCAGAGCTCAGTTGGCATACTGTGCTTCTTTCTAGGCAGCATAGTTTAACAAAAAAAAAAAACCCCAAAAAATTACATTGTGACCAGAGGAAGCAATCAAGATGGTAAAGAGTAATTGAACCAAGGGCTATGAGATGGAGAAAGACTCTCTTTAGCTGGGACATTTTAAAGAGAGGTTAGACAGCAATCTGTCAAACCTCCTTTAGTTGTAGATTTCTCACATTCACAAGGGGAAAGGTCAGATAACAGCCAGATTATTGTCCTCATAGGCGACATCCTATGCACTCCAAAAGCTTGTTGAAAAACCCTTCAATTTTTCTGGACATTTCATCTCTGACCTCAGGACAGCTGTCCTTGAACAACAACAACAACAACAAAAACTTACAAAGGGAGATTGGAAAGAGAAGCAGCTGAATTACAATATATTCACAAGCTCCAATTCATGAACAGTGGGTTGAACAAGATAATGGCTTCCTGGCACACTACACACTGGACACTCTTGGCCAGTTTAACATATGTCCTTTCTGCTTCCCAGCCTGCCCACACCAGGTTCCAAAACTCACTCCACTATTTCATATGGACAACCACCCACCTTGGCTGTAGGCAACATCTTCCCTCCTGCTTTTGTCCCACAATGGTTTTGCATTTCCATAGGTAGTCATAAAGTCTAATTCTAAAAGTCATTTCTGG
Source organism: Phrynosoma platyrhinos (assembly GCA_020142125.1). Taxonomy (NCBI): domain Eukaryota; kingdom Metazoa; phylum Chordata; class Lepidosauria; order Squamata; family Phrynosomatidae; genus Phrynosoma; species Phrynosoma platyrhinos. The sequence goes on along the minus strand of CM034715.1, from coordinate 7,702,157 downwards.
GCATCATTTCCCTCCATGCCTCTGAAGAAGCAGACCAAGTCTACAAAAACTCATGTTACAACTTCTTCTACATAGAAATCTTGTAGCACCTTTGAGACTAACTGAAAGAAAGAAGTTGGTAGCATGAGCTTGCATAGACGTGAGCTTGAAGTAGACCCAAGTCTACAAAAGTTCATGCTATCAACTTCTTTCTTTCTTTTAGTCTCAAAGGTGCTACAAAATCCCTTTGCATTCTGATTTTCCAGGCTAACGTGGCTATATCTTTTTATTCTTCTGTATAGGTGCTATAAGATCCTCTTGCATCCTATACACTCATTCATGTGCTTTCATGCTTTCCAAAATGCTATCCAGGAGAAAAGTTATAGTCAATGGGAGCCACGAGAGTACTGGCAAAGTTCTAGTTTCAGAATGAAGCTTCAGAATGTAGCTTTAATGGGGCATGAGAACCTGAATAACCTTTAAAATGCTGTTCTGAACTTCACTAAACTAAATGTCCAAATGCATGTGAGGAAGTAGACTTGCCATGCTGCCAACTTCTTTCTTTCAGTTAGTCTCAAAGGTACTACAAGAACTCCTTGCAGACTGATTTGCTAAACTAAGGATTTGGTTCTCTAACAAGCCTAAATAAAGAAAAAATATTTCACTAAAATCTACAGAAATGTATAAATGTTCTGATAGAGTGGTTAATTTACTAACTGTAGGCAGAAACTTGTGAGCAGGATAACCCCAAATAATAATAATAATAATAATAATAATAATAATAATAATAATAATAGACTAGAGGAGTTACATAAAACAGAGATGGGATAATGCTTCTTTCAAATCAGAGATGGAATAATATAGGAGGATTAACAACAAATTTAAACCAATTAAAAAGGATTTTGAAAGCATAATCTTTATTATTTCAGTTGGAACCATAACGCCTGGAATGAATTCAAAGATATAGCCATGTTAGTCTGTAGAATCAGTCTGTAGAGAGATCTTAGAGCACCTTTGAGACTCAATGAAAGAAAGAATTCAAAGATATAGCCCTGTTAGTCTTTAGAATCACTATTTAGAGAGATCTTGGAACACCTTTGAGAGTCATTGATAGAAAGAAGACCAACTTCTTTCTTTCAGTTTTTAGTCTCAAAGGTGCTACAAGATCACACTTGGAATGAATGTTATCATCAATACATTTATTTCATGATTCGAGATTGAAAATGGTTTGATAGGAGAGCCTCCACAATGAAATTATATTTAATTATTTGTGGCTATACCGCATGTCAATATTTATTTATTTTTTCTCAAAGTTACTGGTAAACTGGGACTATTCCTGAACAGTCCCTCTCAACCCACTGAACAGTCTCCCTACTTCCCCTGCTTCCCTTTCTCTTTGCTCCTGAAGGTCTGTTCAGCTCTTCAAGGGAAGAGAGAGAAAGAGAGGGAGAAATGTATGGGCATATCCCTGAAATCCTTTAAATCTGAGCCTTGTGGGACATGGAAGCGTAGTGGGCTGGGGGGGGAGCTTTTCCGGTATCCGACAGCTGTTGGGATATCAGGGTCGAGGCTCTGATTTATCCCCCCATGAAAAGCTCCATTGTCTCCAGCATTGCATATGAAATATCTGGTTGCTGAGTGACAATGAAGGGAAGGGCAGCTGGGTGAACGAAGGCGCAGGTCTCACACTGGGGGCAAGCTGGAAAGGTGCATTTGAGCCAAAGGAAAGCCCTCTGCTTCCCAAGGAAGGATTCTTTTCTGGGAAAGGAGCCGGAATCACAGGTTTGCCTCTTCGTCATGGCCCAGAAGGAAAGACAGATTGAAACTGGAAGAGATTTTACTTTGTGAGATGTAAAAGAGGCAATTGCTGAACCACAGTTTCACATGGGTAGTACTTGGCATGTGCCGGTTCCAGGTTTCGTTTGGTTCTAGGATTCTCATGCATATCCAAATCCATAGATGTTCAAGTCCCATTAAATATAATGGCATAGTAAAATGGTGTCCCTTATATAAAATGGTAAAATCAAGGTTTGCTTTTTGGACTATATCTCTATCTCTATCTCTATCTCTATCTCTATCCCTATCCCTATCCCTATCTCCATTTCTATCTCTCTCTCTCTCTTTAAATTCTTTTATTAGATACATTTTACATAACAAAATCAATCATATAATCATCGTCTTTTGCTACATATACATTTCAATCCGCTTTGTTTCTTATAACTAAAACAAGCATAACCTTAATTCTTAACAATCACTCTTAAGTCTAACCTATCATCCTCATCAATATATAAAGCTGTACAATGGCTCCCTCGATCCGTAGGGAGAGGCGGGAAATATAAATAAATTATTATTATTATTATTATTATTATTATTATTATTATTATTTATTTGGACCTTCCTTGAAAGCTTAACGATTAATGTTGTTTTCCTAGTCTTTCTTCCCTAAATTGATTTTGTTCTCTTCACCTTATCATTGCATGCTCTTAAACTCCCAATGAGTAAGAGTCAGTTTCCTTCCTCATTGACTTCATATGTTCCATATCTCAAAATTTGTAAGTTATTGACTCTTCTATTCTTATACTGCTTATTCGCTGAACTTTTCTAACGGAGCCCAGTCCTTTTCTATAGCATATATCCGTTAATACTTCTAGATAGTTTATCCATCTCTTGCATATCTCTTAATTTGATAATCCATTCATTTACCGTAGGTGTCTGATTCAGCTTCCATTGCTGTGCAGAAATAGTCCAGTTTGAGACCGCTTTAACTGCCTTTGCTCAGTGCTAGGGAATTCTGGGAACTGTTTTGTGAGACATTTAGCCTTCTCTGTCAGAGAGCTCTGCTGCCACAATCAACTACAATTCCCAGTCAAGGGAAGTTAAAGCAGTCTCAAACTGGATTATTTCTGCAGTGTGTAGTTGACTACCTCTGGTGACCGCTTGATGCCACCATGCTGTCTTTGCCCTCCGCCCTAAGAGCTCCATGAGACACCAACCATCCCATGAACAAGTCCAAGTGTTGTGTGCCTTCAAGTCATTTTTCGACTTATGGAAACCCTAAGGTGACCCTATCATGGGGTTTTCTTGGTCAGATCTGTGCAAAGGAGGTTTGCCATTGCCTCCCCCTGAAACAGAGAGCATGACCTACCCAAGCTCTCCCAGTGGGTTTCATGGCTGAGCTGGGAATCGAACCCTGGTCTCCTGGGTTGTAATCCAACGCTCAAACCACTATGTCACGCCGGCTCTCTACATGTTGTGGGTAACCTTCCTCCTTTCTGCAAATGAATAATGAAACAAATGGGGCCTTTAATCATGACAATAACTGAGGTGTCAAAACAAACACGCACGCCCAACCTGCTTGCTCAACCCTCCCAATAAAAATCAGCCTTTTGCTGTTGGCATTCACAGCGTCCGTTCTTTTTTTTCCTCTATGCACTTCCTGAAACGCAACAGTCGAGAACACGCTATGACTCATATGTTCAGCAGGTAAGCAAAACAAGGCAGAAGGTGGGTAGGGAATCAAACTGCTGAGTGAGCAGTTTCCTTCCTTCCCTTTCTCCCCGCTTTTCTCTTTCAGAATACTTCAAAGGTTTCCTTTCAATCGTCTTGGGTTATGATGAGCTCAGGGCAAACTTAATTAGCATAATGAGTGGCAATGAAGCTGCTTAATTGATTGGCACGCCGGTGCCCCTGCATTGCTTCATGGAAATAGGCACGGTGCAGCAATTATTGAAAGGCGGCATTGTGCCACAGTATCTAACCCAAGCAGGAGCCAAACAACCAAAGCCTCTCATTATCTAACACACCCTGCCTTGGTGTGACCATGTATCTTTATGCACACTCCCTCCCTACCCACCAAAAATTATTTTGGAATAACTCCTCTTTTATGAGATTACAATAATTCTTTGGCTTTAAGGATGCATGCTGGATGAGCTGGGGGGTAGTAATTTTTCTTTCCTAATTTCCTTCCTTCCTTCCTTCCTTCCTTCCTTCCTTCCTTCCTTCCTTCCTTCCTTCCTTCCTTCCTTCCTTCCTTCCCTGCCTCCCTCTCTTCACCTGGATCTACATTGCAAAACTAATGCAGTTTGACACCACTTTAACTGCTATGGGGGGCATTCACACTCGTTTTGTTGTCCCAAGGAGATGTGGATCACCGCACTGATGCATATTATTATTATTTTGCTTATTGTTTTACTTAGATTACAGGTTTTATTCTGTTTTATCCTTGATTGTCTTTTGTACAGCGCTGAGTACACTGACAGTGCTCTAGAAATAAACTTTAATAATAATAATAATAATAATAATAATGCATTTCAGGTTTGTTGTTCCCATTTCATTTAGGGTTTGCAAATCTCTTCATGTCATTGTAACCCCTGTGTTATTCACACATGCCATCGTTTTGGAATAAAATGGAGCTGCTGCCATTCCCTTGAACAATACAGAATGATCCGAATCGATTTGGAAACTTATTCATGCTGCTGATGATGCGGATCGATGCGGATCTTTCATGAAAAGTCGGGGGGGGGGGGGACACAGTATTGAATATCCCAGGTTCAGTTGGTCTTTTGCCAACCCCCAGCCCCAAAAGTGCATCAAGTGCATTCAGGATGTATGTGAACAACAAGCATTCATCCCAGATTATTTTTGTAGTGTGAATGAGGCCATGGCTCAATGCTGTGAAATCCTGGGATTTGGAGTTTGTTGTGGCCCCAGAGCTCTCTGCCAGGGAAGTCTAAATATCTGACAAAACATCAAATCCCAAAATTCCATAGCGCTGAGCCATGGCAATTAAAGTGGGGTGAAACTGCATTATTTCTGCAGTGCAGATTAGACCTTCATGTCCCTTGATGCGTTTCCTAACCCTACACCAGAAACATGGCTGATTAGTTTAAGGTTCCCCAGGTTAGAGAGAAAGAGGTGGATATAGATTGCAATGGTGGGAAGCTGGAGCAGTTTAAGACGGCTCTTTTCAGAAGTCCCCTGACAAAATGTGGGTCTTTGGGGTGTTTCTAACCATTCCACTCCTTGACATTACCCCCTCTCCCTACGATGAGCTGCATAGAGACTCTACCAGTACAGTTCCTTCCCTTGGCATGCAACTTCAAGAATTAAAATATTGCACACATCAGAGGAAGTAGAGAAATGCAAACATTCTCCATGAGATGTCTGGTCTCTCTGACTTTTCATGCAGCTAATTGCTTTATTAAGACCATTTTCCAAAGAGAAGGAAGAGGACGAAAGGAGCAGGATTAGCTTTTATTCAAACTCACCCATAGGTAACTCTCTTGGGTTATATGTAAGCGTAGAGTGAGCAACTGCCTCACGTTCTGAGTTTGTTTGAAGCCATAATCCATTAATCTCCATCATGCTTCAGTTATTCAACCTCCCACATAGCTCCCTTCCTTCCAGGTGGGCCCCCAGAGCATGTGTGCTTGCCAACAGCAAATATGGCAGACCACTAATGATACAGCCACTTCTCTCCCTACCTTTTCGCTGCCTTATCTACCCCACACAGAGTTGGATTGTTCTCTGGTACACTGAACCTGACACACTTCTGTACAGCTCTAGATAACTGAAGTTGCACAGCAGAGAGGAAGGAGGCATGTGCAACAATACCATACCCTCCACTTGTCCCAATTTAGCGGAGATAGTCCTGGTTAACCCTTCTTGTCCCAGTTTTTCAGGAGGGAGAGGAGGGGCCAGAATCTTCTTGTTAGTGGCCTTCAAGTTGACTTTGACCCATGGCAGCCTCATGAATGAGAGACCTCCAAGTCACCCTACCCTCAACCGTCCTGCTCAGCTCTTGCAGATTCATTGCCATGGTTTGATTGAACCTTTCCATCTGGTGCAGGGGTAGGCAACCTTTCCTCTTTAAGGGACGAGGGACTTCAGCTCCCAGAATCCCAAGAGCTATTGGCCAACATGGGACTATTGGCCAACATGGCTGAGGCTTCTGGGAGCTGAAGTCCCTCGGCCCTTAAAGGGGAAAGGTTGCCTACCCCTGATCTGGTATATGGTCTTCTTCTTTTTCCTATTGCCCTCAACTTTACTGAGCATTATCCTCTTTTCAAGTGAGTCCTTTCTGCTCATGATATGGCCAAGTTCAATAACTTTGGTTTAGTCATCTTTGCTTTTAGGGAGAGTTCAAAATTCATTTGCTCTTAGGATCTATTTATTGATCTTTTTAGCAGTCCACAACAGTGGCATCACTGGGGGGGGGG
>CM034715.1:7655027-7668785 GCA_020142125.1 Phrynosoma platyrhinos | reverse complement strand
AGTCTTGCTTTGACCTTTAAACTTTTGCTGCACAGTTTTTTGAGGGGTTGGGGGGGGGTTGATCCTGCTTTTAAATGATAGGAATGGCAGCATTACACCTACTTGCTGAATGATTAATTTGGCTTTGAATTGCTGCCTGACTTTGATAGGGAGGGGGAGGCAGGTCCCAAGGGTGTGATTATGTGAAATCTTAGCTCAGTTGGGGTGAGGAGGGAGGGTGGGAAGGCTAATTAATTACACATTTACTATGGGGAATTGGAAAGGAAAGGAAAGGAACGCCACCTGAGCTGCTATTTTCCTGCTTGGTGAAGCCAAGAAGGCAAACAGCAAAACTTTTAACCCCTTGACATTCACCTACAATAGGACACTTATTTCTCTGTACACACTCACACCCCATCTGCACATCGCCTCTCCAGTTCATCAGGCTCTTGACAATGGTTTGATTTTTTTTTTTATGACTGCACACTTGTTGCTGGGGTAGGATTGTTGAGTGCCAAATCTCTCTAAACCCTTTCATAGTGTTGCCAGGAGACATAAGGGAAAGGGGTCCTCTAAGTTTGATGGTTATGTATAGGGAGATCTTGGAGGACCTTTGAGACTAACTGAAATAAAGAAGTTGGCAGCATGACCTTCCATAGACCTAAGTCTGCTTCTTCAGATGCATATGGATATAGACTATATGCATATGAGGTTTTAATATGTAGAGAGATCTTGGAGCCCCTTTGAGGCTAACTGAAATAAAGAAGTTGGCAGCATGAGCTTTCCTAGACTTAAGTCAGTTTCCTCAGATGCATATGGTCCATGCATATGGTCCAGCTTGTGCTGCCAACTTCTTTATTTCAGTTAGCCTCAAAGGGGCTCCAAGATCTCTCTATATATTAAAACATCATATGCATATAGTCTATATCCATATACATCTAAGAAAGTAGACTTAAGTATAGGAAGGCTCATGCTACCAACTTCTTTATTTCAGTGATGCCAAATTCCTGCTTTTACATAACTATTAAAGTGGAAGCATCATACACTCATAGAATCAGAGAGTCTTGGAAGAGACCACAAGAGCCATCCAGCCCAACCTCATTCTGCCATGCAGGAATTTTCAATCAAAGCATCCCAACAGAAGGCCATCCAGCCTCTGTTTAAAGACCTCCAAAGAAGAAGACTCCACCACACTCCAAGGGAGTGTGTTCCACTGTCGAAAAGCTCTATCTGTCAGGAAGTTCCTCCTAATGTTCAGGTGGAATCTCTTTTCCTGTAGTTTGCATCCATTGCTCTGGTTCCTATTCCCTGGAGCAGCAGAACAGAACAGGTTTTATTGAATAGTCATCTTGTTGGGGCATAGAAAGACACTCTGTGTCCACCACAACCACCTGCAGAGTTGTTCCACGTCAACAGGACACCAAGGAGAAGGTTTCTGGAAAGACTTCTGCAAAAGACTTCAGGCTGAGAAGGAAAAATTCCTTCACCCCAGCACACTGCCTTGAGCTCTGGCTTTCTTTCAAATAAAAACAGCAGCAAGGCCAGCCTTCACTCAACACAAGGGCATTAATCTTTAGTTGCACTATGTACAATATATACACACAGAGTATTGGAAGCCATCTCAAATACTCACAGTAATACAACACTCCAACAAACTGCTTCACCAACCACCATACATAACAAACCCACACTGGAGATAATTCCCATCTCCTTTTTATAGGCAGTTAACAATGGCTGTTGCATTAGGCATCTCAGGTGTGTACATTTCCAATTACTAACCCACATACACCTGCCCATGGAGCTGAACTGCTTGCATTTCTTATCCTACAGCTCCACCTTGTGGTCACATCCATGTCATTTTCCTGACACCACTGACCGTATCAACAATGGAATACAGTATTTCAAATACAAAATGCAAATACAAAATACAGCATATAAAATACAAGCAAACAGTAAAATACCTCAGTCCTAAAACAAATGAAAGATTAAATGGGGTTAATTTAATTGCTCTGCAGAGGGGCGGGATATAAATTATTATTATTATTATTATTATTATTAAAACATATTCATTCAAGTAAACAGCTAGATAAATAAAATGGTATACAAAATAAACTACCAATACAATATAAAATATAACAGCTAAAATTGGGGGAAATGACTGAAAATCTAAAGAGTTTTAAAAAGTTTTTCCTGTAGTTTGCATCCATTGCTCCACTGTGTCCTATTCTCTGGAGCAGCAGAAAACAAGCTTGCTCCATCCTCAATATGACATCCCTTCAAATACTTAGACAGGGCCATAATATCCCCTCTTAATCCTCTCTTCTCCAGGTTAAACATACCCAGCTCCCTAAGTCTCTTTTGATAGGGATTCATGGTTTTTAGACCCTTCAACATTTTGGTTGCCCTCCTTTGGACATGCTCTAGCTATTCAACATCCGTTTTGAATTGTGGTGCCCAGAACTGGACACAGGATTATTCCCTTGATCTAGACACTATACTTCTATTGAAACAGCCTAGAATCACATTGGACTTTTTAGCTGCTACATCACACTGTTGACTCATGTTTATCCTGTGGTCTACTAGGACTCCTAGATCCCTTTCACATTTACTGTCGTCAAACCAGGTGTCCCCCGTCCTATATCTGTGCATTTTATTTTTTCGCCCTAAGTGTAATACCTTACATTTCTTTTTCGATTCCAACTCCCAGAATCCCCCAGCCAGCATGACCGGTGGCTATGTACACAGAATGTCATTTGGACTTCAGTCCACAGCTTTAGCATGTAAAAGTTACACAATACTATTGTTTCCAACTAGGAATGTGAGCAACTGCTGCATGTCCAGCTAAAGTTTGTCAGATCAGTTTTGTTCTCACTTCTCTAGGAAACTTTGCATCCAGGAGCTAAACGTTGCCCAGAAAAGTTAAAGGTGTCTGCTATGAGGATAATAATAGCATCTGCACCTACAATGCCAATAGTGTATACATGCATGCACATGTGCTTGTGTGTGTGTTTATTGAAACCGAAAAGAGTTAGGTTGAAAAGATGCTTGTGTTGAGAAGAATGATCTATTTTAGTGAAAGGATGTATTGTCCTTGCAGATACATTAACTCAAGCTTTTTTAATGCTCAGCTGAGACACTGACCAGTGTCTCTTTTCATGGTAGCTTCTGAGAAAGTGTCAAGGCTCTGTTGTGTAATGAGTCTCCATCTTGCACAGCAAAGAAGCTGGGATGTAGTATTGTATAGTATTGTATTGTATAGTATAGTATAGTATAGTATAGTATAGTATAGTATAGAGTCATGGATCAGCCTAACCTTGGCTTGCTCATGGCTTCCTCCCATGGTGCTACATTCCTCTGTAGGCACTGTGACAGCCTTTCCTTTGCCTTCATCTCTTATTCATGGGGGACCATTGCTTTCTTTTTTCCCTCTTCTGCTGTCTGCTCCACCTCCCACCTTTCCAAGTGCACTGAGCTGTTTGCTTGCCAGGAAATTCTGGACTCAGAGCATCTGCAGAGCTGTGTCCCTGCCAAAGGCTTTGAAAACAGTTCCTTTTGGATGCTCTGTGCTTGGCTGACTTTCCGGCTGTCTTCCCTTCCCTCATCCCTGATCTCCTGGGCTGTGAAGGGGAAATGCTATGCCTATGGAGCAGAAAATTTTGTCTAGGAGGACAAGAAGGAGCAAGCAGCTCTTTTGCTCCCTTGCAGACAAATGTAACACTCTAATACAAGATGTTTGCGCACACATTGCATTCTGTTCCCTGAAGTACATTTTGTAGGCATGTGGCATAAGGCAGACAAGGAACACTTACATGTTGTTTGTTGTTGTTAACTGCTCTCAAGTTGAGCTCTACCCATGGCCGCCCTGTGGATGAGACATCTTCATAGAATCATAGAATCATAGAGTTGGAAGAGACCACAAGGGCCATCCAGTCCAACCCCCTTCTGCCATGTAGGAACTCAGAATCAAACCATCCCCGACAGATGGCCATCCAGCCTCTGCTTAAAGACCTCCAAAGAAGGAGACTCCACCAACCTCCGAGGAAGTGTGTTCACTGTCGAACATCTCTCACTGCCAGGAAGTTCCTCCTAATGTTGAGGTTGAATCTCTTCTCCTGTAGCTTGCATCCATTGCTCCATGTCCTGTTCTCCGGAGCAGCAGAAAACAAGTTTGCTCCCTCCTCAATATGACACCCCTTCAAATATTTAAACAGGGCTATCATATCACCTCTTAACCATCCCTTCTCCAGGCTAAACAAACCCAGTTCCCTAAGTAGTTCATCATAGGGATTCATGGTTTCCAGACCCTTCACCATTTTAGTCACCTTCCTCTGGACACGCTCCAGTTTCTCAACATCTTTTTTGAATTGTGGTGCCCAGAACTGGACACAGTATTATTGCAGGTGGGGCCTGACCAACGCAGAGTACAGTGGCACTATTACTTTCCTTGATCTAGATACTATACTTCTATTGATGCAGCCTAGAATTGCATTGGCCCTGAATTGAATAGTCCCACTATTCTCTACTGCTCTGGTTAAGTCTTGTAGATTCCTGCCCATGACCTCCCTGATTGAGGACCTTATCGCTCAGCTCAAATAAACTGGCTTAGCTCTTCCAAATTGAAGTCTAATTCAGGAGGCAGGCGGTTCCTATCGCAAGGATTTTGCCGCCGAAGTCCAGGTCCTCAGTTCACTTCGGTGGCCATTTTTTGAAGTCAGAAAGCTCCTGGTTTCAAAATAAGACTGCCTAAGCATGCCTGGGATGGACAGGTCGACTTAGGTTTTAGGGATCAATTTTTTGACCTACATTTCTAGACTTATACATGAGCATATACAGTATTACATGCTTTTAAAAATGTCAGTCCTCTAAGCCTACAGATCCCTTTGCAGAATGCAGTTTTCCCCCATGAGGGTAATACAAGAGCTTTTTTTTTTTCCCCTCTGGCCCACCCGGCTCACTTTGCATGCATGTTTTGTCTGATGCTAATGAGCTGTGCTCTGTTTCTGCCTTGGTGTCATTTCTTTAAATTAAATTAGTACCGAGAGCCTCTGTGCGCCAACAGTGGGTGTGCATTTGAGTGGAGATCATAACACAGCACAAGGCAGAGGAGAAGGTCATCAGCACCCACCAAGCCTGCGCTGTTGCGGAGGGCACACTTTGCCCTCTGCATCCCAAATAGCCCTTTCCCTTCTACTGGTGGTGAACTCCCGACTCCCACTTCTTGTGTGGGTGAACAGATTGGATGTCATTAGGCACAGCTGAGGCTCAGCAGGGGAGGCCAGACACTTTCTCGTTTATATGTGTGTGTGTGTGTGTGCATGCACACACAGTTTCAGCAAGGGAAAAAGAGAACAATCTGAAGGGAAAGAACATTTTTTGCAATGTGTTAGAAGATCCTGCAAAAGTGCGCCTCTTCATCCCCGGAGAGGGGATATGATAGCCCTCTTTAAATATTTGAAGGGATGTCACATTGAGGAGGGAACAAGCTTGTTTTCTGCTGCTCCAGAGAACAGGACCCAGAACAATGGTTGCAAACTACAGGAAAAGAGATTCCATTTCAATATTAGGAGGAACCTCCTGACAATAAGACCTGTTCGACAGTGGAAGATATTCCCTCGGAAAGTGGAGAAGTCTCCTTCTTTTGAGGTCTTTAAACAGAGACTGGATCGCCATCTGTCAGAGATGCTTTGATTTTGAGTTCCTGCATGGCAGAATGCAGTTGGACTGGATGACCTTTGTGGTCTCTTCCAACTGTAAGATTCTATGATTCTAGGAATGACCAGTGCAGTGCCACAGGATTCTGTCCTGAGTCCAAGGCTATTCAACAACTTGATCAACAACTTGGATGAAAGAATAGAGGACATGTTTATCAAATTTGCTAGTGATGCTAAATTAGGAGGAGTGGCTAATACCCCAGAGGAGAGGATCCAAATTCAAAATGACCCTAATAGATTAGAAAGCCAAAACTAACAAAATGAATTGCAACACAGAGAAATGCAAGGTACTGCACTTAGGAAAAAAGAAAAAAGAAAAGCATAGACATAGGATGAGGGACACTTGGCTTAACAAGACTATGTGTGAGACAAAAAGCCTTATAACATTACGAACAACCCCAGCAGCCAAATGGAGAGAAGTGTGTTTCTCTTTCTACATCCGCAAATTCACACATTCATTCTCTTCTAGTCATAAAAGCATGGGAGAGGGTTGTAAAAGTGTCATATAAGTGTCCCTTTTGTCAAGCTGGAAAAATCTGTTTGGCAAAAGGGAAGCTTTTACCACCCTCTCCCATGCTTTTACAACCAAGAGAATGAAAGTGTTTTGGTATCATGCGGAGACAGAAAGAGAAATGTGTTTCTCTCCATTTGCTTGCCAGGTTTGTTTGTAATGCAATAAGGCTCAAAATGTACTTTTGCAAAGTGTGGGGTGTCAAGGGGGTATAAACCTCTGAGGTCCACTGGGGGGCTAGTTCAGCCCCTTAACCCCCTACAGTTGTCCATCTCACTTTAATTCTAAATTAAGGGGGGGTGGACCTGGCTCTATTTGCTGGTTCTTGGGATTATAGCAGCAACAAAACCAGACCTGCAAATCCTGGAACCTGTGCACCCATTGCTTAAACTCATTCCAATGGACATTGCATTGCCCATTTATTTAACAGGGGTTGCACCACAGGATTTTCTATAGAGGGTTCCTTGTGTGTCTTTCCCAGTTCCACCTGGAAAAACTGCAGGCTTGTTTTTTTCATCCCTTGCTTACACAAAGGCCTGTTTCACTTCCCACTCCTTCTGTACTGAGGAGGAATAAAGATGAATAATCTAGGCCTAATTTTATTTTTATTTTTTGTCTTCTTGCACCATTTTTGCTCCCATTGAGCTAAAACAGTACAGGCTCTCAACAATCTTTTGTGAGATCTTAAGAGGCGTTGGCTGAGCGTAACCCATCCAAATACTCTACTTGCAGAAATCTTAGAGTTCATAATCTCAGAGCTGGAAGACATTTCGAGGACTCCTTTTGAGCAACTCCCCATCCAAATCCCTGTGCGTCTGTGTGTGAGAGATAGAGCGATTGAAAGAGATACTGTGTCATTCCTACTTGATTCTCTGCAATGAAATTCATCGGTTGCCATTTAAAAAAACAAAACAAAAACCATACTGCTTGCCAAGGATAAGGGAAAGACAGCTGTCCCCATGATAAAGTATGGTGCTCATGCAAGTACAGTACATCTGCAACAAAATGAAACAAAATGTTTGTTTTCCTGATTATTTCCCTAGTAGAAGTTCACAGCTTAACTCTTCCGTGACTGTTCCAAGAAGCCTTCTGCTTTTAATCGGTATATGTAGTGCAAGAGATCGGCCAGCCAGAATGTGGAGGGTACCAAGAGATGAAATCTGAAACTCCCTTTCTCCGTCCTTCCTTCCCACCTCCTGCGGATATTTCAAGCAACAGGGAGGGGAGAGAGCAAAGGAGCATATGTTCCAAATAGGCAATGGAGTGCAAACTCATTTGCAACTGACTGTTGAGAGATCATGCCAGAGTTGTTGTTTTTTTCTTCTTCTTCTGGCTAGGCTTCTCCTTGGCTTCCATCCATTTGTGAGCATGGAGCCAAGACAGATCCAGGAGCATGAGACAAGTTCATCTTCTCACAGTCCCTGTCGCTCTTGAAGGCCAAAGGTCTGTACATTGACCAAGACTTCAGTGGCTGGTTGACTCCCCCATGTCCTTTTTCGTTTGTGTATCCCTTAGGACAGAAGTACATGCTATGCTATGCTCAGCATGGGACTGGTGCATTTAAAAAAGACATCTAATTGCCCACATCTCCCCTTTCTCTGTGCACTGTTTATACTCAACTGTACATCATCCTCATGTGTAAGTTGAGGGCAGGTTTGGGGGCCAAAATGATGGATTTCGATATGACCCATGGATAAGTCAAGGGTAAAACTTAGGGGCATGTAACAAAGGATGCAATGGACAAAGCAAAGGAAAACAATGCTGAAAAACTTGTAAAATTCCAGTAGGTATAACTGTTTGTGCTCAGCCAAAAGTCTGGATGGATGAGGAGAGAACAACAGGAAATCATGGCAGTGTGATAAAAGAAAATGGCTAAGAAAATGAAAACCAACACAAAGAAAATAGTGGCTATGTTAGCAGTGATCATAGCCTTTAATGTAATAACCTTGCTTGATTTTAACTCAGAAAAGCTGACAAACATAGACAAATTCCAATACTTCCAAGTCCCATTTCTCTTGGCACTCCTTTGAGCTGCCACTGCCACCATTTTTCTTGCCCGATGCAACTCTACTCAGATAAGCGAATGGTTACTTTTTTTGATAAGGGTTAAAGTACATTACTTACATTGCCCTGTGGATAAGTCGACCCAGTTTTGGGGGTCAATTTTTTGACTAAAATGTTTAGACTTATACATGAGTGTATGCAATAATTGTTAGGAGCCAGGGCTGCCTCCAGGTTTGAGGAGGCCCTAAGCAAACACATACTGTTGGCTTCCCTTTTCCATTCTTGGCTATATCTGCACTGCAGAAATGATGCAGTTTGACACCAATTTAATTGCCATGATTCAATCCTATGGAATCTCAAGACTTCCAGTATGTTGGGTCCCCAGACCTCTCCAACAGAGAAGGCTAAATAGCTCACGAAACAACAAATCCCACAATTCTATAGCATGGAGCTATGGCAGTTAAAGCGGTGTCAAACTGCATTATTTCTGCAGTGTAGATGCAGCCCTTGAGACCTAGTGGTCAGCAATGTTCCACGCAGCACCATGCAGTTACTTGAAGTCTAGATACCATTTTAAGTTCCCATTATTCAGTACTGATCTAGTGCATTACGTGAAATTAAAGTGGCAGCTAAACTGAGCTATCCAGAACTAATAGGACAATAAGGGGGGAAATTAACATTGGGTTGACAGACTGGAAATTGGAGGGGATCTCTTGTACTTTTATTTTTTAATTTTTATTAGTTTTTAATGCATAAAATACTTGTACTTTTAATATTATATAGATGAAGTATTTCAGCAGGTATTGCTTGCCACCCAACCAGAAAATAAACAACATCTGCTGAAAACCCTTTCTATGCGTAACCATTAAAGGTACAAAAAGGAGGAAGGAAAAAAATAAATGTGGCAGCACCTTTCAGATTAACTTGTTTTTATTTTTGCATGAGCTTCTGTGGATATAAGCCTATTTGTTTGGATGCAGTACAGAGTGATAATAAATGCTCAGGTATAAAGCATATTTGCATGGCATAGATGGGATGGAATGTGATAGGATCCAGAAAGATGCCATCATGATCCATGTCCTGAATTATGAGAGGTCTACATAATGTGATACTGGCCTTTCAGAGCTTTGCAGTGGTCAAAGCAACATATCAGCTTACCAAAAGTCTGTTTTTTCAGGGTTCAAAACTCTCCCTGATATTATTCTTTTTGTTATACAGTGGGCCCTTGGTATCTGCTGGGGTTTGGCTCCAGGATCCCCCATGAATACCAAAATCTGTGAATGCTCAAGTCCCATTAGATACAATGGCATAGTAAAATGGCATCTCTTATATAAAATGGCAAAATCAGGGTTTGCTTTAGGAATCTATATATTTTTAATATTTTCAAACTGTGGATGTTTGAATCTGTGGATAAAGAATTTATAGATACAGAGGGCCAATTGTATGTGCGGTAGCAATGACCTTTGCATTAATATATGTAGTGTGGCATGATGCCATTGTCTTTGCTAACGGATTGGAATTTATGGATATAATTCAGCACTTTCCCTTCATTTTTTCTTTTTTCTTTTTTTCTAGTCTTCCTTTCAATTCCTTTATTCGGTGACTGCAACCTGTCAATCCCTTACTGAGCATCCAGAACTGGTTTGGCGGTCTTGTCATGTCTAATATCAGATTTGCGTCCATTAATCCTCTTGCATAGAGACTGTCCTATTTGTCCAATGTAGAGTGTAGAGGGGCATTGCTGGTCTAGGATGGCATATATCACACTGGAGAAAGAGCAAGTAAATGTACCTTGGTATCCAATGGAAGTTGAGCATCCATGGATTTTGTTATCCACAGGGGGGTCCTGGAACCAAACCTCATCAAATACCAAGGGCTCGCTGTACCTACATGGGTTGGATGGCCCTTGAGGTCTCTTCCAACTTTAGGATTCTCTGGTTCATGATGATGACCACAGCTTCCCCTTTGTCAGCCTGTTGTATCATAATGTTAGGGTTGTTTCTGAGACTCTAGCAATCCTAATGGTGGACAATGGACACGGCAGCTTTCCAAAGGTGGCAGATGCACATGCTGGCCCAGGTAAGAACACCGAGAAAGGAGAGGGAAAGCAATCTATCTCTGTCTTAATTTCATATCCTTAGTTTTAATTGTAGGCTGTGTTGCAGTAGGACACGGGAGATTTTGCCAAAGTATCTATGGAACAATTTGATTGTGGGTGAGAAGGAAGATCAACAAGATCTGGGTGGAAGGAATATGTGATCTCAGTATGGCACAGCTTTGTCCATTTGGGTACTTGATGTCGAACAGATTAGAGATGGGGAGATTCATCGTGGCCATCGAAGTTCTATTACGGGAAATCTGTCCACTCTCAGACTGGATTTTGGGGGTTGGATATAATATGTCAGAGACAGAGTAAGGCTCTAGTAGTGGGTCTGCCCATTCTTCTGCAGCAGCTGTCCTACGGAAGCTGGAGGCCTCTGGTGTAGCGTTACAAATCCTTTGAATCTCTAGTGGTCATTCCTCTCAGGACTGCCCTGAGATACTAGCTCTTGCTGTAATGGCTTCCATGACAAACCTAGGTCTTTCTCAGTTCATCAGTGACCAAAATGATTTTGTTTTTTATACTAATGGCTACCAGAAACTCTGAATCAGGGAAGGGTTTAATTCATCCGTTTGTGTCAGTCCATTTCCTGGTCTAGTTGGACTTACCGGTCATGACTGTTCCTCTCTATAAGGGTCAAAGATTAATTAACTTCCATCCTTGGAGAATAATAAAATCCTATAATATCCCAGAGGACTTTCTTGCTGACATGGTTCAGTAGGAATGAGAAGGAATTTGAGCATTTTTTTTTTTTTTTTTTTAGATTCTTGCTGAAATTATACATTTTGCATCTCCCAAGACTCCTGGCACCGTGTGCTCTTTGCTTCAGAAATTCACATACTTTCAAAGCTTGAGTTACATTTCACATGCATGAAGTCATGAATGCATTTTCAAAATGCATACAATTGAAAATTATGCACAAACACGCTTGAGTCAGCGGGGGAAATGTAGACATTAAGAGAAATGTATATTCGGTGTATTATAGGAAAAAAATGCATACTAATTTCCATCTGGAAAGAAAAAACATAGTCTTGGCAACCTGATATGAACAAACGATGGGACAGAAATGAAGACAGGGTTTGAAGAAACACAGCAATGCTGAGACTGACAGTTTCATATCTGTAGAATTGAGGTGTAGTATTACTATGGAATTGAAAGTGAATCTATCTATCTATCTATCTAATCATCTATTTAGAGTATTTATCCTGTTCTACAGCCAAAAAGTTTCCCAAAGCAGCTTATAAAATGCTAATGTCCTCAGCCTTATAATCTAAAGACAGGATACATAAGGAAACAGAGATGGCAGTGAGGGATGGGATTAGGAAAAGAGATGGTTAACAGGTGATATGATAGCCCTGTTTAAGTATTTGAAGAGGTGCCATATTGAGGAGGGAGCAAGCTTGTTTTCTGCTGCTCCAGAGAATAGGACAATGGATGCACGCTACAGAAAAAGCGATTCCACCTCAACATTAGGAAGACCTTCCTGACAGTAAGAGCTGTTCAGCAGGGGAAGATGCTCCCTTGGAGATCAGTGGAGTCTGTTCTTTGGAGGTCTTTAAACAGAGGCTGGATGCCCATCTGTCAGGGATGATTTGACTGAGACTTCCTGCATGGCAGAAGGAGATATAAGGATGGACTCTACATTGGACTGGATGGCCCCTGGGGTCTCTTCCAACTCTATGATTCTATGAATCTATGGGTCTAATCCAGCATATCCTGGATACTCTTCTTCAGAGGCCAGAGCCATGACAATTGTCATCAGGAGGAGAGGACTCTCACCAGTTTCTGGTCCAGGCATGATGGGCCTGTGCCTGACTACTCTTGTATTCTTCACAGGAAAGAGCAATGACAGAATCATAGAGTTGGAGGAGACCTCAAGGTCCTAGAAGGAAAGCCTCAGAAGAAAACTCTGAACAACTCTTGCCAAGGAAACCTCATGATAAGTCACCATAAATCAGAAATGACTTGAAGGCACACAACAGCAACAACAGCATGGTACATAGCCTGTATTTTAAATCCGACTATCCCAAACAAATCCTACAAATTTGATGAAAATCTTTCCTGTATGTTTTCATGCCATTGTAACAAGCCAACAAACTTAATTTTATTTGCAAAAAATGTATTTATTAAAGCCTTAAAAGGGCTGTTGGAACAGGTTACATATGATCAAGAGAAGAGAATCCCCTCGACCATATTCCATGCCTGGAAATAGCCACGATAACAGTTATACCTCATTCACAGAAGGATGCATTGCACTTTAACTACAGCTTAAAGTCTCTCTCTTTCTAGGATGCTTCTTTTTTCCCACTACGCTGTTGAATCGAAGAAGATGCAAAAGTGTTGGAGCATGACATTTGGAGCAACACCAGCTAGCTTTACAGGGTCAGAAAGCAAAGGGAAACCCTGTCTAAAATTTAGACTGCTTGATTTTACCCTGGCTTTCCCTTTGCTTTCTGACTGTCTCTCTTTCTGATTTTATCCCGCCACCTGTTCTGGTGACACTTGCATTTTGTCATCTGCACAGAAGCAGTAGGATCGAAAATCCAAGCCAGATGGCTTGGGATCAAAAATGCATGGAACCCTTGCTTGGTTCTGCTTTATCTTTGGAAGCCGATAGTTGTCTGCATGTCTGCCTCTGCTTCGTGGTGGTAATTAAATATGGAGATATATCCTATCAAGACCTTCCTCTGCCGTCCCGAAATATGTATTGGGAGGGACGGGAGAACTATGTCATCTCCCCGATCTTGTCCTTTGTTTCTGCACAGGATCAATGCTCCCACTGTTAAGCAACTTCTCCCTTTCCACCATTATTCACTAAGCATTCAGATGGAAGGTATTTCTAATGACAGCTGTTGAATTGGCAATAGAGAACACAGGCAGGATCCTGAACACCTATGGTGTTCCTTCTCACATCTTGCAAAATAAAGTAAATAAGAATGAAAGCCTGTAAAGTTAAGTATGAATTGAAACCAGATATATACCTATTGAATATGGTAAATCAGACTGATCCGATAATTCAGAGAAAATATTGAAGAATTCTTTTATATATGGCCTCAGCCGCAAGACTATTCATCGCACAAAAATGGAAAAAAAAAACAAGAGCTTCCGACAATAGATGACTGGTTGCGGAAATTAGTTGAAATGAAAGAAATGGAGAGACTAACAGCTTTGTTGAACCAGGTGGATCCAGAAAAGGTTGATAAAGAATGGCCTCCTATAGATGAATATTCTAAGAGAAGATAGTCGAAACGGAACAAGTCAAAACATGAGAATTTTAATTTTGGAAAAGATAAAAATGACTAAAAAGATAGGGCATATAGAAATCATAAGAAATGACCTTTGAATATTGAATATATTATACAGAATTTGAATTTTTGAAATTTTAATAGAAAGCAGAGGTTAAATAGATGATGTTAAAAGAAAAAAAGAGAAGTAGTGGTAAGAATATGGAT
>CM034715.1:7633032-7644424 GCA_020142125.1 Phrynosoma platyrhinos | reverse complement strand
ATATATATATATATATATATATATATATATATATATATATAGAAAGACCCAACTGATGGCTTTACCACACAGCTTCCCATTTCCTCATAGGCAGTCATTTTGCTGTCTAAGCAAATTCCAATCAAATTAGCTGATCGCTCCTTTTCCATTCCCTCATTTAATAAAAGAATGATCTCCATATGCTTCCAGCTCCGACCACTATAGAATGACAGAAAATGTAAGGGCCGGAGAACTTTGCTATTGCATGTTAAGCTGACAAAGCCATCCAAGATTCCCCCCCACTCCTTACCTGTCTGTTCTCTTGCTTGCAACTCAGTGAAACTGGTAACAGAAGTTGCAAATTAAATAGAAATTGGCATTTCACATATGGAGACAAGTCTTAGGCTGCATCTGCACTGCAGTATTGATGCAGTTTGACACTGCTTTAATGGCCATGGCTCAATCCAATGGGATCCTGGAGTTTGTGATGGGACCAGAGCTCTCTGACAGAGAAGGCAAATTATCTCAGAAAACTAAAAACCCCAGGATTTCATTGCATTGCACAATGGCAATTAAAGTACAGATCTGCAGTACAGATGCAACCATAGACACATATTTAGAACTGATGCACTGAGGATGCATTTTTTAAATTCCAACATCAAGTAAGAGGTTACACTCATGGTGATATGACACCAAAATAAATTCCAGAATTCCATAGCATTGAACCATGCTAGCTAAAGCAGTATCAAACTGCATTATTTCTACAGTGTAGATCCTCCCTTAGTCTAATGCAATCAGCCCTAGCAGACACTGGAAAAGTTCTCTTTTCCAGTACAGATTTCTATTCCCCACATAGCATAGCCCTTTTCGAAGCTGGCTGGGAGATTATGGGAGTTATAATGCAAAAACATAATGTTTCCAAGTTGTGAGCTATACCATTAAGAAGAAGAATGAAGCAGCTGCATCGGACAACAGGTGCTAGGAAACATGAAGCAGAACTGAAGCAATGGAAGACATACATGATTTGTATGCATAGAATGAAGTCGGGGCACCAA
This sequence comes from Phrynosoma platyrhinos, assembly GCA_020142125.1. NCBI lineage: Eukaryota > Metazoa > Chordata > Lepidosauria > Squamata > Phrynosomatidae > Phrynosoma > Phrynosoma platyrhinos. Next base: position 7,643,390 of record CM034715.1, on the reverse strand, counting down.
CTGATTGTTTGCCCTTTGCAGCAAAATGTAGGAAAACAGGTAAGATCATGCTCTTGTGGCCTCATGTTCAATTGCCAGGGCACATCAAAACAAACAGACACATTTCCAATTTAAATCCCTTTAGTTTTCAGGGGAAAATTTTCTGCAGAGTTTCTCAGTCTTGGTTCTCCAGGGAAAGTCAAGGCAATTCCAGACTGCATCAGTAGGGGTACAGTGCCTAAACTGAGGAAAGTAATAGTACCACTCTATTCTGCTTTGGTCAGATCTCACCTGGAATATTGTGTCTAATTCCGGGCACTACAATTCAAATGTATTAGCTGCCTTGAGTCCCTATACCAGGGGAAAGGTGGGATGTAAATAATAAAAAGAAGGGGAAGGGGAAGGAGGAAAAGGAGGAGAAAGAGGGGAAGCGGAAGTGGAAGGGGAAGGAGGAAAAGGAGGAGAAAGAGGGGAAAGAGGGGAAGGGGAAGGGGAAGAGGGAGGAGAAACGGAAACGGAAGTGGAAGCGGAAGCGGAAAGTGAAGAAGGAGGAGGAGGAGGAGAAATGGTGGTGATGGTGGTTTGCCTTAGGGTCGCCATAAGTTGAAAGACTTCAAGACAAACAACAACATCATTTTTTGTGGAGATTTGGATAACAGTGCCAATTGCACCAGATTACATGCCCTGCATATAGACAAAGCCCTTTGAATCTTGGGGCCTGTTGAAGTTTAATGATGATGAACTACCATCAGAACCTTAGACATAACATTTTATAGTTCTGAAAGGAGCTGTTGGCTCTTTTTCCCAGCCCCCCTCTCCGGCTAATCCCTCGCCCCCCTCTGCAATAACCATAATTGTCCCCTAGCTGGATATATGTGATTCATTTCACCAGACCCAGTCAGCGCTTGCTGGCAGACGCTTCATTGGTATGCAGAGGGCTGCCCCGTCTGTCACTGCTCCATGCGCTCCAGGCCTGGGATCCTCAGGGAGCCAAGCAGCTGTCAAATTGACTTCCATCATTCCCTCCCCGAGCTGAGAGACAAATTATCCAGCCAGCTGTCAGACAGGATTCTGTGCATGAACCTGCAATTTCTAAATGAGAAAGAGAGAGAGAGAGAGAGAGAGAAAGAAAGAAAGAAAGAAAGAGGAAAGAGTCCACCTTCCTAAAACTGCTAGTACATTGCAAAAGGATGGCTTGGTGAAGAAGGGCAGGTGGCAGGAAGGAAGGTGGATGTCTTTAGCCTTATATTCATATTCTTGGAGGGCTGTGAGCAAGGGCTGAGTGATGGATGAAATTTGCAAAAGAGGCAAACAAAATGGTTTGGCAGAAGCCCCAGTTCGCTCATGATCACATGCTGGTGAGGAATGTAGCAGCTTCCTTGAGCGACACGCTGGTATTTTAGCACTGCCTAGATGACATGTGGATTTTAACAATACAAATCCACCTCAGTTCGTGAAGGAGATGTGTCCCCAACTATTACTTCTTTAAAAGTACCTTTTATGAACCTTCTAGAGTCATGTGAAAACTTCTTCCCAAATAAATCCGCAGACTAGGCTTTCGTTTACCAGTCTCCACTTTTCTTATGATTTCCATTTTGGTGACCAAATTAAAGATCTATGTGTTTTGAAGATGCTTGGAGGAATCCGGCGATAGAGGCTTGGCTTCTCTCACTTCTTCTCAGTTTTGTTGTTCACACATGCTCAGTAAAATTCAAAGATAGAGCTGTAGAATCAGTCTGTAGAGAGATCTTGTGCACCTTTGAGACAAACTGAAAGAAAGAAGTTGGCAGCATGAGGTTTTGTCAGTTCTGACAATGAAAGCCACCGGATTGGAGCTATAGTTTCCTTTAAAAAGGTTTCCTGAGTTTTAACTACTGAAGCCTGATTTTTCTGAACTTGGATTCCTGCTGCTTTTGACAGTTATCATGAGAGGTGCTTTTCTGAAGAGCTTAATTAGCCACATTTTCAATATCAAGTAAGAACTGTTGATTTAGCATCTATCAGTTCCAGAGTTGAGGGCCAGTTCTCTTGGAGATCTTTGACTAGTTTTAATGTAACTTTTCCAGCAACTCAGAAAAAGGGAGATGCATTGCTGGTTGAGACTTGTTCTTACCTTCTTTGCCTCCTTTATTCAGACTGTGTGCCATATTGAAATTAGAAGTATTGTCCCCCTCATAGAATCATAGCATCATAGAGTTGGAAGAGACCCCAAGCATCATCCAGTCCAACCCCATTCTGCCATGCAGGAACTCACAATCAAATCATCACTGATAGATAGCCATCCAGCCTCTGTTTCAAAACTTCCAAAGAAGGAGACTCCACCACTCTCCAAGGGAGTGTCTTCCACTGTGAACAGCTATCACCATCAAGAAGTTCCTCCTGAGATTTAGGTAGCATCTCTTTTCCTGTAGTTTGAATCCATTGCTCCTTGCCCTCGTCTCTAGAGCCATGGAAAACAAGCCTGTTTGCTCTTTGCTATGACATCCCTTCAAATATGTAAACATGACTATCATGTCCCCTCTTAACCTTCTTTGCAACAGACTAAACATTCCCAGCTTCAGATGGCATGGTTTCCACACCTTTCACCATTTTTGTCTCCCTCCTTTGGACATACTCCAACTTATCAACATACCTTTTGAACTGAGGCGCCCAGAACTGGACACAGTATTCCAGGTGAGGGCTGACCAAAGCAGAATAGTACTATCACCTCCCTTGATCTAGATACTATACTTCTCTTGATGCAGCCTAGAATCGTGTTGGCTTTCTTGGCTGCTGTCTCATGTTCAGCTTATGCTCTACTCAGACTCCTAGATCCCTTTCACATGAACTATGTCTAGCCAGATATCTCCCATCCTATATCTGGGCATTTCGTTTTTTTTCTACCTAGGTCGAAAATCTTACATTTCTCCCTGTTGAAGTTCATCTTGTTACTTCAGCTCAACTGTCTAATCTGCCAAGATCATTTTGAATTTTAATCCTGTCCTCTGGGGAATTATCAGCCCATCCCAGTTTGATATCATCTGCAAATTTAATCAGCATGTTCTCCATTCCTTCATCCAAGTCATTGATAAAGATGTTGAATAGCTCTGCACCCAGGACAGGACCCTGTGGCACCTACTGGTCACTTCTCTCCAGGATGAAGAGGAACCATTGCTGAGCATCCTTTGGGTTTGGCCAGTCAACCAATTACAAATCCAGGTATCAGTTGCATTGTCTAGCCCACATTTTACTAGTGTTGATCTAGATTCTTTTGATGATGGATAGAAATCCATAATCGAATCACTTGCAGATCTGTTTGCTCCATGGGTTAGGATTTTCTTTCCACTGAAAGTGGGAAGAGGTGAGCCAAACTGGGACTTTTAAAATGCAGCTGAAAAGTGGGATCACAGAGGAGTATTACTGTCCCTCCCATATTGGAACAATTGAGAGGTATAGGTAACAGAGCTTGGAGAAAAAGTCCTTTTTTGGACTAAAATTCCCAGAATCCATCAGTTAGCATTCTGGCTGACAGATTCTGGCAGATATAATACAGAAAAGTCCATTTCCCCAGATCTGCATTGATCAATTCAGGTAGTCCTTGGCCAACACCTGGAACTTCAAGGCAACCATCTCTGTAAATATTTATTCCAAGTATTTCAATGCTACAGGTTCTTTTTAGATTCTAGATTTCCCCCTCCCCTTTGTTCTGTTAGTTGATTTTTAAACTCCCCTTTTAGCAATATGGACCAAGACCCAATGACTCCTGCTCATGACCTCACCATAAGGCATGACCCTTAGCAAGAAATAATGATATCATGACATTGGCTAAGCAATGAGCCGTTAAAAGGGGAAGGGTAGACAAGAGAATGTAATTGTTATTTCCAAAAGTCTTCATCTCTTTAGGCAAAACCCACTCAACCAACAATCTCTGCTAACTGTTTATCATGCATCCCTTTTTTTTCTTCTTCCAATCCATTTGTTTTAAGCTTATCATTCCAAGGAGAAAAGGAGGGGATATTCCTTAATTAATTCTTGACTGAAAGAAGCATAATTCACACTAGAGGGGGAAAATCAATAGGTAATAAACCAGTTTATAACTTGATAGGTACTATTGAATTGTTATTGACTCCGGCGTACAAAAGTCTTAATTTACTCATTATCTATAGTCCTGCTGCAAAGTGAGCCCTGCAATTTGCAACATCACAGGCTGCATTTTTTTTAAAGAAAAAACATTTAGGTCTAATAAAATCATTGAAGGGAGGGGAAATTTGGAAAATTTGGAAAATTTTGGTGACAATCAATTTATTTCTCTATGTAGCTCTTCAGCCAGAGGGCCCAGATTAAGAATGCTATCTTAGGTGGTACATAAAAACACTAAAAGAGTAGGAGGTTGTCTACACAATTAAAATACTCCTCATGCCACAATTTAAGAAGGATGTTGAGAAGCTGGAGCGTGTCCAAAGAAGATTGAGTAAAATGGTGAAGGGTCTGGAAACCATGCCCTATGAGGAGAGACGTAGGACCTTATTGTATTGCTTCGCTCAAATAACCCGACTTACCTCTTCCAAATTGAAGTCTAATTTGAGAGGCAGCTAGGTCCTATCGCAAGGATTTTGCCACTGAAGCCACTGGTGAGTCCAGTCCAACTGCAGCCCGGGTCCTAGGTGGGCTTTAGCAGCCTTATTTCGAAACCGGGAGCTTTCCGACTTCAAAAAATGGCCAACGAAGCACATCTGGGACCTGGGCTGAAGCCAGGCTGGACTTGTTCAGCAGCTTTGGTGGCAAAATCCTTGTGATTGGACCCAGCTGCCTCCCAAAATAGATTTCAATTTGGAAGAGGTAAGCCAGGTTATTTGACCAGAGCGATAAGGTCTTTAGAGAACTGGGTAGGTTTAGCCTGGAGAAGAGACAGTTAAGAGGTGATATGATAGCCTTGTTTAAATAGTTGAAGGAATGTCATGTTGAAGATGGAGCAAGCTTGTTTTCTGCTGCTTCAGAGAATAGGACATGGAGCAGTGGATGCAAACTACAGGAAAAGAGATTCCACCCCAACATTAGAAGGAACATCTAAGAGCTGCTTGACAGTGGAAGATGCTGCCTTGGAGAGTAGTGGAGTCTACTTCTTTGGAGTTTGATGAACCTGAATCTTTGGATGGCCATCTGTCGGGAGTGCTTTGATTGTGAGTTCCTTCATGGCAGAATGGGATTGAACTGGATGGCCCTTGAGGCCTCTTCCAACTCTACGATTCTAGGTTCTGCATGGGAACAGTCATCTGGTGTCACAACGGAGTCTCCCAGGTAACAGTGGGACTTTGCAGCAGCTCCAGAGAAAGAATACTCTGGGCTGCTCCTGAAGCATTCTGGCTGTGTAGACACAGCCTCGGAGTAACCTGAGAAAATGCACCACAATCAAACCTTTTGACTATGAACACATCCAAAGAAATGTCTTTGCTCTTTTCTGAGCCACTTTTTCAGAAACCTGAATTGTGCCATTATGTCTCTTTTTCACTACTCCACTTTAAACAGGTTCTGTCGGTCGTGCTATCAGCACCCCTACAGCAAGAATAAAGGTAAAGGTAAAGGTATTCCCCATTGACAAGTCATGTCCAAGCGGCGGGGACGTTGCTCATCGCCATTACTAAGGCAAAGAGCCAGCATTGTCGGATACTACTCTGTGATCCTGTGGTTGCATAGAACACTGTTTACCTTCCCACCAAAGTGGTATCTATTTCTCTACTTGCATTTGCATGCTTTCAAACTGCTAGGTTGGCAGAAGCTGGGACTAGTGACAGGAGCTCACCCCATCATGCAAGAATAACACAGCCAAAATGATTTGGAAGGACCACATTTTTTAGCAGCGCAGATTTGGAAGAAGACAGTTCACTGTGGACAGAAGACATATCCACAGCTCATGTGCTTGCATGTGCCCAAAAATGATCTTCCATTGCTTTCAAGGCACTCAGTACAGGTCAATGAAACTCTCCATGTGTAAATTCCCCACTGCTGTGTCAAAGGGTCTCGAGATCTCCTTTCATTTACTCCCCTCCACTTTTGGTTTCAAAGAGCTGGTTTCCATTTAAGTTTTCCTGTTTCTGATTTCAGGTGCGTGCCCCGAAGATGCTTGTGTGTCTCTAATGCTTGGTCGAGCCACATAGAAGTGACTGGTGGGCCAAGTCCTTCCCTTGTGCCATGGAGTGGCAGTGATAAAAACAAACAGAAAGCTCCAAGCCTTTGCAGTTCAAAGCCTTGACCTACTTTTCATAAAAAGAAGTCAAGGAAGGGGGAGAGGATAGAGCCGGGTCGAGGGAGGAGGAAGGTTCTGGCAGGCTTCATGCCGAGAGGAATTTTCTTTTACTCCAGCCTACTATTCCCAGCCGTAGGCCATTTCTAGGAAAGCACCTGTATATTCCTAGGCTGCAGAATTCAAAGCTGGAGCAATGACTTACCTAACACCTAGGGTTCCCAGGCGTCCCTTTTTATAAGTCATTGTCATTGTGTGCCTTCAAGTTATTTTCGACATAGGGTGAATGTATCATGGGATTTTCTTGGTAAAGAGATTCAGAGGGGGTTACCTTTGCCTCTGAGGCTGAGAGAGTGGAACTTGCCCCAGGTCATTTGCTGGGTTTCCATAGCTGGGCGTTCAGAGGGGGTTGCATGGCATTAATTTAGGTTTATTAGCAGTCATGGCTTTAGCTTTTATTTTAGAATGTCCGACATTTGTTTTGAACGTTCCACATTTTGCAATGCCTTTTTAAAAATGATGCTTTCATTTTTTTATTGTAGGTTTTGAGCTGATCTTATGTTAGCTTTGTGAGCCACCTTGGGTCCTAGACTGAGAGAAAGGCAGCATAAATATTAGCTGATCTCCAATATATATATATATATATATATATATATATATATATATATATATATATATATATGGGACAATCCATATCCTTGGCACCTGACTCTGCGAAACTGCTGAAGTGAACCTTAAGCTGAAGTTTGTCCTGCACACACAGAGGCATTTAGAGTGTTAAAATAGTGACTGCTGAAATTACAGCTGTCTGGATATTTCATGGCAGCGGAAGGGAAGCCTGCTGTTATTTATGCAAACCTTACACCAGCAGTGGACTTTGCACTGGCAATAAAATACATTGCAGCCTCTAGGAGATAGGATATGGCCCGCAAAAGGAAAGAAAGAAGCAGGGTGGGAAAAATCAGTGCAGGGAGATGGGGAAATGCCATCAGAACCAAGAAAGAAGAAACGCCGCTCTCATTCCCGCTATGTTTTAAACTGGTTTGCAAACCAATTTGAAGCAGTTTAAATGGCCCTGGCTTGCACTTGAACCAAATTGCTGAAGAGGTTTGGAGAGGGGGTGTCATGCGCTAGACCATTTAACATGCGTCTTTTTGACGCTGATTTTTTCCCATATCTTTTCTATAAATCGATTCCATGCAAGTGTGATCCAGATGCGGATCGGAATCGATTTAAATTTGCCCTTCAGCCGGCTGAGGTGGATCCACTTTGAATCAATTCATTCGTCAATGTGAACCACAAGTGGGTTATTTTACAGCAAGAAAATGCGAAAGAGACAAGTTCAAAGATGTAGCCATGTTAGTCTATAGAATCAATATGTAGAGAGATCTTGTAGCACCTTTGAGACTCACTGAAAGTAAGGATTCAAAGATATAGCCCTGTTAGTCTGTAGGATCAGTCCGTAGAGAGATCTTGGAGCACCTTTGACACTAACTGAAATAAAGAAGTTGGCAGCATGAACTTTCATAGACTTAAGTCTACTTTGCATCTGAGGAAGTACACTTACTTCTACAAAAGCTCATGCTGCCAACTTCTTTATTTCAGTTAGTCTCAAAGGTGCTACGAAATCTCTCTACAGAGGGACAGGTTGTTTTTGTGAAGAAGACAAGCAGGAAATGTCAGTTCGGGTGGAGTGGTTCAGAGGATAAAAAGGAGAAGGCACCATGAGCTCCACCTTTCTGAAAGAACGGCCCTGCTATTTTGCATGTTATCATTCCACGATGGAAGATAAGTACATTTCTGAAGGGTGGAGATGGCTTATAGTTGTTGTCTTGTTCTCCCCTCTGAGAGAGTTGAAAGAAAACTATCTGTTCATGTTGGATGCATGCACACACACCTCTTTTGGCTTTGTTTAAACAGCATACCATCCAACATTTAACAGATAAAAACTAGGACAGGTGTGAAGTCGTAGGCTTTCATGGCCGGCATCCATAGTTTTTTTGTGGGTTTTTTTGGGCTGTGTGGCCATGTTCTAGAAGAGTTTCTTTCTGACATTTCGCCAGCATCTGTGGCTGGCATCTTCAGAGAAAATGAAGATGCCAGCCACAGATGCTGGCGAAACGTCAGAAAGAAACTCTTCTAGAACATGGCCACACAGCCTGAAAAAAACCACAAAAAAACTAGGACAGGTGTGTCCAAACAACATCAGAGCATGGTCTAAACAGCAAAAAATATTAATGAAGAAGAACAGATGAGCTACAAAAGGCTGCAGCAGTTTGCTTTTGCCTGAGCCTACTGGAAAGGGTAAGCCCCCCCCTTTTTTTTTTTTTTTTTTTGCTAACTGAATGCAAACTACTTTCAACTCAGTTTGTAGCCATTGAAGTAAGTCAGGACAAAGGAGGAAAGTGGGAGAAGGAGAGAGAAACTGGGACATTTTAAAAGAAGGTGGAAAACTGGGACTTTTAATTGCAAATTATGATCTTGAGGATATCAAACAAATTATTCAGGTTTACTCTAAAAAAACTGTACAATCCTTACAAACAGAAGCAATAGCGGGACAAAATAAAAAGCAATGATCTTCTGAAATTATGTTATAACTGTTTTAAAATCCCGGCGTCTGTTACACAACCCCTGTTCTTGCCCGAGGTCAAAATGTTCTTGGACAATTTAGCAGTGGTGCATTCAAAAATTTTCATCCAGGCTCAAGTCAAGTTTCAAGTCTTTACCTTCAATCCTCAAGTCGAATCTCAAGTCCTTGCAAGATACTTTCAAGTTGAGTTTCAAGTCTGGAGGGCAAGTTTAATGGAAAAAATGGAGACGGGGTGTTTCTTGCAGGGGAACAGCAAACATGTTAAGCAATGGGCTTGTGGTAGGAGTTGAGGTCCGCTTGGCAGCCTGTCCTCATTTCAAAAGCTTTAGAGGGGTCCTTCCATCTCAAGCTCATGGCCTGATGCATTTGCTGTTCCCCTCCAAGAAATGTGCTCCATGCGCTGGGGGTGGCTCCTGCCTGCTGCTCAAAGTGAATGATGCCAGCAAGCCAATTGCTAAAAATATACACGAGTCTTATTGCATTATTAAACCAATCTGGCAGGCCAACAAAAAGACACATGGTTGTTGTTGTTTTTCTCCCTCTGCATGACATTGTTCTCTTTTGTTCTCTTCTGCTTGTAAAACTGTGGGAGAGGGTCAAAAAAAGTGCCATAAAAGTGTCCCATTTGCCAAGCTGGAATAATCCATTTGGCAAAAATGACCCTTTTACAATGCTCTCCCATGCTTTTACAACCTGAAGAGAAGAGAGTAATGTGGAGGGAGAGAGAGAAAAACACGAATCTTTTAATTTGCCTGCTGGGTTTGTTTAATAATGCGATAAGGCTCCATGTCACAAGTCGAGTCAGTTGTAATTTATTGCTGAGTCAAGTCCAAGTCGCACCACTGAAGTGACTTGGGACCAACTTGAGTCCGAGTCACTTGACTTGCGTTTACATCACTGCAATTTAGATCTGGCTTTTCTTGGTTATTCTCTAGGTGTCTTTCCTATGGTTAATCTTTAGATGTCAAACTATACAAACAGATCTGCTGTATTAGTAGCACCTTAGAGCATGAGAAAAGAAAGTGGAAACAGACTCGAAGAATAGTCCTTTCTTTGTGTCTCTCTGCATGCTATCATACCTCTCCCATTCTCTTCCCGAGAGAGACGGTCATAAAAACATGCCTTTTGTCAAACAGATTTTTTCCAGCATGACAAAAGATATGCTTTTACAACCATCCTTCTCGGATAGAGAAAGGAAGTGCTATGACAGCATGGAGAGATGATGAAATGGAGCAGAAGAGAAAGCCACTACTCTTCTGCTCCATTTCAGCTTTCTTTTGTAGTGTAATAAAGCTGTAGGTTAAAAACACCAAGGGCCCATCCACACTAGACAATTACTTTCAACATATCCATAGGTCAATGTAAATACTGTACTTTAACTCTTATTTAAAGAGTGGGGGCACCATCCCCTGGTGAAAAGCAAGAGCGTAATGTGTCCTGGAAGCACTCTACTCTCTCATCCATCCAGCCTTTAGGGTAAACCTAAACAGTTATGTCTGCCAGAATTTTGTAAGTTTTGTAAGGATAATTTCATAATCACAAAAAGTCAACATGGGTTTCAGAGAAACA
>CM034715.1:7600104-7628502 GCA_020142125.1 Phrynosoma platyrhinos | reverse complement strand
TGGCCAACCTAAAATTGCTGAAACACAGCTTACATTATCCTTAGCCATTGGGTAGAGATGATGGAAAATGGAGTCCAAGACAATCTGGAAAGCCATCTTCCCCTGCAATGCTAGACCTTGATCTTCTCCAGCCATGCATTTCCTGGTCAGAGCTTGGAGGGAACTGTTTTGAACTTCATCTCCCTGAATTCCCCAGCCAAGATGGACACCAGGACTTGTAGTTTCTGAGAGCTGTCTAAAGAAACTTTCTTGAACTTTGAGTCTGCAGACTTGCTGGATTTGCATTGGCTGGAGTCAAGAGGAATCGAGCCTCAAGAAAAAGCCTGTTAGTCCGGAGTCCATGGATTCCACATGAAGATAGGCAGATGAAGACCAAGAATAAATGGAAGAAGCTGATTGTGGGAGATTTGTCTTCAGGTCTGGATTGTCAGTTGAATTTTAGGGCTGTAGGATTTAGTAGGAAAGTAGTTTTAGAGAGAGAGAAAAATGTAAAGAATCTTAAGGGAAAATAGAACAAAATAGTTAGAAAGTGGCCTCCTTGTCATCAGACTAAGCCTTTGAAGGTATGTCATATTGAGGATGGAGCAAGCTTGTTTTCTGCTGCTCCAGAGAATAGGACAAGAAACAATGGATTCAAACTAGAGTAAAAGAGATTGCACCTCAACATTAGGAGGAACTTTGAGAGCTATGCCTTATGAGGAGAGACTTTAGGGAGCTGGGGATGTTTAGCCTGGAGAAGAGAAGGTTAAGAGGTGATACAATCACCATGTTTAAATATTTGAATGGAGGTCATATTGAGGAGGGAGCAAGCTTCTTGTCTGCTGCTCCAGAGAATAGGACATGGAGCAATGGATTCAAACTAGAGGAAAAGAGATTCCAGCTCAACATTAGGAGGAACTTTCTGACAGTAAGCGCTGTTTGACAGTGGAACACATTCCCTCTGAGAGAGATGGAGTTTCCTTCTTTGGAGGTTTTTAAACAGAGGCTGGATGGCCATCTGTCGGGGGTGCTTTGATATCTACAAAAAAAGCATAGACCAGAACTGTCTTTCCCACCCACCAAGAAATCCAGGGGGACATAATTCTCAGAAAAAGTGTAGGTGGGTTGTAGTGATGCCCACTGCTCTGAGTGCCAGATTCTATGAAGGATGTTGGCAAGTTGGAATGTGTTTGGAGGAATGCAAGAAAAAGGGTCCGTGGTGTAAGAGAGGCGAATAAATTCAGTGAGAAAGATTATATCTGGCATCCAGTTAGAGACATACACATGCATGAGTCATGCTATGCATGCGGATCCAAAAAGTCACCATTTCACAAGCCAATGGACCAGGAGGCAGAGCTTTGGGAAGAATGCATCTCATCTGCATATCTTCCCCAGCAGCCCTTGCTAAAGGCGCTGGGACCAAAAAGGGAGACAGATTTCGTGAGACAGCAAGCTTTTGAGCCTTATGTCACAAATAGCTATTAAAGCCCAAACAAGGGAGAAACATAACTGTTAGGATGGAGAATGCAAAGAGATGGCCATGTTAGTCTGTAGAATCAGTCTGTAGAGAGATCTTGGAGCACCTTTGAGACTCAGTGAAAGAAAGAATTCAAAGATATAGCCATGTTAGTCTGTAGAATCAGTCTGTAGAGAGATCTTGGAGCACCTTTGAGACTTACTGAAAGAAAGAAGTTGGCAGCATGAGTTTTCAAAGGCTACGAAAGCTCATGCTGCCAACTTCTTTCTTTCAGTGAGTCTCAAAGGTGCTACAAGATCTCTCTACATACTGCTAGGATGGAGGAAGAATAATCTGTAGTCATCTCTGTGTGCCTTCAACGTTTGCCTTCTTGCAAGGGAAGACAATGGAGATTGTGAAGTTGTAGGCTTTCATGGCCAGCATCTTCATCTGAAGATGCCAGTCACAGATGCTGGCGAAACGTCAGAAAGAAACTCTTCTAGAACATGGCCACAGAGTCCAAAAAAACCACAAAAAACTATGGAGATTGCCTCTCCCTTTGCCCAACAGTCTTTGGAGATGGACGCCTCTTGGGCGCATTTTTGCATGTGCCAGTCTTCCAACCTACTTTGTGACCAAAGTGACAGACATGCCAGAACTAAAAAACAGAAGAGGAAAGAGAGGAGAAACTTTGCTGGGAACTTTTCTTTCTCTCATTTGAAGGAAAAGGGGACGGTGTCTTATCCACCCATCCCACCCATACCACAAGAATAATCTTAAACCTGGCACAGTGCTCCATGAAACCTTCGAGGCCAGATAAAGAGTCTGCCAGAAAGCCTTCCCTCCCTCATTTTCACACCCATCATGACCCAAACTGAGCCAGAGGGACTATTTATGGACTATTTATCTCCATGTTGGGTTTGGGTGGTTTGTTCAGAATATTTCTGGATGCATTTAAAAAAAAAAGAAAAAAAAGAAAATGATTCCAAGGGTCTTTGCCAAAAATTATATATATACAAATAAATAATAATAATAATAAAATTCAAAACAATACAAAAAGATACATTGAACAACATAAAAGAAATATAATGTGTCATTTTCACATGTGGAATTTGTAGCTTACCCTTCACTGGCAGCTCTGTAACAGGCAATTCTCCATGATGTTCCTACATAGGGGTCTTTTCCCAACCTATCTTGAAATGCTGGGAATTGAACCTGGGACCTCCTGCATGCAAGGCCTGTGTTGGTAGGGACGATCCCAAAAATTGTCTCAGTTTTTCCATTGTTTTTAAAGTGTCCCAGCTTCTCTCTCATCCTCCCACCATCGCTCTTTGTCGTCAGCTTACTTCAGTTCCTGCAAACTCAGTTCAGAGTGCAAAAGACATTTGCACTCACTTAACTGAGAGGGAGAAGAGAGGAGGGGGAGAATTTTGCCCTTCCCAGTAAGCTCAGGTAAAAGCAAGCTGCTGCACTCTCTCCTAGAGGTGCGTTCTTCCTTATTAATAACTTTTGCCATTTTGACTGCACTCTGATGTTGCATAGCCACCCTTGTCCCGGGTTTTCATTTGTGAAAAGTTGGAGCATATGGAGCCCTTTCCAAATGTCAGTAATGGGTTTGCTTTGGGGCACATTTTTGCATTCTGCAAATACGACGTGTTGGCTATTATTATTCTTTTACATTTTTAAAAAAGATGGGACATAGCCAGATATAGGAAGGCTTAGTTACTAATAAGTGTGGTTAAATGGAGTCTTTAAAATCTCCCCTCGCTTTATTTGTTGTTGTTGTTGCTGTTGTTGTGTGCCTTCAAATCATTTCTAACTTATGGGAACCCTAAGATGATCCTAAAAGGGAGCTTTTTGACAAAACTGGTTCAAAGGAGGTTTGCCATTGCCTTCTTCTGAGGCTGAGACTTCTGCCACACTGCAGAAATAAAACAGTTTGATATAATAATAATAATAATAATAATAATAATAATAATAATAATAAAATTTATTTATAGCCCGCCCCTCTGCGCGGCAATCAGGGTGGGTTACAGCATTTAAAACAGTCATATGACTTTATGACTTTAACTGCCATGACTCAATGGTATGGAATTTTGGGATTTGTGGTTTTGTGCGACATTTAACCTTCCCTGTCAGAGTGCTCTGGTGACCTGCCAAACTACAAATCCCAGCCCTGAGCGTTAACGTGGTGCCAAACTGCTTTGCAGCTGCCTGAGAGAGTGTGACTTGCTCGGGGTCACCCAGTGGGTTTCCATGGCCAAGCCAGGATTCAAACCCTGGTTTCCAGAGTCATCGTCCAATGCTCAAACCACTATGCCATGCTCACTCTCTCTTGCTCCTCTTCAATTTATTTGGGTTTTCATCCTCTTCTGAGTCATGCCAAAGGCTTTCTAGGACTAACTGAAAGGGAACAGGGAGACAAAAATTTGCAACCACATGCTGTTCATTTCTATCCAAACAATTTTTTTTTCTGACCACAGACTAATGTGTCTAAGCAGTGACTCACATCCTCACTCAGAGGATAGAAATATTCAATTTCACTGGGAAGAGCATCTCTGATATCCTACCGGTTAAAGCAACCAGAGCCCATGCCCAATTGGCAGGGACTGGCATATTGCAAACATGCCTTGTTCCCAAGATCTGGAGAATCTGGATTCGATCCCTTCCTCCCAGCAACGTACATGACAAATGGCAAGCTCCCTTTCCAGAGAGAGCTTTTTCCGACTGAATCATCTCTCCTCTTGTACAGCGTCCAAGGAAAAGGACTCAGTTTTCTATTCAAAACTGTCTGAAACACACCAAGTGCTTCCTAAGACTGGTGAGGGCCTCTTGTTTTTTTCACCTCAGTCTTTCAAATGGGTTCTGGAGCAGATCAAACCAAAAATCTCTCTGGAAGTCAAGATGACTAGAATGAGGCTGTCGTACTTTGGACACATCATGAGAAGAAAGGACTCACTGGGGGAAAAAACAATGCTAGGAAAGGTGGAGGGAAGCAGAAAGAGATGAAGGCTGCTTGCTAGATGGATGGACTCTATGGAGTCTACAGATATGAATTTGCAGGACCTGAGCAGAGCAGTAGAGGATAGGGAGTCTTGGAGATGTTTCATCTATGGATGGAGTCTACAGATATGAATTTGCAGGACCTGAACAGAGCAGTAGAGGATAGGGAGTCTTGGAGATATCTCATCTATGGAGTCCACAGGTATGAATTTGCAGGACCTAAACAGAGCAGTAGAGGATAGGGAGTCTTGGAGATGTCTCATCTATGGATGGAATCCACAGGTATGAATTTGCAGGATCTGTGTTGGGGTGTATTGAAAAATATCACAGCAGAGTTGTGGGATCAACAAATATAGAGCTTTACTTCAGCAGAGTGTAAGGCAAAAAATAAGCAAAGCAAAAAACATAGCATAATAGCCAAGTACATATACAGTGCAGAAAAAAAGGCATAACATAACATCCTGCAATACTATAACTCCTTAGCAAGGAGGAACAAACTTACCTCCCAGCAATCTGAAAAACAGCAGCCTTCTGACCAGCATGGAGAATAATACACTCTCTAACACTCAAGCAAACTCCCTATGCAGTTATACTCTGCTAAGTGGCTATCCAGACTACCTGGCCTAATTGTCTGAATTGCCAGAGCTGGCTTACCATCATGGACTTCACCTGCCCCTTTGCTATACCTTCATCCAGTCACAACTTAGCAAACTGGCATACCCTGACAATCTGAGCAGAGTAGTAGAGGATAGGGAGTCTTGGGACCTTATCACATGGGGTCTAAAACAGACAGAACCCCATCCCATCCCCGTCCCATTGCGGTTCTTTTTCCCATGTGTTCACACAACGTTGCAGAGAACCCCGTCCCATCCCCGTCCCAATGCAGCATCATCCCCGTTCTTTTGAATGCCGGTTTCCTGGGGAATTACAATTGTGCGACCGGAATGATACCGCAATGATACTGCTTTCGTTCATTGCACAATGATGCTAGTTGCATCTGATAGCAATTTCCATCTTGTGGGGTCTATACCGGTATAGTTCTGGATTGATTCCATACCGCTTTCTTGCCGCTTTGAGACCCGCGTGTGATAACTTCCTTGGAGATGTCTCGCAGGACCTGAGTAGAGCAGTAGAGGATAGGGAGTCTTGGAGATGTCTCATCTATGGGGTCTCCATAGGTCGAGATTGACTCGAGGAAGGATAGCAACAACAACAAAAATAGTACTTTAGAGCAGTAGCGTCATTGGGGGTGTGCAGGGGGTACAGACCACACTGGGTGACACCCAGCTGGGTCCTTCTCCCACTTCCAGTCAGGAAGGGTCTTTGCGGTCCTTGCAGGCTGCTCCGTCCAAGATTTACTTTCCAGGGAGAAAGACCAGGATGGACAAGAAGGGTCAGCATGCTGCCACAGCTGCCTTCCAAGTCCAGTCTGGCATGGAGAGGAGGCTGCCTTTTGGGCCCCATTCTCATAAGCCATACTCCCTGGAAGGCCCCCCCCCTTGCACCTGATGACACCCCAGATGGGAACGCCATTGCCTTAGAGCAGGGGTAGGCAATCTTTTTGACCCGGGGGCCAGGTTGCTGTCCCTCAGACAATTGGGGGGGCTGAAGCACCAAAATAAATAAATAAATAAATAAATAATATTATTTTTTTTAAATTAAAAAATTAAAAAATATGCATGCACACTCTCTCAGCCCCAGAAAAGCCATGGCAAAACCCCTGTGGAGATTTTGCCAAGAAACCCCAAGAACAAGTAACAACAACAATAATCAATATCATCATGGCGGGCGGCGGGGGGCAGTGGCGGCGGCGGCAGCAGGACCAGCCTGGGGCCGGTCCAAAGACTTTGGGGGGCCGTATCCGGCCCCCGGGCCTTAGGTTGCCTACTCCTGCCTTAGAGACTCCCCTCCCATTTTCCTGCCCTAGGTATCTTGGCAGCAGCACCCCCTCTCTTGAGCTCCTGATTTCTTCCCCCTCTCTTAGGGATTTGCCTCCACCTCTCTTTTTCTACTGCTGAATTAATGGAGTACAAATGCATGGCATAGCAGGTTGAGCATTGGACTAGGACTCTGGAGACCAGGGTTCGATGCCTCGGTCAGCCATGTAAACCCACTGGGTGACCCTGGGCAAAGTCACCATGAGTTGGCAATGTCTCAAAGGCACACAACGACAATGCATTACTTTTACCTTTTGAATCCAGTTTGCAGCAACTGGGGTAATCTCGAAGAGAAAGAGGGAGGAATCGGAGGAGGAGAGAGAAACGCGGACGCTTTAAAAGCAGCTAAAAAGCGGGACGAGAGAGGACTTGTTGCATGTCTTCAAGTCATTTCCAATTTATGGCAATCTATCAAGGGTTTTTCTGGGGCTGGGAGAGTGCGACTCACCCGACTAGCACTGTGAAATTGAGACATTTGGAAGGTATAGCTCTGGGCATCCTGATCTCCCTTTCTGCCTATCTCCATTTTATGGGAATGGGGAAAAGGGAGTGTTGATCTATTGGATGATGGGATTCGTTCCTCTCAGACCCCAGGGAAGTCTTGTATTGTGCCCAACCTACTGCAGTAGGATGAAACTGCCTGGACTATTATTATTTTTTGAAAGAGCATTGCTTTCCGCTCTGCCCCATTTACAATCTGACAAATTCCTAGCTCATCGGTAATGCTGAACGTTTTCTTGGCAAGGCTCGGCCTCCCCGCGTATTTTGTTTTGCACCTATGCAAGATTTAGCATTATTTCCCTCTAAATCTTAGCACGTTTGCTGGAGGAGCCAGAGTGTCATAAAGGTGTCTGCTAAACAGATGTTAGATCCTCTGGAAGTGCGAGGGAAGCTGTGTATCATTTCAAGCAGATAGCAAGTAAACAGAGTTCGGTGGGCAGCTTCAGCAAGGATGGAGATGCAGCTGAGAGAGAGATTGGGAATGATAGTCTGCTGGCCAGTTAAGTACTATAAATTGACCATGGTCGCACATTATTTTAATGATTGCAATAATGGTCACAATAATATGCAGTCATTGCCAGTTTGCAAAAAGGACATGGAACTGCATGGGAAAAGGGTTAGCTATTAAATGCATTGGTCAGCCTGAATTTTAAAAACACTTGGTATACATGCATTTTACCTATCACCTAGGGGCTGCCTTTGGCTTCAGGACTCTTCTTTAAGCCGAGGCTGGATGGCCATCTGTCAGGGATGCTTTGATTGAGAGTTCCTGCATGGCAGGGGGTTGGACTGGATGGCCCTTGTGGTCTCTTCCAACTCTATGATTCTATGACTGTGTGAATGTATGATAACTTCCATGTTGAAACAGAGGCAGCATAGTGTAGTGGTTATGACGGTTGGATTATGATTCTGGAGAAGAAACCCACCGAGTGACTTTGGGCGAGTCACACTCTCTCAGCCTCTGAGGAAGGCAAAGGCAAGCAGGCTCTGATCAAATCTGGCCAAGAAAACCCTGTGTTAGGTTTGCCTTAGGGCCGCCATAAGTTGGGGCTGAAGGCACACAACAAAAAAACAACGCTGAAGGCGTGAAGACATTTGCATTGCTCCGACATTTATGAACTTCCTTTGGAGCAAAGGATTTTGCCTCCAAACATAAATGTGATCGCCAGCATAGAGGGCATGGGATGCAGTCAAAGGTCGGTGCTCTAAAACTCCCATCCTGCTGCAATCCCATTTATCCAGCGTGGTTCTGCGTAAGGACATTGTAAAATTTCCCTCCTCCACATAACGCCTCCTGATCTTTCCCTGACAGTAAATTAAAAATAGCCTGAGAGTGACAGCTTTGGGTATGTTTTTTCCTTCTTCATCTTCTTCTCCTCATGATATTCACCATCAACTATGATGGATTATCAACCATATGGAGGTTTGGGGCGGAGGGGGGGATGGAGAGAGAGAAGAAGTGAAAAACAAAAAGAAGATGACATTAATGCAGAAACTAACAAACTGGTTGTTGTTCTGCTGATTTAGCTTTATTCCGTGTGTGTGGTTTCGCTCTTCTTTCTTGCATATTCAAAGGAACCTGGCAAATGAGTCCCCCCCAAAAAAAGTTGTTGACCCTCAAAAAGAAAACACTCGCTTGCTAAGAATGTAATACCTTGCATTTTCATGCAGAAAAAAAATGAGTTGTTTAATACAAATATTTTTCCCCCTTTGCTCTTAGAGAACATCGGAGAGTGGTGGACTCTCCTTCTTTGGAGGTCTTTAAACAGAGGTTGGATGGCCATCTGTCGGGAGTGATTTGATTTTGAGTTCCTGCATGGCAGAATGGGGTTGGACTGGATGGCCTTTGGGGTCTCTTCCAACTCGAGGATTCTATGATTCTATGATTTCCTCCCATATCGACCAACATTTTAGAGAAGGAAACTGAGGCATGTGTGGCTGAGACACATCAGAGTGCAGTCAAGGGGACTGATCCTCTCCTCTGGGGTATTAGCTATTCCTCCTAATTTGGTGTCATCTGCAAATTTGAGGGCATGCTTATCAAATGTGCAGGTGACACCAGATTAGGAGTAGGAGATCATACCCCAGAAGAAAGGATCAAAGTTCAAAATGACCTTCATAGATTAGAAAGCTGGGCCTAAACCTTCAAAATGAATTTCATCAGAGAGAAATGTAAGATACTCTTCTAGCTTATGTGTTCGTAAGCATTAATAATTTTTACCATCTCGGTGCGCCTTAGTCGCATGGGTGCTGGGTTTCGTCTGTGAAATGTTGGAAGGTATGCTACAGGAGAGAGGTGCAGCCAAAACTATCAGAATCAAGCAGAGGCTCCTGAAAATCTGATCCGTTTTCAACCGCAAGTCAGGGAGGTTTAGCATTACAGCCAAGTATTTTCATTGCATTAATAAGTTAGTCCGATAAAGATTCTGCTAGGGTATATGTCATCCGGATGGGCTCTGTTATATTTCTACTCTGCACTCATGGTTCCTTTAGAAGTGGATTACGAACTATGGCATCCCTTGATTATTTTTCAATTTTATATATAGAGAGGGATGACTGTATACCTTTACATTACAATCTCATACTCACATATATATAATGTGATACATGTTCATATCACACTCAGGAAGTTTTATCTCTTTGCAACAGCGATTCTCCTGTGAATTTGGTTTAATATATAAAAAGCAGAGCAGAGCAGAGCAGATGATGTGCAGGAGTTAGAACGGAGAAGAAGGTACTTGGATTCATGCTGTTTTGCAGAAGGAGACGAACGGCACAGCCTTCCCGAACATTTCCATGGATACCATACCAAGGACTATTTTCCACATAATCAGATGACTTTTCATGAGGGAAGAATCATGTTCTTTCACATGCTAGCATAACCGTGCATTGTGCCCTGTTTGAAAGGTTTTTCTGACTCATAAAATTCGAGAGCTGAAAGGAATCTTCGGAAGTCATCTGCTCCAAACCCATACTCATGTCACCCCTGGAGTAACTGGGTTTTGCAAACCCAGATTGGACTTTATTTTATATCCTTTCCTGTTCAAAAGCATTAAGGTGAACTATTGCCCGTCCTTCTCCATTTGAAAGGATAAACTGTCCAGCTGCTGCGTACGATCTCCACTTTATGTGCAATAAGAATAATGGTGCTTCACTGGCTTGCTTCCACCCACCGACCCACTGCATGATAACCAAGCAGAAACCATCCTCACTGCAGGAATAATCCAGTTTGGCACCACTTTAACTGCCACGGCTCTATGCTACAGGATTCTGGGAACTTCAGTTATGTGAGATATTTAGCCTTCTCTGTCAGAGAGCTCTGGTACCATAACAAACTACAAATCAGGAAATCTGGTACCATAACAAACTACAAATCTGTGTTGGCCATTTAGCAAATTCAAACAAAAATCCACCAAACAGTGACACCTTTATTGGCCAACCAAAATGTACAATATACTTGTTGCAAGCTTTTAAAACTCCATGGGCTTCTTCAAAAACATGAAGACTCCTTGAGGAATCCATTGTCCTCTGCCTACAAAGAGATCTGTGACTTCATAGGAATGGAGAGGGGTCCTTGTTGAGTTGCAAATGGACTTTAAATTTCCTGGACTTTGCAAATCTAATAGCCCCATCATGGACAGAATGAGAAGGATCCTGCCTGCAAAAGATACCCTCTACTTACCATCTTAACTAAAGACAGAAGCATCAAAATGCAGGCATCTGACTAACATCTCCAATGGTTTTTCTCCTGTTTGGCTTGTAACATCTGGCCTGAGGAAGAAGAAGCCCATGGAGCTTCAAAAGCTTGCAACAAGGATATTGTGCATTTTGGTTGGCCAATAAAGGTATCACTGTTAGGTGGATTTTTGTTTGAAACTACAAATTATCATCATCATCATTTATTAGAGTCCATAGACCCAACGTTTACACACTCAATCAAATATACATATCATCAAATAAGATACAAATGCCAACAATAATACAAGAGTCGCAGAAGTTGCTAAATCTAACTCTGTTCTAACTCAACTCTAACTGTCCCTTGATACAGAGTGGGTTCTAATCCTACTGCCTCAGAGAGAAATTTTGCAACAACAAGAGTGACATTCGGGCATTTACTGTCTAGTAAGAATTGTACATAACAAAGGTCTGACCTTCCTTTCATCTTACTTAATAATAGAAAGATTTTGGCTTGTCAGATCCGATTAAACTACAAATCTCAGAATTCTATAGCAGTTAAAGTGGTGTCAAACTGGATTATTTCTCTAGTGGGGATGCAGCCCAGGTGCCTTACACAGGACAGCTGTAAATATGTAGTTTGCACATTAGGAACTAGGAAACAGAGGTTTTCATGGCACCTCCCAGCAGCTTCCATTATATATATATATATATATATATATATATATATATATATATATATATATATATATATATATATATATATATATATATATATATATATATATATATATATATATGCTGGCTTACATAGTACGTCCTGCTTTTTTAATTCATGCCTTTTTCTCTCTGTAATACCCCTGAAAAAGGACAGAAATTTTGCAAGGTGGAACAAGACTGTTTTCAGGGGTTCTCCTCTCAGAATTGTAGATTTAATGGACCAAATGAACCATAAATCCTCAATCAAGCCTTTTAAGATAATGGCATGACATGACATTTTTAGGTTGTACTTTTTCCTTCTTTGTAGAAAAATATGGTTATGATAAAACATGAACAAAGTTGGGTGTATGATTCTGAAAGCATAATTGATGGCTAATCTCAGGCTATGATTTTTTGATTCCATATGACTCTATGATTCCATAAAATGTTACCATTATGCAGGTGCACTCTTAGTGAAGTACAGGTGGGAGAAGGTAATAAAATTGGACTGCAGCTCCTATCAGCCCTGCACAGTATAACCAATGGTGAAGCATACTGGGAGTTGCAGTCTAACAGTCTTTGGAGGCCCATCCTTCCTTAAGACTTATGCCTTACGGTGAGTCAAGCTATTGGCCCAACTGTTGACATTGACCATAGAATCACGCTGGAGGACCCACAAATGCCTAGAGTAGTGTTTTCTCTAATAATCTCTAGCTCCTCCAGCACAACTCTATGGTCAACTTCTGGCAGATTTGCACTGGAGGATCTAGAGTTCCCTAGAGAGAACATATTAATCATATCCGCAAATAATCAAATCTGCTAAAGTCAAAGCTGCAAATGTTGAGGGCAGACTGTAGATTGTTGTCTATTAAGAGTTCCATTACAAAAGAATTAATGGATGTTACCTGTTCTTACATTTTGGAAAAGGGACATTACTCTGCCCACATTCAAGCCCCAAACGCATGCCATTAATTGCAATGATTTGCTTCCAAGACCTCAGAAATGTTCCATGCTCCTAAATTTGACCAAATCCTCCCAACAATTGATGGTCTCTTGTAATGTAAAAACAAAAATCAAAAACTGCCTCCCAGTTAGGTGAAACTGTTTCTTTCCTTCAAAGAAACTAAAATGAGAAGAGGGGAAAAAAAATATGTACTACCATTGACATTGTGCAATCTGTAAAAGTGATTGAAAAACTGGTGGAAAGTCAGGAAGTTGTTAACCCAATTAAAGATTCTTAATTGATTGACAGCACTAATATTTTCACTTGTCAATGTTTCAGAAGAAGATTGCTTTGGGTTATTTTCATAATCATCGCTATAGATATGTGAGTGTCGATGGAAGGATGCTAGATATTCTGGGTCTCCTAAGCAGGGATGAGCAATGGTAGCCCTCTAAACATTGCTGGACTGCGGTGCATCTATCAATATATCAATTCATCTATATATATCAGTGATTCCCAAACATTAGTCCTCCAAGTGTTTTGGACTTCAGCTGCCAGAAGCTCCAGCCAACTTGACCAACAGTCAGGAATTCTGGGAGCTGAAGTCCAAAACATCTGGAGGACCAAAGTTTGGAAACCACTGATATAGATGCTCTAGACATTGCTGGACAGCAATGATCCCTTACCAGCTAAAAATTATGAGTTATAGTCTAACATCATCTACAAGTCTGTGTGTACAGTGCGTTCTTGGTTAATTTGCAACATCCTGAGTTCCTTGCTGTCGTCCAACTTTGTTGAGATCTTTTTAACTGGAGGTGAACCAGGGACATTCTCCCATTAAAAACTGTGTTCTCCTACTAAACTATGGTCAGAGTTTAGTGAAATGCTATTTTTTGGACCATAACTCCCAGAGTCCCCCAACCAACATGGATACCACCATGCGATAGTTTCAAAAAGCTCGGTCTAGGTTCCCGTCCATTGTCATGTATAATTCTGGAGTGCTAGAAGACTCTTGAACTTTTCAGAACCTGTCAGAGCCAGAGCTAATATTTGGGAAGCAGCATTAGTGTAGACTAAAATTAGATGCTTAGGATTGTAGTAAAGACAGTTGGAGACACAGCGGCTCCAGATGGAAGGTCCAATCAGTTCAAACATGATCCATCAGCTTTCTACCAATCTGTTTTGGAAATGATCTTGCAAGAGACTATTCATTGGTCCTCAAAATGGATTTGTGATATTCCTCCTCCCATAACTGCTAGTAACTTTGGGGAGGGGAGCTTTTGGTGAAGAGAGATGCCAGGTTGGTCTAGACTGAGAAGAAGTCTCAAGTAGGAGTGGGAGATATGAAAAAGTAGTAGGAGCAAACAGATTTGCCCTTTTGTATATTTTCAGTGTTCTCAGCTGAGGAGCACTGGGGGACCAGGGGGATCTGCCATTTTTAGGATTGTCATAGCTCAGGCCACTGGCCTAAATCTACAGTTTTCATGGGTAACAGGTAAGGGTTCAAATGCTCCAGTTTGCTTGGGGTCAGCTCTGGCTGAGAGACAAGACAACATGCAAACCTCTAGTCCAGCAGGGAGCCTTCTAGCTGGCAGTGCATCTTGCTGCATTTGCAAAGGTTGATTTAAATCATATTGCAATTTGGAATAACATTTGCCAACCAGGAAAATTCTATGCATCTATATATTTGAATGACACAATGTGAGCAACTCACGTGCTTAATGACATTATCCAACACCATCCCTAGGTCTCAGGTTTTGGGTCAGAAGTCTCAGGGCCTGGGATGATCATGTCCTGGTAATCTACAAGGTTCGCGTGATCTTCTTGACACTTCTTGGGACAAAGTGTCAAGCTGCAAATAGTGGCTCCACTGGTTTCTCACCGAGTTCAGCAGAGATTGCTTCCAAACAAGCTTGCAGGTTGTGTTTTAATTGTTGTGTGCCTAAAAGTCATTTTTGAATTACGGCGACCCATTGGGTTTTCTTGGCAAGTTTCTCCAGAGGAGGTTTGCCATTGCCATCCTATGTGACTGAGAGAGTGCGACGTGCCCAAGGTTGGGTTTTTATGCTCAAGCGGGAAATCAAACCCTGATCTCCAGAGTCATAATCCAATGCTCAAACCACTACCCCACACTAGCTTTAGTTTTAGTTACTAATTCCATTTCCTTCCAATGAAACAAGCATTGCAGTGAAAGGTTCATGCTGGAGAGTGAATGAGGATTTTTAATTTTTGTGCAAAGCTAGGGAAGGCTTCCTTCTTCACCATCAGGCTCATCCTGAAGGCCAGAAATGTCCCTCTTGATGGCAGCTGGGTTGTTTCCAAGTTCAGAATTTCACCTCCATCTCAGCTGGGATAGAGTTGAGGGAGAGGAGAGCAAAATAAGCAAAGAAACAGATTGAACTCAACAAGCAGCTGTCATTTATTGTAAAGTCTCCGCTTTGCTTCCAAATGACTTATGTATGGTAGGAAGCATGGGTGGAGGAGCAAAGGAAAAAGAGTGTCATGGACTAATGTGCCTCTTAAACTAGGTCACCTGAATGAAGTTCAAAGCAGCAAGCCATCGCTGAATAAACTTGGTGCAGAAGGTTGGCTGGGGTCCAGTCGTAAAAATTCATGCATACACAAACAGGATAATATTGGGATGAATCCAGAGAGGCCCTCTTTCTCCAGGATGCGTCTTGGGTAGGAAGTATGAATCCAGTCATGCAAACTGTAGCATTTTTAAAAATATATATTTAAGTAATTGGGGGAAACCAACAACCAAGATGATGCAGGTTCTGTATTTCAGAGGAAGGAATTGGCAAAGCCACCTTTGAATGTTCCTACCCTAAGAAAACCCTAGGAAATTCATGGGGTCGCTGTGAGATGACTTGAAGGCACACACACACACATCGTAGACCAGGGGTAGGCAACCTTTCCCCTTTAAGGGCCGAGGGACTTCAGCTCCCAGAATCCCAGGAGCTATTGGCCAACATGGGACTATTGGCCAACATGGCTGAGGCTTCTGGGAGCTGAAGTCCCTCAGCCCTTAAAGGGGAAAGGTTGTCTACCCCTGTCGTAGACACTTGCTTTCAGGGCCAGCCCTGCCACGGTGATTCCCAAACTTTGGCCTTCATGTGTTTTGGATCTCAGCTCCCAGAATCCCATACCATTGGCCAAGATGGCTGAGGCTTCTGGGAGCTGAAGTCCAAAACATTTGGAAGACTTTCTAACATAAACCAGGTTCTGGGGATTGTATTAACAATTGCTGGACTTTCCTGGAAACGGTGGTGTAGTGTGTGCCATGTGGCATCCATCGCAGTCCTGATACAAAGCCTGCATCCGCACCCAGTTTGACGCCACTTCGATCTGCCATGGCTCAGTGCTATGGGACTCCTGGGACTTGTTATGGCACTGGAGAAACTAACAGAAAAACAACATGGAATGACAGTTCCCAGAATTCCAAAGCACTGAGCTGTGGCAGTTAAAGTGGTGTCAAACTGGCTTATTTCTGCAGTGCGGACAGAGACAAAGCGAAACGCGGGCCAAAGGGCCAGAATCAGTTCCATAGCACACAGGTCTCCACTCCAGATGCAAAGATTTCGGGCTGAGAAAGTGTAGCTCCATTTTTCAACAACTCCCATATCACCCTTCACCATTTTACCATTTACTTTCCATTGGCTCTAGACTAGTCTCAAAAATTTGGATAGTCCTTTGGTTCATATAAGCTTAAGTAGGAAAAGAACATACCTATAGTGGATTGTGGACTTTTTTTTTCCTGGACAAACAAATTTTATTTTAGATAATGCATCTATACACTGTACATTCAGTCACTGTGGTATATATAAGCATAGCTATTTTCATACATAATCTGATAAAGTCCTTTATTTTATAATATTATCTGTTTCCAGGTTGGAAAGGGAAGTGGAAAAAGGAGTTTGAAAAGGACTATCAAGATACACAGCGAAATAGATAAATACCCCACGCTATTTTTTTCCTTTTCCTTTTTTTGTAAACCAGGCATTTATAAACAAGAAAGCATATTTAATTACATAAAAATAGTTCTAAAATAGGAGAGCAAGTCATAAAATTGTTAGCAGCAGCTGGGGAGAAGTAACAAAAATGTGCTGAAATTATTTTACATTGTTGTAAATTTGCAGCATTACTCCCTCAATTTAAAAACATATTTCTGAGAATTATTATTATTATTTTTTCTTTAAAAGTCTTCTCTCTAAACATACAGATTGCTTGGGGGAGGCAGAAGAGGAAATGTCCATTTCATTTCTTTCGAATAATAAAATACTTTACAATGAAGGGCAAAAACAAGATGAAAATCATGGGAAGAAAATCTTAAACTGACGCTGGAATTTTTGGATGGAAAAAAAAGTTTTTTCTTTCTTTACGGTTCTTGGGTTTTTCCCCTAACAAATTGCAACCTTTTTTTTTTCAGTTTAAAAACACAACTCATAAAACGAGACAACTAAGTATGAAAAAAGCTTTTGAAAAAGTAAACACCATATACACTTATTATACAACTGTAAAATGAAAAAAGTATTTACAAATTAACTTTTTCTTTTTTCTTTTTTTACATTGGTTAGTCTGTGTTTGAAAAAGCAGATTATTATTATGTATAATTATTAGCTGCTCCATACATACGAATGAATATCTTATTGCTGTTGGTATTCTCCCCCCCGCCCTTTGTTAAAGTCTTATTTTGAATATTTGTCATTTTAAAAAAAACGAATTAAACTGAATATACAATTATCTAGAACGAATACATATGTGTGTGAGTGTATGTATATGTATGTCTGTGTATGCGTGTATATATGTGCGTGTGTTGTGTGTTTGTATAGTATAGGGAGAGTCAACAGCTTATTTAATAAAACACCTCTTCTCCCCTTTTAAAGAAAACTGAACCATGAATGAGATGGGGAGGATTGGCGTCTTTGCAATTTCTGTACCAGAAAAAGCAGGCATACTCGCTAGCCAGAATTGCAAAAATAAAAATGCTATGCTATGGACAACAACAATATAATTTCCCTTTACCGACTGGATGCTCTGCAGACTTTGGAACAAGCTCCAAAGCTTTTGCTGGCAACAGATGCAAATCTTTTACGTGCATTGAATGTCATGGGAGAAAGCACCAGTTCACACCTAACTCCATGGTTAATGCAGAGGCCTTATGGTACTCTTGATTTTCATATATATATATATATATATATACACACACACACACACACACTGTTGTGCAATTGTTTAATTTGAATGGTATCATACATCCCTCGCTGATAACCCACCCAGGCATAAGCCTACAACATAACTCACAAACGCGGACTCAAATCTACATCTTTTTGCATTCAGGGGGCTTACTCCCAGGTAAGCGTGCATAGGATTGCAACTTTAAATACAGGTATATCTCAGTTAACAAAGAAGATGTGTTCCTGGGCATGATTTTTTGAGCAGAAAAAATAACATGGGAAGAATGTGATAGGTTCCTACACCATTAAAAAAAAAGGGAAGCATGCTTCAGCCAACTTTTTATTTAAAACTAACAATATGCACATGCCGAATGGAACCACCAAGTTGGATAGATTTTGCATGAGTGATAAATAAAATACAGTGGTCCCTCCGCATTCGCTGGGGTTGGGGGTGAATGACCCTGTGAATGTGGAAAAACTGCAAATAAAAAACAACAACCCACTGTTCTTTTTACCTAGGAGAACACCTCTCTAGGAATTTCCAGGTCCTCCAGTGCAACTCTATGGTCAACATCTGCCAGAAGTTGATCATAGAATCATGCTGGAGGACCTACAAATGCCTAGAGAAGTGTTTTCTCTAGTAACATCTAGGTTCTCCAGCACAACTCTATGGTCAACATCTGTCAGAAGTTGATCATAGAATCATGCTGGAGGACCTACAAATGCCCAGAGAAGTGTTTTCTAGGAACTCCTAGGTTCTCCAGCACAAACTCTATGGCCAACATCATAGAATCGTGTTGGAGGACCTACAAATGCCTAGAGAAAGTCCATCACAACTCTATGGTCAACTTCCAGCAGAATTGCGCTGGAGGACTTAAGAGATTCCTAGAGAGAACATATTAATCAAAACTGCAAATAATAAAATCCGCAAATGTGGAGGGCCAACTGTATATTTTTGAAACTTCTAGAGAGCTTCCTCCAAAATTGAAGACTTCTTCCAAAATTTTCATCCGGGGAAGACATTTTCTTTCATCAGCCTCCACTTTTCTTATGATTTCCCTTTCAACTGCCAAACTGATAGATCAATGTTTCTTAACCTGATACAGGTAGCTTTAGAGAAGCAGGCAGGCAGGCTTATCTGCTCTCCCCATTTCTCTTTATGTTGCTGTCCATGCATGCTCAGTAAGGGTTTCTGGAGGTAGCTGCTGTTTACCTTGCCTATTGTAGGCAGACACACACAGCTACAGTAGGATCGGCTAGAGGAGAATATCATTCCTCCCCAGATTGGGCATTTTTTCATTGTTTACTGCAACCTCACCCTGAACGTCTGAGTTTCTGTAGCCTTTCTTTACCATCATCCTGTCATTGCTAGCAGGAGGAAAACAGAAATCTGGGCTGGTTTAAAAAATAGTTTGAAAAAAAAAACCTTCTTTCTCAGAGGCTTTGTTAACTGAGGTATGCCTGTAGTTTTAAGTGCACATTCATACCTAAGCAATTTGTAAGGCAATTTATCACCATGGGAAATTTCTCAGGGAGCAATGGTTGGTCACAGCCCCTGGTTAAGTATTTCATGTCATATCCAAGTTGGGTATGCCTCTGCATAATGCATAATGTTTAAAATGGCCTTTAAATAAGTGCACAGGTGTGTGCATTATCAGAAAGAGAGAAAAGCTGAGAAAAGATGTGTTTTAAATTACAATCTCTTGTCTTAATTTTCAATTACAATCCCTTTCCCTTAATTCTCTACACTTTGCTACCGTTTCCCCCAACACCCATTTTGTCGACTGTCTGGTTTATTCAATTTCTCTTTGCCTTGGGGTATGCAGCAATAAGGCAGCATGCACTGAAGCTGTATGACTATACCAT
This sequence comes from Phrynosoma platyrhinos, assembly GCA_020142125.1. Classification (NCBI taxonomy): domain Eukaryota; kingdom Metazoa; phylum Chordata; class Lepidosauria; order Squamata; family Phrynosomatidae; genus Phrynosoma; species Phrynosoma platyrhinos. Next base: position 7,609,266 of record CM034715.1, on the reverse strand, counting down.
TGACATGATTTTTAAAACACCAAATCTATGTGCAAAGTGTAAGATGACATACCAAAGACTTCAACATTTTGATTTCAAAACTACACATTCTGGCTGCCACCAGAATTATGTCCATGAAGAACCTATTGCCCAGACATGGGATGAAAGCAGGCCTTTTCTATCTTCCTACTTGCTGCTTCTTTCGGTCGGCCTAAAGATGGACTGCATTGTGAACATGTGTGTGTTATGTGTGTGCAGCTGTACCATTTATAGCACAACTGCCGGGATGGGACCTTTGTACGAGTGTCTCTGTGTTGAAGGATTCACCTGATACAGCAAGCGTGTTCAGACGTGTTGTAAAACTATCTGCTGGCAAACCTGGTGTGTATTTACTAATTTATTTGATGGATGCCTGGAGTATGTCTGAAACCCATCAGAATTTATCAAGGTGCTGCTGCGAAAAGAAATTGTCAGATGAGATTCTGCAACAGACATGGAGCCACAAAGTCATAGCTTTGCTCCATCTCCCCATCTGACCCCAAAAATCCACCTTAAAATCTAGCCACCCTACACCAAGAGGTAAGAGTTTTAGAGCAATGGCACGCAGGGCACTTAAGAATGACACATCAATAGAAGTATAGTGTCTAGATCAAGGAAAGTAATAGTGCCACTCTATTCTGCTTTGGTCAGGCCTCACCTGGAATAATCCTGTGTCCAGTTCTGGGCCCCACAATTCAAAAAGGATGTGGAGAAACTGGAGCGTGTCCAAAGGAGGGCAACTAAAATGGTGAAGGGTCTGGAAACCATAAAGCCCTATAAGAAGAGACTTGGGGACCTAGGTATGTTAAGCTTGGAGATGAGATGGTTAAGAGGTGATATGATAGCCCTACTTAAATATTTGAAGGGAAGTCATATTGAGGATGGAGCAAGCTTGTTTTCTGCTGCTCCAGAGAATAGGACACAATGGAGCAATGGATGCGAACTACAGAAAAAGAGACTCCACCTCAACATTAGGGGGAGCTTCCTGACAATAAGAGATATTATTCAACAGTGGACATGCTGCCTTGGAGTGTGGTGGTCTCCTTCTTTGGAGGTCTTTAAGAAGAGGCTGGATGGCCATCTGCTGGGGGTGCTTTGATTGATAGTTCCTGCATGGCAGAATGGGGTTGGACTGGATGGCCCTTGGGGTCTCTTCCAACTCTATGATTCTATGATCCCATCCCCTTGTGCCAGTGAATGGTAGTACATCAACCAGAAGCGTAACAGAACTACAGTTGCCCCTCCGTTCTCATGGACTTGAGGTCTGCGGTTTTACATATTCACGGAGGGGCGACTTCTGTTAAAATTAATGAGCCGTGCCCCATTCAAGCCTATGGGGCTTGAATATTGGTGAAACTCCATTTTCGCAGGGGGACCAGAACGGATCCCCCATGAAAATGGAGGGCTAACTGTACATCTCTCAGTACAACTGCTGGATTTTAAGGTGGGTTTCAGAGGCATTTACAATCATGGCAGAGCTACTATGGTTGTAAATGTAAATAGAAACAGTTGTGATTCTAATTTACGACATTGTAACTGATTAATAGGATGCCAGCTTTCATTCCACTTATTTCCTACCCCTGCCAAAGTTTGGAGAAAACAGAAAGAAAGAAAATTGGGGGGAAACCACCACCAGTTTGTCGTAAGAGTGATTTCTTGTCAGCCGGTTTGACCCACTAAAGACAACTCTGGACTAAACACTAAAATTATTTTTGTGCATCTCGAAGAAATAATTGCAAACTTAACAAAAAGCATAAAAATCTTGGAAATTCATATGGCCAAGAATGAACAAACAAACAAACAAATCTTAATGCACCTTTACATATGACAGTAATAATGCCCATTAATTAATATATGTATGGCAAAGATTTCAATTCCATGCATATGGTTTTTCTTTTAATAAATGCAGAAAAGAATACAAGAAGCAATTTTTTTAAAAAAAATCCTCACATTAAAAAAATAACTGCATAAACACAATATTCTTTTGCATTGCACTTTAGGAAGGGAGAGCTGAATCCAACTCACTGCAAATAAACAAGGGCAAGACCTCAAACTCAAGAAAACTTGGCGCCATGCAAATGCATTTATATAGTTGTTTCATCCTCCTCATTTTTCATTTCTGCCTAAGTTACCTGATTTTGTCTTTCTTGTACCAATCCCGCCGCTCCCATAGATGAAAATTTATTTCCTCCTTTTCAGTGTTCATGCTTTACAATGACTATCAGAATGGATAATAACAGCTTTTTTTAAAACAAAAAATCTGTAATACAATTTTTTATTTTTATTCTAGTAAAAAATATCGATACTTTAATTTTAGGACCTGTAAGCCGCACTTTGTTTCGTGACGAAAGAATCCCTTTAGAAAGAACACTTTTTCCTCCCATATGTTTTTGGGAAAGATATGGAGTGGTGGTGGAAGGGAGAGAAAATCTGAGAATGTGACAGTTTTCTTATTCTCCAAGTTAAAAATTAAGCCAGATAATTTTTGCTTTGGTTGGGATACCTCAGCCGGGCTTGGCCGGTATAGTCCAAAGATTGGCAGGACGGTTTCTCTGATTTTCTTATCAGAGAATTACAATTTCCAAAGTGATCCTTCTCACAAACATGACAGGCAGGACTGCTAGAAAACCCACAGTCAATCACATCTCTTACATCCCATCACGCTTTTGGTAATTCAATTTTTGCAACACTACATACATCCTCATGTCCCAGGGACCTGCATAGTCAAATCGGTTTCCTTGAACGCTAATGGTTCAAGTAAGCGAACAAAAATAATCCCGACGCAACTCATAATGGACAACTGAGTAAAATTTCAAAGAGGATTACGAAAGACACTAAGGGTCTTATCCTTACAAAAGGTGTCCGGAATCCCATATGGTCTTTATGTATGTGTAAGCACCATGGTTATGGTGCCATTTCCAGCACACATGTACCCCGAGATCCCCTTACTGGGCAGCATTTCTTGCATTTGATGGGGGTCTCTTTTCCTGTTGCAAACCGGTTGCGGTTTCCATCCCCTCCATGAGAGATCCCCATTCACATGCAAGAACATGTTGCAATGCCCCATTGCACCACAGATTGCTTCTGCAAGGGGGATTGAGGGATTTTCATACTCCCTACGTAGCTAGTTTAGGGGCTGCATAGGATCCATGAATACATAGCAGTCGCAAGTGCGTAACTCCAGGTCACGCCTTCGTAACCGCAATGCGGGATTCCGGCCGACATTTTCCAAAGTGATGGGTCCAATCATGCAGAAGCAAAACTTCCACTGGGGTGAGGATTTTGCCCTGAGTTTGATTCCTTACTGCATATATGTATCTCCGTTGCTGGAGATACGTTGGGACAAGCTGCGGCATGAATCCCAATATTAAAGTATTTGTCACATTGGGGAGGAAGGACACACACGCACGCGCACGCATCACAATGACCAAAAGAAAAAGAAAAACCCCTAGAGAATAAGAAATGTAGGCTTATTCACAGCAGCAGAAGTCTTCTGTTTCTTTAATACAACGGTGAGCACTCTTTCTTTGCAGGACATGGAAATCCTCAAACATAATGATGGGCAAGTCAATAAAAATACTGAAAATTCTGAGGTGATGATACAATGCAAACCAAGTTCCTGGAGAAAACAGAACAAGAGGCTTTCCAAGTGTGCCAGGCCATTCTCCCGTCCCGCTTATCTTTCACAAGCAACATCATGGTCCAGCCACTTTTTTTCCGGATTTTGCTTCTCTCTTGATATTCGTCCATTTGATTTCTAGAACTGAAGTGCTCTAAAGCTGACTGAGCTTTGGAAACACATCAGTGAATGACACGCATCTCTCTTTCTCACCTTCTCTCTCTCTCTCTCAAAGTTATGGCATGATCAATAAAACACTGATTTTGTAAGGCTTGGTTCTTTTAAAAGAAAAGTTCCACCTCGACATCCCACCAAAACTCTCACCCAACCAACCCCCTTTCTCTGCTGACATTCCTCCTTTTCTTGTGTCCAATCATGGGTAGAACACAACAAATTTTTCAAACTAGAAGTTTTTTTAAAAAAAAAAATTATCCAAAGTTTCATAGAAATTGTCCAGTTTCAAATGGTCATGGCTTTACTAGTATGCTTTTTACGACGAGCTTCTCTAAGTAAGAACCCAACATCTGTAGCAATATGTCTTTACAAATTCGGTATACCCCTTCCTCCCCATTTATATATATAAAGAGAGAGAAAGAGAGATAAAAATCTGGTCAGTGGTTATAATACCACATCTTCGTGACTCAGCTGTGTGTGTCTTTAGATAGCTTTGTAACAAAACAAAACAAAACAAAACAAAAGGTTATGTTGTTGTTGTTTTTGCTTCTGTCTGAATCCCAAAGTTTTCTCGGAAAGCAAAACTCATCTTTGATTTCACTTCGATGCCAGACTGATTTTTTTTTTTTACCAGTAGAAATGTCTTAAGCTCTTGGTTTGCTTGTGTTTTTTTGCTGCAGATTCGAAAAGTAGTTTAGCTTTAGAAACGCTCTTCATGTTATAGGCACAGGAAGATGTTGTGCTATACGGACTTGGGGCGGTGGGGAAGGGAAGGAAAAAGCTGGAATTCAGTGCTTCTGTTATAAAGAGTAACATTTGCTCTCCAGTTCATAACCGTGTCCATGCTTATCGGCAAGAATAGGGGCACACATACCCTTAGCCCAGTGCCTCTCCCATACACACTCCCTTGCTGCACACATTTTGTCAATCTGGCCTCCAGATCAGGCCGCGAGGATCACGGCGTCCTTCAGCACTGGCTTAGTTTTCCATGTCTTTTGTGGTATGTTCATTGCTGGGCAGATCGCTCTGCTTAGGCCACAGTTGCTCCTGGAGTTCCTTCACAACTTTTTCCAAGTGTTCTCGCGCCTCCCTCTCACGCAACAGATCGGCCCGCAGCTGCTCCCTGTCTGTCTCGGCATGCTGGAGTTTCACTTGCAGGTCTTCAATCTAGAAGACAGAGACACAACAGCAATAGCAACCATAACAACAACAACAACAACAACAACACCCTAATACAGTGGACCCTTGGTATCCAAGACCCCTCATACTCCAAAATCCATGGATACCAAAATCCGTGGATGTTCAAATCCCATTACAGTGGTCGCTCCACATTCACTGGGATTCCCCGTGAATGTGGAAAAACCACAAACAACAACAACAACAACAACAACAATAATAAAATTTATTTATACCCCACCCCTCTGCATAGCAATCGGGGCAGCTTCCAACATAAAATTACAATACAATAAAATCAGCCCTAAACCCTTATTATTATTATTATTATTATTATTATTATTATTATTATTATTATTATTATTATAGTTTATTTATATAGCGCTGTAGATTTACACAGTGCTGCACATACAGTCAATATTCTTTTAACCTAAGGGAATATCTCTCTAGGAAATCTCCAGGTCCTCCAATGCAACTCTGTGGTCAACATCTGTCAGATGTTGATCACAGAATCATACTGGAGGATTTGGATTGCTGCAGTTGCTGCCTGTTACCACTAAAATACAGAGCATTGGACTACAACTATGGAGGATCAGGGTTTGATTCCCCGCTCAGCCATGGAAACCAACTGAGTGGGCTTGGGCAAGTGACATATTCTCAGCTCCAGAAAACCCTATGATACATCTGCCTTAGGTCATCATAGGTTGGAAACATCTTGAAGGCATACAACAACAAAGATAACTTTCCCACCGCCTATCGTATACATCAGTGGAAAAATGGTCCCAGGAGCCTGTGGCCTACAGCTGATGTATCAATACAGCAGTGACAGCATATACGTTTCGAGATCAAATCATCAACTCTACCTGATTTATACAGAGAAAAAGGAGGTCACTGCATGCTTTTTTTCCGGCACACCCATCCAAACTTATACACAAATCCAGCCAACTGCAAGGCACCTTCTAAATCTCTCTATGTATTAGCACTTTTCCTCTCTGTATTGTTGTTATTATGTGTCTTCAAGTCGTTTCCAACTTACGGCAACCCTACCATGGGATTTTCTTGGCACAAATCATTCAGAGATGGTTTACCACCCCTCACACCAACACTTCTAGTGTCTTGGGCCTCTTTTGATCCTCTCTATCTTGGTTTAAATTAGGGTATTGAAAAAAGCAAAGTAGGAAGCAAGATGATCACTTGATATAGCCATGTTAGTCTGTAAAATCAGTATGTAGAGAGATCTTGGAGCACCTTTGAGATTAACTGAAATAAAGAAGTTGGCAGCATGAGCTTTTGTAGACTTAGGTCTGGCTACCAAATGCATCTGAGGAAGTAAACTTACTGTATATACTCATGTATAAGTCTAGAAATTCAGGTTAAAAAATGGACCCAAAAAAACTGAGTCGAGTTATCTACAGACTTGATGTCCACGTCCCTCACCCGTTCATGGATGGCAAACGGAGGGGGACAAAATGGGGCATGCGCTGCCATTCAAGACTATGGGGCTTGAATAGTTGCAATTTGCAATTTTCCGTTTTCGTGGGGGGGGGGAGTTCAGAACGGATCCCCCATGAAAATGAAAATGGAGGGGCAACTGTGTGTGAGTGTGTGGGTGTATAAACCATCCCCTAGTATAAGGCAAGAAAATGGAGGGGCAACTGTGTGTGAGTGTGTAGGTGTATAAACCATCCCCTAGTATAAGGCAAGAGTTTAATCTGCTCTGGAAGCAATGACCCCTTTTTACTCTCTCATCCATCCAGCCTTTAGTATAAGTGCAAATAGTTATGCCTGCTGGAATTTTGTAAGCTCTTTGGCATTGTTTTCCTTTGCATCATCCTTGACCATCCTTCATTACATGCCCCTGAGCTTTGCCCTCAACTTATCCACGGGTCATATCAAAATCCTTAGCGTCGAGTATATACAGTAAGTCTACAAGAGCTCATGTCTTTCTTTCAGTTAGTCTCACAGGGGCTACAAGATCTCTCTACATACTGATACTTCAGAAATGGCAATGCTAGCCCAAAATCTGGACAAATGGAAACAGTGGTTTAAGATGTACCTGTGCACTAATTTCTTTTGACTGTTTTGAAGACACGCAGACTTTGTTGAACCCCATCCCACCCCCACTTTTTCCAGACTCCTCCTTTTCTGATGCTATTTCTTAAGACAAGCAGATGAGCCATAAGTTTTGCTAAATGAGAAACCAGGGAGACAGACGCTGTGTCACATTCAAGCACAGATTTCCTGTGTTAACATAGCAGCTGGGAGCTAAGGCAGAAGAAGGTTTTCTTGCACGACACCAAACTATGTGAAAAACAACAGCCCTGCGACTCACAGACCCAGCCCTTTTCCTCCTTTCTCTGCAACCCCGACAAAAGAATACGGAAACAAACAAACAAAAAATCCAGATGTGCAATCTCTGCAGCCAAGGAAGCAGACAGAAGGTGATGGCAGTGGATCTGCAAAGTCCCCTGGATGAAAGTCAAAGTATGTAAACTTTGTGGAAGCTTCCCAACCCCACCCGCAAACCCTTCGGCTCGAGTGGAAACCCAGCGCATGAAACTCAGAACCCGATTTCTGTTTAGTCTGGGAATGTTTTATCAGCAAGACGCTCATGATGGGAAGAGGAGGAGGAAATCTGCATCATTTCCTGCTTCTGCTCTCCTAAATTTGGCAAGCTTCACAAAGGGGACTGTTGGACTGCTCCCCTTCCTGTTAAGGGGACTAAGAAGAGTAACATTCAACAGGAGTTTCTTCGGGTTGTTTTTTTTAAAGTGATTGTTTAGTTTTTAAAAGAGGACATTTGAGAGTTTTTAGTGCACACAATAGCAGGAACAACAGCCTTCTTGAACCCCCTCGCACACATCACATATAGCTGATTTTGTATAAAGCAAGATGTTCAACTTGCGGTCCACTAGGACTCCTAGAACCCTTTCACACATAGTCTCATTAAGTGAGGTATCCCCATCTTATGAAATAAAATGCATAGATATATGATGGGGGACACCTGGCTTAAGGAGACTATGTGTGAAAGGGATCTAGGAGTCCTAGTAGACCACAAACTGAACATGAGTCAACAGTGTGATGCGGCAGCTAAAAAGGCCAATGAGATCTAGATCAATGGAAGTAATAGTGCAACTGTATTCTGCTTTGGTCAGGCCCCACCTGGAATAATCCTGTGTCCAGTTCTGGGCACCACAATTCAAAAAGGATGTGGAGAAACTGGAGCGTGTCTAAAAGAGGGTGAACAAAATGGTGAAGGGTCTGGAAACCATGTCCTATGAGGAGAGACCTAGGGAGCTGCGTATGTTTAACCTGGAGAAGAGAAGGTTATGAGGTGATATGATCACCATGTTTAAATATGGGAGCTGGACAATGAAGAATACAGATAGAAAGAAAATCAATTCATTTGAAATATGGTGCTGGAGAAGAGTGCTGAGGATACGATGGATAGTCAAAAAGACAAACAAATGGGTCCTAGAATAGATCAGGCCTGAGATCTCCTTGGAGGCCAAGATGACCAAACTGAAGCTGTCATACTTCAGCCAAATCTTGAGAAGACATGACTCAATAGAAAAGACAATAATGCTAGGGAAGATCGAGAGCAGCAGAAAGAGAGGAAAACTGCATACCAGATGGATAGACTCAGTCGAGGAGGTCACAGCCCTGAGCCTCCAAAACCTGAGCAGAGCGCAGGGCGGAGGACAAGTCTTGGAGATGTCTCATTCACGCGGTCGCCATGAGTCAAAGTTGACTCGAGGACACTTAACCACAAATAAACCTGTCCTTTTACAATTCCCAACAAGTGCTGCTGCCAACGGAGTATAAAAGAAAAAGAAACGAGGAAGCAAAACCAAAAGTGAAGACTGTTTTGCAGCCCACGTGATAGCCTTAGGAACCTTTCAAAACAGCCTCAACTCTATGGTCAAAACACTCCTTGTGCAGCTTGGACAGAAGCCTAAAATCTGGGAGGAGAAACCTCCCAGACTTTGTCCTCACCTGGGCAGAGTATTTGGCTCGCAGCCGTCCTGCTTCACAGCCCTTGTCACACACCCGGACCTGTCTGGCTTGCTCCAGTTCCCGCTTTAGCCGTATCCGTGACTCATTGGCCTCCTTCATTTTCTTTTCATTTTCAGCTCGGAGGCGCTCAATCTCCTTCCTCAAATTACGCTTGGCTTCAG
>CM034715.1:7518037-7545084 GCA_020142125.1 Phrynosoma platyrhinos | reverse complement strand
TTTCTTTCAGTTAATCTCAAAGGTGCTACAAGACCTTTGGGGGAAGATGAGGATCCAGAGAATGCAGTTCCAAATTCATGGCACAGAAAGGAGAAGGGATCTGCCTGACTCTGTGAGGCTCAGCCTATTTTGCAAATAAAACTTTATTTTTATTTTTTAGTAAACAGGCATGAGATGGGAAAGTGTGAGCATATTATCTCTTATTCCAGATAAATGTGTGTCCTATAATTGACACAACACTGGGGTTTACCTCTACCATGCTATCCTAACGCATGCCAGGTCCAAGAAGGATTCCCTTTGGGAGGCCTTGTTCTTGTTGTTGTGTGCCTTAAGTCATTTCCAACTTATGGCAACCCTAAAGTGAACCTATCATGGGATTTAATGGCAAGATTTGTTCAGAGGAGGTTGGCCACTGTTTTCCCCTGAGGCTGAGAACATGTGAGCCTTAGCTTTGGAAATTTAGACCCAAAATAAATTAGCAAGTAATCTCCACTGGCCTTGGTGAGAAGCACAAAGGGAGAAACCTGAGTTACTCTCTAGCAAGGGTGCTGTTGCTACTAATCTAGAGTTTGGAAAAGTTACTTTTTTGGACTACAAGTCCCCAAATGCCCCAGCCAGCAAGGCCAGACTATCTCTTTCTAAGCGTTCTGCTAATCTCTGGATTGCATATCATGTAAAACCTTTTGTTGTTGGGTGCCTTCAAGTCATTCCTGACTTATAGCAACTCTAAGGTGACCCTATCCTGGGTTTTTCTTGCCAAATTTCTTCAGAGGGGGGTTTGGCATTGCCATCCTCTGGTTGTTGTGGCTCCGAAAAGAAATTTGAAAACCCCATAAACCCATCGTGACAGAAGTTGAGGAAGAGGTCAGCTTTCCTTTCAACAAGGCTCTTTCTCGCTCTCCCCCTAAACCTTTATGTGAAACTTGACCATGTCAATGGATGGAGTTCAACAGGAGGTAAACAGCCAGTTTAGGGTCCATAAACAATCTGCAGAGAGAAAGTCTCACCACAAACTGATGACATCAAACAAAGGCAATCCCTTTAGGACAGAACACCAAAACAAGTCAAAATTAAAGGGAGCCCTTCAGTTTGAAACGGGTTGGATTTTCAGTCTGCCAGTTGTGCGCCATCAAATATGAACAGCTCCTTCCTACAAGGTTTTTTTAAGTAAAAAAAAAAATACATACATTTAAGACCCAGGAGAGCAAAGGGAGTCTTTTTCAATAATAAACAAGGTGATTAATCCTGATCGGCACCCAGCCCGTAAAATTACTTGTCAGCGGGGAGAGGTAGGTGGTCAAATTATACCTTTCCATCACATTTGGCACTGTCTTCTGCACATTTTCTTCTTGAACTCGGAAAGAACTGGGAACAATTAAACTGAAGTACTGAGTAATTCCACCTACTTTTTGGGGATGGGGGAGGAAAAGAAATGAGATGAAATGAAATGACTTCTTCCTAGTGTGACATTGAAATGCTTGAAAAAGAGAAAGGGTAGGGAGCAGGGAGGGAACCTAAAAGTAAGTTTCCAAAACGTTCCGTATTGGAGTCTGTGCTCTTTGTCTTTTTTTTGGTGGGAGGAGAGGGGGAAAAGAGTTTTTTTATTATGATGGATCATCATTTTATTCCACTAAAGAACAGCAACCAATCTTGGGTGCTCTTTCTATCCGTACAGCAGCATTCTAGCCACAGCTTGTCCATGTTTTCTTTTCTCAACAGTAGAATCTCATAACTGGAAGGCACCACAATGGTCATCTAGAGCAGGGATTCCCAAACTTTAGTCTTTCCAGGTGTTTTGGACTTCAAGTCCCAGAATTTCTGACTGTTGGCCAAGGTGGCTGGAGCGTCTGGGAGTTGAAATCCAAAAAACCTGGAGGACCAAAGTTTGGGAATCACTGATCTAGAGCAAACCCCTGCCATGCAGGAATATACAACTAAAGCACTCCTGAAAGATGGCCATACAACCACTGTTAAAAGACCTCCAAAGAAGGAGGCACCACCACCCTTACAATGTCAAACATCTCTTACCATCAGGAAGTTCTTCCTAATGTTTAGGTGGAATCTCTTTACCTTGAATCCATTGCTCCGGGTCTAGTCTCTGGAGCAGCAGAAAACAAGCTTGCACCATCCTCAATATGACATCCCTTCAGAAAGCAAGATCCTTAAGGGGTATCTCAAAGCCTAGAAAAGGATTTATGGGAACAGATTGTTCATCAGGCAAGGGGAGAAACATGTGGCTCACTAGACCCAACTGGACTCCAACTCTTATTTGCTCCATCCAGCATGGCAAATAGAGAGGAGTAACACAACCGCCTCTGGAGAGCCTCAGGTTTCTTATCTCTGTCTCAAGATGACAATATCATAGTCTGTTTAGGACAGGAATGGACAACAGTTGGGGAATAAGGGAGCATATTATACCCCTGTGGGATTTCATTTGGCCACCTACTCATGTTCTGTTTAGATTGTATTAATATATTTGTATGAAATTTTTAATGTTGTAAGCCGCCCCGATTGCTCTGCAGAGGGGCGGGATATAAATTATTATTATTATTATTATTATTATTGTTGTTGTTGTTGTTGTTGTTGTTGTTGTTATTATTATTATTATTATTATTATTATTATTATTATTATTATTATTATATACACCCATTAACCTCCAAATTTGTATTTTTTTAAAAAAACATGTGTGGATATGTGCCCATTTCCATAAATGCATCATGTTTACACCTTTCCTCTGGGCTATCTCCTCCAGGTGATAAGGGATGCTTTTGGGGGCTGAGAGGGAAGTGGGAAGAGGAAAAAAGTTTCTCCCCAAAATTTTGGGAGTCGCCTCCCAAAACTACCCTTGAGATTGTTTAAAGACCAAGAAAATCATTTTGATCAACCTCAGAAGCAAACAGCCAATGTGGTTGGAACAAAATCATGATTGTATGCCAAGTGTTGGGCACCAAAGACGAATCTAGCTATTTTATTTAAGTTTCTGAGTTATTTTCATAAGGTGGCCCAATGCATCGACATACAGATGTGCCATGAGCCCTACTTGGAGGACCCCAATTTCAATTCTTAAATAAATGTTCAGCAGTACACTGCTTTACAAAGATATGTAACCGTGCACACATGTATGTATGTATGGACATACATATACGGAGGGAAATAGAGTGTCACTGGACTTTTGATTTTTGACTCCCTTCCAGAAGAAGAACTTAGTCATAGAGCTGTGCCTGTGCCCTTCCAAAGTATCGTTTCTTGTGTGCCATACATTCCACTGCTTATTCATAAAGCAAACATGACTCAAGGGAGTAAAAGCCAATCCTGAATTTCAAGCCTAAAGGGTGGGAAGATTAAACATCTACCAGAAATGCGGAAAAGCACATTACTGGCATGGGGTGGTGGTGGAGAACTACAGAGGAGAAAAAGCATGAAGCCATATTTTAGGCATGTTCTTTTAAGTAGAAATATACTGTCTTTGGGCAAAGAAAGTTGCCCTATCTTGAATCAGAGCACTGGTCCATCTTACCTCAGTATTGTCTTTATCAGCAAATCACAAACTTCAGACTGCAAAGGTTGCTGAACCACAGTTCCCAAAATATCTAACTAAGTTGGCAAACAGTTAAGAGATCCTGAGAGAGGTAGAATCACAGAACCCTAGAGTTAGAAGAAACCCCAAGGGCCATCCCAACCAACCCCATTCTGCCATGCAGGAATACAGAATCAAATCACTCCCGACAGATGGCCATCCAGCCTCTGTTTAAAGACCTCCAAAGAAGGAGACTCCACCACTCTCTAAGGGAATGTCTCCCACTGTCAAACAGTTCTTACTACTTTGGCATACTTTCTAGTTTTTAGGTGGAATCTTCTTTTCCTGTAGTTTGAATCATGCATGGGAGGGGGTTGGATGGGATGGCCCTTGTGGTCTCTTCCAACTCTATGATTCTATGAATCCATTGCTCTGTGTCCTATTCTCTGGAACAACAGGAAAAAAAAAGCTTACTCCATCTTCAATATGACATCCCTTCAAATATTTAAACATGAGCAACAATTGAGTCCTAAAACCAATCAAGCATGAACTCTCCCTGGAAGCCAAGATGACAAAACTGAGGCTGTTGTACTTTGGCCACGTCATGAGAAGGCAATTCACTAGAAAAGGCAATGATGCTGGGGAAGGTAAAGTTCAGTAGGAAGAGAAGAAGACTGCATGCCAGATGGATGGATTCAATCAGGGAGACCATGAGCCTGAGCCTACAGGACCTGAGCAGAGGATAAAGGGGCTTGGAGGCATCTCATTCACAAGGTTGCCATGAGTTGAGATCAACTCGAAGGCAGCTAACAACAACAACAACAACAACAACAACAAATCATGTCACCCCTTAACCTTCTCTTCCCCAGCTGAACATACACAACTGCCTAAACCACTCCTCACAGAGCATGGTTTCATAGATGGATGATCCAAGATTAGGAATCATTGGTGTATACCAGCTTCTTCCCCCAAACCTCCAGACACTTTCTACTACAACACCCATCAGGCCAAGCTGGCATGTCAAAATGGTTAGAAATTGTAGCCCCAAACACCTGGAGGACAAAGGTTGATCCACACTGACTGATAGTGGCTTCCCACAAATTCGATGCTGGGGATCAAATCTGAGTCCCAGAACCTGGGGATCAAGCCTGAGACCTTCCAAATACTAATAATACACTCTACACCAGGGGTAGGCAACCTGTCCCCTTTAAGGGATGAGGGACTTCAGCTCCCAGAAGCCTCAGCCATGTTGGCCAATAGTCCCATGTTGGCCAATAGCTCCTGGGATTCTGGGAGCTGAAGTCCCTCGGCCCTTAAAGGGGAAAGGTTGCCTACCCCTGCTCTACACAATGAATTATAATGTATCCCCATTGCATTTCCTTACAGAAAGCCAGTGAGTCATGAGAATTTAAAACAACATCTTTCACAAAGCTTTCTAAGCTTGCTTTATGGTTAACTGGAATTTGAACCCATGTCCACCTCCAGAACAGTACACACACATACACAACCCATTCACTCCACCATCACCACAAGTAGAGAATATGGAGATTTCTTCATCACTGTGATATTTTTACTGTGATATGGTCGTGGCAGAAAGCCAATAACCTATCTGGGATTTTCTGCTGTAAGAAGCAAAATTTCTTGGGCCATCTCAGTAAAAAGGAATCACACCTCCTAAAAACTCCATTCCATGCATTTGCTCAAGCTAAAAAAAACAAAAACACAACCAGGCAGTGAAGTAATAGCCTGCTATTTCCTAACCCTGATAAATCTATACAAACCATTCAAACAGCATGACTTGCCAGAATTTCAGGGGTGGAGTATGTAAAGTGTGAGTAATGGGGTTTTGGGCTCTGTGCCTATCATGACAATGAATCAATATAAAAGGAATGAACTTCTCCATCCTGAACTAAGAAGAAATGTTGCAAAGTAGTGCGATGGAAGTTTAGCAATTATCTCCCATATACTTACACACACCAACTCATATATGCACACATGAAAACGCAGGATGCAGTGGTTACTTTCCTTAGGCTGCATCTGCACTGCAGAAATAATCCAGTCTGACACCACTTTAAGTGCCATGGCTCAATGTTATGGAATTCTTGGAAGTGTAGTTTGTTGTGGCACCAGAGCTCTGGGTATCTGCATATCTTAGGTTACTGATATTCCTTTCTCTGGTCTGTGCTCCTCCTTCCTTCAGTCTAAGCCTGTTCTGGTATATTTTCTGAGTATACGTTGAACAAATAGGGCAGGGGTAGGCAACCTTTCCCCTTTAAGGGCCGAGGGACTTCAGCTCCCAGAAGCCTCAACCATGTTGGCCAATAGTCCCATGTTGGCCAATAGCTCCTGGAATTCTGGGAGCTGAAGTCCCTCGGCCCTTAAAGGGGAAAGGTTACCTACCCCTGATATGCAGTCAAAGGCTTTGCTGTAGTCTATAAAGCACATGCTGATTTTCTTCTGGAATTCTTTGGTGTGTTCCATTATCCAACGTATGTTTGCAATGTGATCCCTAGTACCTCTTCCTTTCCTAGAAATTGCATATCCATTTTATTAGTTTTGGCCCAGCTCTCCAATCTGTCAAAGTCTTTCTGAATCCTGATCTTGTTTTCTGGGGTATTAGCTTCTCCTCTCCCTTGAGCAACATCAGCGGATTAGAGAAGCATGCTTTTATTCCACCACCTAAGCCGTTTATAAAGATGTTGAATAACAGGAGACCCAGGACAGAACCCTGTCCTGCAAAGTATATTTGCAAATTATTTGGACTGCTATCCAAATTGTTTAACAGTCAACGGTCAACAGCCTCCTCTTACAAGGTGAGAATAATATGGGACAGCTATGAATTCTCCCTCTTGACCCTTGGAAAAAAAATAGTTTCCCCTAGGCTATGCCTTTAACATTGGTTCAAAATTAGACATGTTGCACAGCAACCATGTTCCATAATCCCCATTCCCTCTACAGAACATCTGAACTGGGGGCAGAGCTTGCTACTTGCCTAAATGCCAGAAATTATGGACCAAACACATCCTTTTTCCAAGCTTTGATTCTGAGTCATGCAACCAAGCTGATAGGCAACCAATGCAGCCCTAAGGAAGAGCTTTGTCACATAATGTGTAGTTTATTTACAGGATTTGTGTATTTAATATACCACTGATTTATTTAATATACCACTGATATTAACTGTGGTAGATGATAAATCTTGTGCTAGATTAATAATTCCCAAACTTTGGTCATCCAGGTGTTTTGGACTTCAGCTCCCTGTAGCCCCAGCGAACCTGGCCAACAGTCAGGAATTCTGGGAGCTGAAGTCCAAAACATTGTGAGGACCAACATTTGGGAACCACTGTGCTAGACAGATGTTCTATCCATCTATCCAGTTGTTAACTGCTGGAATTGAGCAAAACTGGTGTTTTCTTTTGGAGGGGTATCGTATATAAGTCGACCTCATGTATAAGTCAAGGGCAGGTTTCGGGGCCAAAATTATAGATTTTATATGACCCATGGATAAGTCGAGGGTAAAACCTAGGGGCATGTAACAAAAGGTCTAACGGATGAAGCCAAGGAAAGCAATGCCAAAGAGCTTACAAATTTCCAGCAGACATAACTGTTTGTGCTTAACTAAAAGTTGGATGGATGAGGGAATAGAAAGGAGTCAGTGCTTCCAGGACAGATTATGCTCTTGCCTTTCACCAGGAGATGGTTCCCTTTTTATAAGAGTTAAAGTATAGGACTTACATTGACCCATAGACAAGCCAATCCAGGCTTTTGGGGTCAATTTTTTAAACTAAAATTTCTAGACTTATACATGAGTATATACAGTATCTGAAGCCTACGTGGGTTGCCAACCATTGTGCTACACAGTATTCTATTCAGAAATGGCCTGTATTGGTTGTGCGTCCCTTTCCAAGCAAAAAAGCGCCTTTGATTTGCTGCCTCCACCCCTGCCCTTTTGATCTCCACATAATAGCATAATGGTTTAACACTGCTCTATGAATTATACATTGCAGCTCAATCATTATGAAATATGCTGCATTGGAATGAGAAGCAAAAGCAGGCAGGTGGGAAGGAATAAAGGAAATGCACGAGAGGCAAAGAATGAGCAAAGACAGGACTATTACCAAGCCAACCAACAAGGAGGGACACCACATGAAGCTGGACAAAATTGAGAACACTGCCAAACGAAACAGAACAAGACATGATGCTAGCTTTGCAAACCAAGCAGGCCCAAAAGGGAGGAATTAGCCAAATGGATGGAAGACACATCTGCATTTCTATATACCAGTAATTTCCAAATGTTGATCCTCCCGGTGTTTTGGACTTTAGCTCCTAAAAGCCCCAGCCAGCGTGGCCAACAGTCAGGAATTCTGGGAGCTGAAGTCCAAAAACTCTGGAGAACTAAAGTTTGGAAATCACTGCTATATACAGTCACCCCTCCACATTTGCAGCTTTGGCTTTTGCGGATTTGATTATTCACCAGCTTTGAATAATACATTCTCTCTAGGAATCCCTATGGTCAACATTTGCCAAAAGTCATACTTGAAGACCTAGAGATTCCTTGAAATAACATTTCTCTAGGCATATATAGGTCATCCCATGCAATTCTATAGTTAACATCTGACAGATGTTGACCATGGACTTGCACTGGAGGTCCTAGAGATTTGTAGAGAGGCCTTCTCACAGGTTTAAAAAAAACCATTATTTTTTTATTTGTGGTTTTTCCACTTTCATGGGGGTCCTATGCCCCTAACTCCAGCGGCTCTGTGTGTGTGTGTGTGTGTGTGTGTGTGTGTGTGTGTGTGTGTGTGTATATATATATATATGCATTCCTATATAGACATACCTAGAAATAAATCTCACTGAACTCAATTCTATTTACTCCTATGCAAAGATCCTTACTTTCTGCAGCAACTTAGGTAAACTGAACCTCCACGTTCAGATGAAATATACCACTGAATACCCAAATATGTTGCCATTTTATTATTACTTGCATGACTCCTGTGACAATGGGGCTTGTGTAGAAGAGTCCTATATGATTTTAAAAGTGAATGATGAAGATATCGGAATAGTCCAAGTTTTTCTATACCTTAGTTCAGTCATAAACAAATAACAGAAGAAGACTAAGATTTTTAGAAAGCAGCCACGAAGGAGCTAGGTAAGATCCTCAAGCGTAGACATACTTTAAAAAAATTATTAAACACATGAATTTGAGTACATAAAATAACATTAAAAAACAAAACACACACACAAAAACATTAACACCCCAACATAAAATACAAAATACATCCAAAATAATCACTACATATATGACCTCCCCCACCTGAAAAACTTTAACTCAAATTCTATAAAACTTCCAAGATAACATATCCAAGTTACACTTCCATTTATTGCAGGCACATAATTATTAAAACCTAACATGGATACAATTTTCCACTGGAGTCTCAAAGAATTGAAAAATATGTCCAAATGTTTCTTAAAGTTAACCAAAGATTTGTCTTTGATTAACATTGTTAATTTGTCCATTTCAGCAAGCTCATGTATCTTTACTAACCAATCTTCTTTCCATCTCTGGGCATATACAATTCTTGCTACTGCAATCAAATATTGTAGAATTCCTCCATATTCCCTTTCAATCCATCCTTCCATAACTCCCACTAAGTAAAATTCAGGTCTCCTCTGGAACTTTATTTTTAAAATATTCTCCCACAATGCATAAAGCTGAGTTCAAAATTTCTGAGCTTTATCGCATGACCACCAAATGCTCAAGCATAAAGATACCAAAAGATACCAAAGTCAGGATAATCCATGCTCATCGTGTTTCCAATTTATACATGTTTGTGAGAACTGGGCAGTGAACATATATAAAATGTGGCCTTGGAGGGAAGTTCTACAGATACCATGGGCTGCCAAAAAGACAAATAAAAATGGACCGTAAAACAATTCAACATTTAGATGCCAAAATGACCAAAGTGAGGCTATTATATTTTGGCCATATCATGAGATAAGATGACTCATTGGAAAAGATGATAATGCTTGGTAAACTGAGAGGCAGTAGAAGAAAGAGGACAAGTGCATTACATTTAGATAGATTCATTAAACGAAGACTCAGATCTAAGCAACACTGTTGATAACAGTGGAGGTCTCTCATTCATAGTGTTGCCATAAGTCAAAGCCAGCTTGATGGTAATTAAATACTACTACTACTACTACTACTACTACTACTACTACCATTACTACTACTTCAGTAACATGAAACACAGTCTGTCCATAAAGGAAACACAGACCAAGAGGGTAACCCAGATTGTTCCTCCTTTCAGAAATTTGTTGAACAGATAAACCTAAAGGAGCCACCCAGCCCTCCCAGATTCATAGCTTTGGAATGAATTCCACCAAAGTCCACTTTCTACATAAATTCTGAATACCGCACGTATCTCCCACACATTAGCAGTTATGCAGAAAAGCAAACTTTGACTCCTTGTCCATACTTGCAAAGCACTGATTTTTTTTACACGAGAAAAAGGATTTTAATATTTAAGTATCTGGAAAGCATCCACTCTGTAATCCTAAGGCCTTCTAAGGAATGTACTGGGATAAGTATTAAGTAAGCCACCTAGACCTTCTGCCTCCCTAAGCAACTGTTTTAAACCTCCCTTAGTCTCTGTGTAACTTCCTAGCTTTTTCTAACCAGAGGTTGAGACTATCTTGTTAGTGATCACTTTCTATAACATTACTCCTTAGTTTCTATGCTGGCACGGTACAGAGTTTATTTTTAACACAGAGAGACACTAAACTTCACTGCAAAGTACTGCAACATATAAATCTTCCAGAGAACATCACGAGGTTTATCTTGAAATAATGTGCCACGTTTGCAACCATAAACGTTACATGGGAAGCCGCCTTTCACATTTACCCATGAGAAACGCAGTGTTATCTGCTCCAAAGCTTATTTTTAAGGCACTCCTCTATGTACTTTGAACGCTGGGATCCTTCAAGCCCGGAGCGATTCCTCATTAGGTGCATTTTCAAGCTGCAAACTCATCTGAAATCAATGCAGGTAGCAAAAGATAAATCTGTTAGACAAAACAAAACCCATTATTCCTAGAAACCCTAGATGATGCAGCACCATTTCTGTGTCATTTGCAGTCAAGGTTGGTGCACATCCAGCTGATACTCAAGAGCTGGGTGGATCCCCCATCCTTTTGCACGTACTCTTCTAATAAATAAAAATAACTTCTGGAACTGATGGAGCCATTTGATGCAGCAAGTCTTACTACTAAAAGAATACTCAGATCCCAATAGTGTCTGGAAACCCAACAGAGGCTTCTGCTATTCCTGTTCTACACAGAGCCAATGTAGGTGAGTAGCAAACAAGTTCACTGTCTAATTCAACAGACTGTCTGGTATTACAGCTAAGGAAGCAAGCAAGGAAAGCAGTCTTATATATAAAAGGGAATGAACGCAGTGCTCTAGTCCAATTTCCTAGACTACGTGCTGTCTGCACTGACGACTTAAGTCCTTGAGAAGAGTGAATATTCCAGACGCACAGTCAAAATAAACTAAGCCGGACAGCCCAAACATCCAGCACAATTAAACTAAACTGTTGATCATTCCAAAGGGACTGAAAAAAAGGGGGGAAGGGGGCCAGCAAAGAAACAGCTTTGTAAACTAAGAAAAGAAGACTGAAACCAGACGAAAAGTCCAGCCTGCAGCATCCAGAAACCTTACCACATATTCATTCACACATATATGAATATACGCTGCTGCCAAGTGTTTAGATTTTGATAGCACATCTGCAGCAGAACTCAAGAGTATATGATTTGTGAGCCAAGAGTATATGAATTCCAGTCTGCTTCAGCAGTTTGATCCAATTTTGAAATACATTTGCAGATTTTTTTTTAAAAAAAATGTTTTATTGAAGAGCACCTAAATCAGTTCAAAGTCTCCCCCTCCATGAACAAAGGGATCTTGTAGCACCTTTGAGACTAACTGAGAGAAAGACTAAGTCTACTTCATGAGATGCATTCGCGTACACTGAATCCGCACTGCAGAAATAATGCAGTTTGACCCCACTTTAACTGCCATGGCTCAATGCTATGGAATCTTATAGCTTGCCGTGGCACCAAACCTCTCTGACAGAGGTGGCTAAATGTCCCACAAAACTACATTGCCCAGAATTCCATAGCACTGAGCTGTGGCAATTAAAGTGGTGTCAAAAACTGCATTATTTCTGCAGTGTGGATGTAGCTGTAGTCTACAAAGATTTGTGCTACCAACTTCTTTCTCTCAATCTGAAAGATTCCTTTGCATACTGATAAAGACTAACAACTAAGTATGATCTGTCCCCTTTAAAAGAGCATAACGCTCTTCTTAATTATCTCATTCCACAAAAATCCCATTTTCGACAGGCAAGAACATGTGAGATGTAACCACTGGCAAAGTGGGACTGGTCCCTCCCTCCTTGTTCATTTGCTTCATATTCAAGGATTGCACAGAAGCACCCTGTCTCCTTTCTCTCTCTGGATTCCTTAACAGAAGGAGCACAATCCCTGAACTTAAAAACCTCCCTCCGTCCCTGTCTCTGAAGCAATAGCTGTCTGCATAACCAGCCATGAAAGACACAAAAGTTATTTATTTCTAAATACATCATATGTTTAGTATCTTCAAGGTTGCACAACTGTCTCTTTAAATTCACTGTCTAAATCTTGCCTTCCATTCCCTATGTTTCTTTCTCTCTTGAGTCACAACTCAAACAAGAACTTGTGAACTCAATACTTTTAGCAACTTTTTTTTGGGGGGGGGAGTGTCTTTATTTATTTATTTATTTATTTATCTGCAGCTAGCCCTCCATATCCATGCATTCTTTATCCACAGATTCAACAATACAAGGGACAGGAATATGGCAACTCTATCTATCTATGTGGTTGCCATATTCCAGTCCCCTATATATATACACACATACATACATACATACATACATACATAAAAGCAAACCTTGATTTTATCATTTTATGTAAGAGGCACCATTTCTATACCATTGTATATAATGGGACCTCAGCATCCACTGATTTTGGTATCCATGGGGGGGGGGGGTCCTAGAAACAAGCCCCAGTGGATACCAAAGGCCCACTCTATTTATTTAATATTTTGTTTTTCTCCTGGAGAAAAGCAACTCAAGGTGGCTCACAGAAGATCTTCCTTCCTATGGCCACACCAGCACAATGTTTAAAACAGTGCTTCTGAAGCTATCTGATCTGTGGGACCAGCAATTTCTTTTTCCCAATCTGACTTTCCCACCCACTAGCTGCAACTACCTCTTTCCTAGAAACTCTCCACGAACCAGTAGCTGATAGCTCATGAACTGGTATCAGTTCACGGACCACCACTTTGAGTAGCACTGGGTTAATACAAAGAAGTCTCTGGAAATCTAGCTTCTTTCTGAGAGAACAAGAATTGGTATTGCACTAAAAGGACACTTGTAAATGAGTCCATAACAGAGATTAGCAAGCATGGTGCAGTGGACTGAGTGGTGGGTTAAAACTTCTGGAGACCATGGTTCAAATCCCTGCTCAGCCATGGAAAACCACTGGGTGACCTTGGGCAAGTCACACTCTCTCATCCTTAAGCTGAAACAATGGCAAGCCTTCTCTGAATAAGAAGAAAGAAAACCCCAAGACAAGGTCACCATAAGTCTGAGTCAACTAGAAAAAACACAACAACAACTACAACAACAACAACATAATCAAGAAGAAGAAGAAGGAGGAGGAGGAGGAGGAGGAGGAGGAGGAGGAGGACAAGCAACTTCTTTTTGATTTTAGAGGATTCAAGGCTGGGCTACAAGTGTGTTTGTGGGTATGTTGCCTGTTGACTTCTGGTGACTCCATGAATTTCATAGGCTTTTCTTAGGCAAGGAATACTCAAGTATTGGTTTGCCAGTTCTTTCCTCTCAAATAGAGTCTAAAGCAACTGGTATTCATTTGTGATCTCGCAGTCAAGTAGCAATAAAGTATTTAATAAAACATGACATGACTAACAGATGGAAAATCATTCTGGACCAAGCTGGATCAAGCAGCTGCTGTGATTCTTCAGCCTGTTTCTGAGATTGACTTCACTGCTCCCTGTGTGTGGATTTGGTTTCAACTATGCAGTTGTTGTTGTTGCTGCGTACTTTCATGTCATTTCCGACTCATGGCGACCCTAAGGTGAACCTATCATGGGGTTCTCTTGGCAAGATTTGTTCAGAGGAAGTTTGCCTTTGCCTTCCTCTGAGGCTGAGAGAGCATGACTCATCCAATGTTACCCAGTGGGTTTCCATGGTCAAGCTGTCCAACTCTCAAACTACTACACAACACTGGCTCTCAGTACCACTTATTTATTGGATTCCTATTTCTCGCCTCCCAAAGAAGAGCACTCAAGGCAACAATTGGCAAAACGCTGTCTTTACAACCAGGTGAAGCACTACAGTAATGAAGACATTGCATTCTTTGTGCCCACTGGATCGAAGACAGGAGAGAAATTAAAAAGAGTCCCATATTCGTAACCTGAAGTAAGCTAATTTTATTGAGATACTAATTACATTCTAGCTTAAGGTGTATGCATACAGTTTGCACTTTTTTGCTTGCCTCCGTAGAAGACATCTGACTATGGCTCATGTGTGCATATACATTATCAGCTAATGGACATTTTATTTCTCCGCATCCACACCCTTGGAATTACACCCACAGGTTTGGATCCTAATTTTTATGTCTTTGCAATGCACAAGTTCTTTGGAGGGTCAACAGTCACATGTTCCTTAGAGGGTCAAAAAACCCAAGCAAAAAAACCCTAAGCTAATATTAGGAAATATGAATAAACAGGCCACACAGTATGTCCACAGACTGTTGTTGGAGGAGGGAGGAAGGAAAAGAACTTGTGTGCATTACACAAGAACAACAACCCAATACCACCAAAGAGAACGCTATGGGACAAAGGCTAGTTACCCATCATTTCCAAGAATATGTACTGAACATTTTAAAAGATTCCCTTAGGAAATCTAGTTTGTTTTTGTTTTTTATTTCTAAGAACCAAGACTCTGCTTTGTGGATTCTCTTTTCATATCAGTTTGAGTCCATCATCTCTTTCCAGGGATTTGGGTATAAACTTTGTTGTTGCTGTTGTGTGCCTTCAAGTCATTGTCAACTTATGAAGACCCTAAAGCCTACCTATCATGGGCTTTTCATGGCAAGATTTGTTGAGGAGGGGTTGCCTTTGTTCTGGGGCTGAGAATGTGTGACTCACCCAAGTTCACTTAGTGGTTTTCCATGGTTGAGTGGGGAATCAAATCCTGATTCCCAGAGTTGTAGACCAACACTCAAACTACAACGCTATGCTGGCGCTCATGACCCTTGAGTAACAACAATTAGTTTAAGAAGTAAAGAAACTAGAAGACAGACTTCTCCATAGCAAGGCAAGGGATCCCCTAAAGTAGGCATGGGAATCATGCAGCCTTCCAGATCTTGTTAAAATGCAACACCCATCAGTCCTAGCCAGCATAGCCAAACAGTGAGGAATGCCAGGAGTTGCACTCCAACAACAGCTTGAAGGTATCATGATTCCCACTTTTGCCTCAAAGGCAGCAAGATCAATGTTCTCAAGGTCTATACCAGGGATAGGCAACCTTTCCCCTTTAAGGGCCAAGGGACTTCAGCTCCCAGAATCCCAGGAGCTATTGGCCAACATGGCTGAGGCTTCTGGGAGCTGAAGTCCCTCGGCCCTTAAAGGGGAAAGGTTGCCTACCCCTGGTCTATACTCTTTTGCTATGATTTTGGTCCTGGAGCCAACTCAACATGTTGTTGGACTCCAATTCCTATCAGCCCCAGCAGCATGACCTGTGGTCAAGGATGAGAAGGGTTATAGTTCAATTACACCTGAAGAGCCACCACGTCTTCTACTTTACCATCATAGGTCCCAACTGTTCATATTTACCAGGACTGAACCATAATATCCCCTTCTTTGAGGCGGAGGATGCCTTAAAATAAGTAGTAAGTGTGTGTGTGTGTTGTTTGTGAGATAAAAGAGACACAGAGGCTGGAGTAGTTGTCATTCATGGGATTTTGCTCATGGTGGGGTAGCGGGTGCATTTATCTTGACTGAAGTCCATGTGCATGGAAATCTACATATACATCAACCCAGACCTTACCTCCCCACCCCCAATTTCACATTGCTATCTGCTGATAACATACTGTAAAACAATTATTCCATTAGGAGAATGAAACAACACTTGCATCTTAGTGGGGCTCACCATGTGTTAGTCTAAACTCAAATTCACACATCATATATATCACTTGATGTCTTGTCACTTATTCAGTAACTGATGAAGCTCATGGTAGGAACCTGTCTCTACTGAGCATTGAAGAAAAGTCCATATGGGGTAATAAATCTATAGTAGCTGTTGTACAGAAGCCAGTTTTGAAACATTTAAAGGGGGGGAAACCCCTCTGGTTAATATTTATGACTCTTTGGCATGCTATTCTTACTCCAAAGG
Organism: Phrynosoma platyrhinos; assembly: GCA_020142125.1. Classification (NCBI taxonomy): domain Eukaryota; kingdom Metazoa; phylum Chordata; class Lepidosauria; order Squamata; family Phrynosomatidae; genus Phrynosoma; species Phrynosoma platyrhinos. The sequence continues at coordinate 7,529,052 of CM034715.1, read as the reverse complement.
AAATCCTGGATGAGTGAAATGGGGACTAAATCCCAGGTGCAGAAAGTACAAGATTTCACCCTAAATGTGACATAATTTAAGGTTTAGAATTAAAGGAGGATTTGAATGGATACACTAGTGTGCCACAGATTGTACAGTAATATGCTCTTATATATTACGGCTGTAGTTGATATTGATGGTAGATGATAATGACTATCAATGTCATCTCTCCCACGGACAATTAGAAGTACAGAACAGAAATGTCATAATTGTTACCAGTCCATTGTTAAGGTCATTTTAGGCATTCAGAAAGATCCAGTGGAGGCACCCTAAGCAGATCAAGTTGAAAATGAAAAAAAATACCCACTGTTCTAACTTTGCAGTAACTGCTACATCTCAACAACTGCAACAGTTAGCGCACATCTGTACCAACCATCTGAATTATGTTGATCTCCCAGTGACTTCCCACCCCCCGACCTGTTTGGAGACCATAGCAACTTAGGGAGCTAGGTATGTTTAGCCTGGAGAAGAGAAAGTTAAAAATCACAGAATCACAGATTTGGAAGAGACCTCAAGAGCCATCCAGTTCAACCTTTTGCCATGCACGAACTCACAATAAAAGCACCCCTGACAGATGGCCACCCAGCCTCTGTTTAAAGACCTCCAAAGAAGTAGACGCCACTACTCTACAAGGGAGTGTGTTCCACTGTCCAACAGCTTTTACTGTTAGGAAGTTCTTTCTAATGTTGAGGTTTCCTGTAGCTTGAATCCATTGCTCCAGGTCCTATTCCCTGGAGCAGCAGAAAACAAGCTTGCTCCATCCTGAATATGACACCCCTATCATATGACAGGGCTATCATATCACCTCCATGCTGAACATAACCAGGCTGAACATCCCCAGAGATGATATGACAGCCCTGTTTAAATATTTGAAAGGATATTGAGGATGGAGTAAGCTTGTTTTCTGCTCCTCCAGAGAACAGAACGTGCAGCAATGCATTCAAACTACAGGAAAAGAGATTCCACCTGAATATTAGGAAGAACTTCCTGACCGTAAGAGCTGTTTGACAGTGGAAGACACTCCCTTGGAGAGTGGTGGAGTCTCCTTCTTTGGAGGTTTTTAAACAGAGGCTGGATGGACATCTGTCGGTGTATGTGTGCCTTGATGGTGTATTGATGCATGGCAGAGGGTTGGATTGGATGGCCTTTGGGGCTTCTTCCAACTTTAGGATTCTATTATTCATTGATCACACCAGCTGATGACAGCTGTAGTCCAAAACCCTTGAGAGTATATCACACCAGGGAAGGCTCTACAAAAGTCCATAAGATAGCAAGTTCAAGAACAGGTTCAAGAATGCCAGAACTGGAGAGGTTTGCCAGTGCAGTTCAAAAAAGTAAAAGCAATAAGTAAACTTCAGACAATTTTTTAAAACAACAACAACAACAACAGCCCTACCTTACCTAATTCTCCATCTTTCTATGCGGTACCGAACTCTTCTCTCTCTGCAACAGAGAATGCTGATGTGTGGGTCTGAATTCCAAGAAATAAAAATAAACTCTTGTACTGTTTAGCTGCCAACTGGGGCCACTGTTTACTGAAGGGAGCTGAGAAGAATTTTGAGAGTGGAAATGTTCCAGAATATCTGTGGCCTGACATCTCCCACCCACCCACTTTCTTCAACTCACCCTTTGAAAGTCAGCCCATGAGTCCTGTGTAATTTTTTTTTTCTATTGCAAACAAATTTCTGAGCAAATAAAATAATTCACAGGCATGCGGGACATCCATCTAGTAACCCTCAAACACATATTCACAGTGGAAAGATTAATTCCAAAAGCAATATGGTTACAGTCCATCTGCAAATCTGACAAATCAATCCATGTCCACCACAGACAAAGTAATATTGTCATCTGCATGTGAAAAATATACCAGGAAAAAACTGTTACTTATCCCAGTCAAATTATTAATTTACAAATGTGTTAGCTGATGGATAGAGTAACAGCGTAGACCTTCAGAGAGAAACTTTAGCATGAAATAGAGAAATTAGAACTAATAATGATGTTTTGTTCTATACAAACGCATCCATTCATCTCAGCTTCTTCACAGTCCATGGCTCCCTATCCTGCTACCACTGAAGTGGTTTCACAATTATTAATAATTATGGCTGTTGTGAATAATCATTGTACTTATTTTGTATACAACTGGACTTTAAATGAGTTGTCAGAAACTGCATTTTTTGCATTTAATCTTAGAATAGTAGAGTTGGAAGAGACCACAATGGCCATCCAATCTAACCCCCTGCAAAGCAGGAGCACAGAATCAAAGCACCCATTCATCTATATCACCATAGCCTGGGGAAAGTTTTAAATTATAAATATGACTAAGAAAAGCTAGCCTCTTTGCCACAGTTGACCGCACTGCTATGCCTAGTGTCTGTTGCCTTCAGACTTCCGATCTGAGCTGTTCTTGCTTTCCATGGACCAACCATCGAGACAAGTAGATATCACCCTTCAATCCAATCCTTCAATTCCCCCTTTATTTCCCCATTTTGGTTAGCTCTGTATGCTGGATGTCAGAGTCTGTTATTCCCATATGTGTGTTCTTTCATATTTCTGTCAAATAAAAGCTTTCTTAGTTCACCCGCGCCTGGAGTCTCCTTCAGTTAGTACTGGTATAAAAGGTGCTTTCAGTCCCAGTGGTTGCCCACCCTCTTGCCAGCCACAGTAATATTCCCCAACATTTTAAAGATAGACTACAGTTGTTAGTGGAGCATCTCCAAGCCTCACGCCTTTGTGGGTAACACAACCTTGACAGTGATAGTTTGGAATATGTGTCTGCGGTAAGGTATAAAACTCTTTAAAATAAATGATCCTCCCGTAACATTGGGACATAACCAGTTTACTCTCTACCTAAGCTAGCTGTGTGTGTCCAGTAATCTGTCAATTTATGGTGACCCCATGAATTTCATAGGGTTTTTTTAGGTAAGGGATACTCAGAGGTGGATTTGCCTGTCCCCCCCCCCCCGGAAAAAATGTCAACTCGAGTCATTCTATGATGGTTCCAAATTAATTGGCAAGAGTTCACCGCCAACAGCATTAGCAATTAAAATGTACTCTAAGTAATGAAAACTGACCCTGCTTGACTTTTACAAATCAAGGCTTTCAGGGCTAGTAGGAACACCATGGGTCAGAAAACCAAATCCGCAAATAGCATCACTGCAACTATATTAAAGGTTCATGACCTTTGGTTTCCTCCTTGCTGCCCAGTCTTCCCAATAGTGGAAACTGGGTAGCCTCTTCTGAAAATCACGTACCCTTCCTTTTTCCTTCCTAGATTGCATTTTGGGTTGCATTCACCAAAAAATATTGCATCAAAGACACTGGATAGAAAAATCTAGTTGCATTTGAATCAAGTCACACAGGACATTTTTTCCCCCCTCAAAAGCAGACATTTTGATTTCCAGTATATTCAGGGTGACCAGACATCCTTCTTTTCCCTGGAAGGTCCTACATTCCAACTTTCTGTCCAGGAGGAATTTCAAAACCTCTCCCATTCTGAGCATGACTGAGAAACAGAAACATTTATATGAGTGTTTTCAGCTTTTATTTGGGAATCTCCTCCATTTTCTTGAATGCCCTCCATTTTGCAGTGCCTTGTCCTCCTTTGCAGTTAGGACATCTGGTCACTTTGCAGAGGCTGCCCCAGCCTAGAACCCTGCAGATGTGCTGGAGTGTAACTCCCATCATCCAGATGCAGGCAATCATGTGAGATGATGGACAATGTAGTCCAATGAGCCTGGAGGGTGCAATTTTTGCCAAGGTTGGGGCAATGAAAAATGTATACCTTAGGATGAGGAAAGTTGTTCATAATAGAGGAGAGGGGATGAAAACTCCACAAAGTGAAATTGACCACTTTCCCTCGGAAAAGTTTTAACTCAGCTCATTTTTATTTTTCTTAATCTCTTTCCAATTTTATCAGAAGAGGGAAAAACACACAAAGCGGCCTCAACCGCAGAATTTTAGCCCGGTTTCTGCTTCCTTTCCTAATTTCTTTTTTAAAAAACAAGGTCCCAGGCTGCAGGCAGAGTTGAAGAAGAATGGGAAAGAAGGAGGAAGGGAAAAGAGAACTCCATCCAACATTTTGGAATTTACAATGAAACCCAACACCTGGCAACACATGCTCGGTTTGGGGATTTCAATCCAGTTCTGTTTTACAGACATTTTTGCACAAAAGGTTCTGAAAAGCATTTCAGGAATAAAGATCCTTGACTTGGACTTCGAGTTTGGAGATGTGAGCAAAACAAGGGTGTGGAGAACCGAACGCTTGCTGGATCCCGGCCCAAAGGCACAAAGGAGAGGTAGAGGCAGTTCTGCAAGCCAACACAACTTGCAAAGCATTCAATAGGAGCATTCTGGAGATAAGTAGTTTTAACAGCTGCAGCAAGGTATCCCATTCCAGCTGTGACTGCCAGTCATAAGCGGGTGGGAGGAAAGAAGAAAAGGGAAAGTGCAGAATATCATTTTTTTAAAAAATAAAGAAATGTACAAGGATCCTGTCCACATCTATGAGTGGGTTCCGCCGTCTGAATCTTGCGGAAGCTCCTGTGTTTTTTAAGAGACATAGAGAAAGCACTTTTACTGGAAGTGGGTGCCAACATCTCCCCCACATCAGTGGAATTTTCCCCTTCCATAAAACCTCTTAAATGGCTTTTAATGACTTGTCTGGGCAACTAACTTAAAGAAAGGTGGGAAGGGGGGTTCGAGAAAGACCAAGACAGGAGAAAAGGACCCATTTTGCCTCCAGAGTCCAGCAAGATCAGATTTCTCTCTTTTTCGTTCCTTTTCTTCTCCTCTGCCTTGTTTTTTTTTAAAAAATTATTATTCCAGGCCTGGCAGACTTTTGTTTTCTTTCCTCCATAGAAACCGACAAAACACTAAGCTTTAGCCAGCCTCCAGCTCCACAAACACTGGAAGAAGAAAAAAGGAGAGAAAGAAAAGGCAGAGAAGGATCGAGAATGTGGCAAGGAACTTGGACCTCTTGGTTTTCCCATCAAGGCAGAATAAAAGGGAAAGGATCCCATCCCCAAAAATCTAGTTTGTGTATGTGTGTAAGAGAGAAATCAAATACAGGGCAAAACCTGTATTTATCACTCACCAACAAGTACCCAAAATCATCGCTATTTGAATTTATGGCATTTTTCCCTACCTGTTTCCTTCTCTGGGAAAGCATTGTTCCATGGATCTAAACTCTTAAATATAACACAGAAATCCCAAATGGAGGACATATGGGACAAATTAGGAGTAAGGATGGCAGTGAAAGGAAAAAGAAAAGCTACTGTTGAATTTAAGCTCGCAGCAATATGGGTAAGGATCATTCCCAAAGGATCCAGATATTTGTACAGCATTCACTGGGGTTAGGGATGTAAGACCTCTGTGAAAGTGAAAATATTGCAAATAATAATAAAAAAATAACTTGAGAGAACACCTTTCTAAGAAATTTCTAGGTCCTCCACCCAGCAGAGGTTGACCATAAAGTTGCACTGGAGGACCTGCAAATGCATAGAGAATTATTTTCTATAGGAATCTCTATAGGTCCTCCAGTGTGACTCTATGGCCAACATCCAGTAGGTCTCATACTGGATGACCTAGAGGTTCCTTGAGAAAACGTATTGAAAAAATCCATGAATAATGAAATCCATAAAAGTCAATGTTGCAAATGTAGAGGGTCAACTGTATTGCTCTGCTTGAACAGAAACCGCTTCCCTTGATGCAGAGTGCCACAAAATAACAGCAATGGAGAAAACTACCGTTGCCCCCAACAAGCAGGGTATTATTTAGTATTGCTTCTCTTCCTCTGTTGTTTTGGGGTTCCAGATTTGAAGAGGCAAGGAGGGTTGCTAATGCTGGTTAATAATTCCACCCGGATGTTCCCTAGTTTCCAATACCGGGTGGTGGGTGATTATGGTCCTAGAAAAACAAGGCTGGAACTGCCAAGATATCCCATTCTTTAGTCAGTGACGTCTGAGAGCTATGGCTGCTTTTTGGAGACAGCAGATGGGAAGTAAAGCAAAACAGAGGTCCCCGTGGGCACAAGGTACATGCCACTGCTTGTCTGAAGCTTAGAATATTATTTTCACTCTTACTACCACCATGGTTGCAATGCCCAGGTTGAGAGAAGCCCAAAGAGTAACTTTTCCAAGCTCTTTGTTGTTGTTGTTTAACAGCCTTCAAGTCAATTTCGACCCATGGCGACCCTATGGATCCCTTGTCCTCCATTGCTCTGCTTAGCTCCTGTAAACTCATACCCATGACCTCCTTAATAGAGTCCATCCATCTAGCATGCAGCCTACATCTCTTTCTGCTTCTCTCCACCTTTCCCAGAATTATTGTTTTTTCCAATGATTCATACCTTCTCATGATGTATCCAAAGTATGACAGCTTCAGTTTTGCCATCTTGGCTTCCAGGGAGACTTCTGGCTTGATATGCTCTAGGACCCATTTCTTTGTCTTCTTGGACATCCATGGTACTCTCAGCACTCTTCTCCAGCACCACATCTCAAATGAATTGATTTTCTTCCTATCTTCTTTTTTAACTATCCAGCTCTCACATCCATACATGCTAATAGGGAATGATTCTAACTTTCACGCTCAGTTGTATATCTTTGCATTTTCAAATCTTTTCTAGTTTTTTCATAGCCATCTCCCCATTCTTAAGTCTTCTGATTTCCTGGCTACAATCCCCATTTCTATCCATGTTTGATCCCAGGCATGAGAACTCTTTTACTATTTCTATTTCCTCATTGTCTAGGTCGAATTTGTGTAGATTCTCCATGGTCATTATTTTTGTTTTCTTTATGTTCACAGTAAGCCTACCTATGCACTTCCACCTGTGACTATATAATTCATCCCCTGAGAATCTATCTTGTCCAGTATAAACATTCAAGGAATAAAGAATCATAGAGTTTTAAGAGATGGAAGGGGCCACAAGGGCCATCTAATCCAACCCTTTGCCATGCATGAATACACAACCAAAGAAGTCCTCAGAGATAGCTTGGTGGTGCAGTAGTTAAATGCTCGTCCTACAGCCACAATGTTGTAAGTTCAATCTTAGAGGAGGGCTCCAAGGTCCACTCAGCCTTCCATCCTTTCATAAGTCAATAAAATGAATACCCAGCTTGTTGGGGTCAATTGGGTTACAGACTGTAAACCGCTTAGGGAGTTCATGGATAAATGGTATAGAAACATACTTGCTATTGCTATTGTTATATGGCCATTCAACTCCTGTATCTTTAATACCTCCAAAGAACAAGGGTTCACCAAAGGTGTCCACTGTCAAATACTCCTTACAGTAGTTTTTCCTAATGTTTAGGTAGAATCTTCGTTCTTATGATTTTAAGTCTAGTCTAGGCAGCAGAAACAAGATCCCTCTAGTTTCTACATGGCATTCCCCAGAAATATTTACTCAAGGACACAATTGCTCAAGCACAACCAAGGACCCAATTAACCAATACAATTAGCACCTTTGATCCATGCAAGCTATGGCTGCTGGAGGTCACAGAAAGGATAGCAGCTCCCTGGACAGAACACATTTGTCCTGGGTCCAAGAGTTAATCTTTAGCATCTCCATCTAAAAGGATCAGGTAACAGGTATTGGGAAAGACCTTCTGTTGGAAAGCGGAGAGAGCAGTTGCCAGTCAGGGCATCCAGTCCTGGGAGAGACGGATAAAGAGTCCATCCGGGAATATGAGAGCTTCCATGTTCCACCATATGAGTATCTGGATCAATATCTTGGGTGGAAGAGGTTCATTCCAGAACACAGCCAACAAAACAAAGCTACAGACCAAGAGGTTATATCCAGGCATAGCCATGTTGGCCATACAGCAAAGCAAAATGATCTTACTTCTGTTTTCCAACTATTTTCCAGCAATGGAAAGGAGTCATTTGGCTCTAATCCTCTTTTTGGAAAAAGAAAAGCAAGGCTCTGGACAACAGCATCAAAAAATCTATCTCACCAATTTCATGCCGTTTTTTTTTTCTAGATCAAATGTGAAAGAGATAGGCTTGTTATTACTCTTATCGTTGTTGTTATTGTTGTTTTGTTATTATTATTATTATTATTATTATTATTATTATTATTATTATTATTATTATTATTATTATTTAATTTTATTATATCCCGCCTTTCTCCCAATATAGGGACACAAGGCGGCAATTATCCATGTCTATGGCACTTTACAAACAGTTACAAAACATTTATAAATATTCAATAATATAAAGTACAAAAATACAATATTAAAATACAATAAGACACACAGAGAGAGAGAGAGAGAGAATGCAAAATAAAACAAAACAAGCAGTACAGATAATCCAATATAGAAAAGATATAAAACATTCATCCGAAATGGCTTTCACAGCACACCAAAAAGTGACCTGCCATGAATTGTAAAAGCAACAGGTCTGGAGAATGAACAGCCTTGTATTATTTATTTAACAAGACATTTTGTCATTTTCTCCTCCAAAACTGCTGTTCCTTCCAGGATGCTACATAATTCCACAATTTCTCATACCTGCCTATAGATACAGTATATCCATAGGCATAGTATATGAATAAGGGAATGTTTATAGTATGCGTGTGTGTATTGACGGAATTATCAAACTGAACTTTAAAATATATATCACAAGTAAAACAAGGAAAGACAGTTTAACAGCCTTGAAGGCTAATTTTTTTGTACAAAAAGGTTTTATGCAAAACAATCTGATAGCCAAGGGATGGATTATTTTGCTTCTCTTTCTGCTTCTCCTGTCTATCATTTTTTGTTGTTCTGGGAATAAAAATACTTGTTTTGCTTCTCTGCCATTCGCCCATCCATTAGCTTCTGTTAAATTCTTTGTTACATATAGCTACCAGGTGAGTTGTTAAAATACCAGGTTGCTTTACACACAGGCACACAATTTCTCAATTTAAATAAAAATGTGCAAGTTTGACCTGTGTTGTGTCTCCAGACAAATAAAGGAGAGGCAGTCAGGGATGGGCAAAGTGAGCAAGTCGACAGCAAGAGAAGCATTTATTTGGCATTTCCTTTTTTTAAGGGCACCTAAGATGTAATTACCATTATCCATATTCACCACATTACCTACGGAGATATGGTTCAATGTAACTTTTTATAAACTGGAATCCCAAATTGGCTTCATTTAGATACTCTCTGGTGATAAACAGATTATACTACAGACAGGTCAAGTAGGTAACCATTATAGATAAAAACAAGAGGCTAGATGGAGAGAGTAAATAATGTGGTTTTGCAGGCAAAACAAGATGTGGCTGGATGGCTAATAGACACACAGAGACTAGATGACAGAATAGGAAGAGACTACAACTTCCATTTAGTCCTGCCATGCAGGAATGCGCAACTACAGCTCTCTTGAAAGATACCCGTCCAACCTCTGTTCATAAGAAAGAGCTCCAAAAGAAGGAACGTCCACCACCACCGAACCATAGAAGCACAGAATCATAAAGTTGGAAGAGACCCACCAAGGGCCATCCAGTCCAACCCCATTCTGCCATGCAGGAACTCAAAACCAAAGCATCCCCGACAGATGGCCACTCAGCCTCTGTTTAAAGACCTCCAAAGAAGGAGACTCCACCACTCTCCGTCTTCCACTGTTGAACAGCCCTTATCACCCTTCAAGACAGTCTATTCCACAATGGATCCAATGGATTCAGATTACAAGAAGCGAGATTCCATCTAACAGGAGTTAGTAGGAAGATCAGAATCTCTCTTCTCGTCATTTGAATCCATTGGATTAAGTCTCTTGAGTAGCAGAGATAAATTCCTGTTTTAAATAAGTTGTTGTTCTTGAGTACCTTCAAGTCATTTCTAACTTATGGTGACCTATCATTGGGTTTTCTTGGCAAGATATGTTCAGAGGATGTTTGCCTTTGCCTTTGCCTTCCCCAGAGGCTGAGAGCATGTGACTTGCCCAAGGTCATCCAATGGGTTTCGTGGCCAAGGTGGGTATCAAACCCTAGTCTCCAGAGGCATAATCCAATGCTTGAACCAGTATAAATTCCTATTTTAAGTATAACCAGGTACGTTTCTTGATCACCTCCTTAAACCAACCGTACTTGACAACATCCTAAAAGGATGCTTTAATTTAGCTTCAAAAAGACGTGGCTGGCTCGGAAAAGAAATCTGCATAGAAATAAGAAGAAAATGTCACCAGCCAGTCAGCGTCTGCCGAAACAATCCTACTCCTCATCCTCAGATATTAAAAATGGGCAAACTCAAGGAAAGAAAGTGTTGCTGTTCCTGGATCGAAGAATGTACCATTTTGGCTTAGAAATGGCGATGCCTTTTGGTGGCTCTGACTATTTCCTTCACGGAAGAAATGAATTTGCCCAAGAAATGCAGCTGGGAATTTGGAGTGGGGCTGTTCTCGCTTTCTCTGTCTCCTCTCTTCCTTTCCTTTCAAATCCTCCTTTATAATATTATGCAGAAAAGGACACATACAACAACACATCCATTTAAAGAGGCACACACAGGGGCTGCGTCCTCACTGCAGACATAATCCAGTTTGACACCACTTTAACTGCCATGGCTGAAATACTGGGAAATCTAGGTGTTTTTTTTTTTTTGTCAGAGACAATGGTTTAAATGTTATTTACAGTCCTAACAAGGCTGGGTACCATCGACTGTAATTCCAGGTTCAAACATAACACAAATGCCCCTTCCCGGTATGTTTAGTTCTTCCACAATCAGACTGTGTGAACTATCATGTTGTATGGCTGCCGCATGGTTTATTAATCCAGGTATTTTAGTATGAGCAAGCAGACCTGACAGTTTGTGCCATAGACAGATTCAGTGACTTTATCGCCATCATCCACGCCAAGTTCAATTTCACTCTCTGTAAAACAGAAGCAACAGCAGATCACCTCGCAAAGCAGGTGCAACAAGGAATCTATAGACACACTATATTGGGACACTGCCCTCCAAGTGGTGAAAAAGAAAATGTAAAAATGAAAGACAAAAAAATATGACAGT
>CM034715.1:7507481-7517937 GCA_020142125.1 Phrynosoma platyrhinos | reverse complement strand
AGATGCTGGCGAAATGTCAGAAAGGAACTCTTCTAGAACATGGCCACAGAGCCCGAAAAACCCACAATAAACTATAATCTCTAGCTCCTCCAGTGTGACTTTTGGCAGGAGTTGACAACACTGGAGCACCTGGTCACAGTGGAGAAGCTAGAGATTCCTAGAGAGAACCTATTTATCAAATCCGTGAATAATCAAAGCCGCAATAGTCAAAGCCGCAAATGTGGAGAGCCAACTGTATTGACAGGAGAACACAGTGCTGCACCAAAAATTTGATAATAGGCCAAAGGACAGGTTGTGTATCTCTGACTTTGGTTCTTTGAGTGGCCAAGCACACAACTGGGGTCTTGTGCCTGTGGAGAGCCACATATGGAAGGTTCCAGATCTGAGGAGCTTTTGTGGGGTAACCCTCATGCCCCCCTTCAGAAGCACAGCTATACTTGCTGCCAAATGTCACTCCATCTTCAGTTCCACAGTCTGCAAAGGAGACAGTGGACCTGTAGAGAGAGGGGAGGGCTGTGTGAGGACACAGATGAACATTCAAGAACCACAGTTATGGTTGAGCAACCTATGGAAGGTTCCAGAGCTGAGGAACAACCTGTCCTTCTTCTTCATGGTCTCTGTTCCTTGCACACCTGGGTGAGTAACAAGCTTACTACAGGTGGTGGGACATCTCAATTGAGTCTAGATGACAGAACAGCCCTTTCCAAAGGATGCCTTGGTCCTTGTGTTGCAGTCAACTCAGTAGAGCTGGGACCATGTGGCCGCTCTACAGACTTCTGGCCAGAAAATGCCTCTCAGCCACAGACGAAATTTCACCAAAATCCTAGCGGAATGCAATTTAAAGTGCAGAGGCTCTGGACTTTTGGAAAGCTGGAAACAACTTGAAGGGATACAACACACGCAGTGAAGACAAGCGGTAGGCTAAGTTGATAAGTCTTCACTGGTGTGTTGTGTGCCTTCAAGTCATTTCCAACTTATGTCAACCCTAAAGCGACCTTCTTATGGGGTTTTCTTGACCAGATTTGTTCAGAAGAGCTTTGCCACTGCCTTCCCCTGAGGCTGAGAGAGTGTAACGTACCGCAGGTCACCCAGTGGGTGTCATAGCCAAGCTGGGAATCAAACTCTGGTCTCCAGAGTTGTAGTCCAACACTCAAACCACTGCATCATGCTGGTAAACATACACTGGGGTCAGGGGAATCCCAGATCTAAATCCGAGACCCCCAAACAGAGTTGATCCATTGACTCAATTGCTAAGTCAACGCATATGTTAGTTTTAGAGGCTAGCAATTGGTTGTAAACAGACAGTGGGCAATACCAGTTACAAGGTTTTTCTTTTTAAAATCGCGAAGTCCCAAAGGGTGGAATGCCCTCTCCTTGCTGGCCTTTCAAACAAATTTGTATTTAAGCAGTCTTTTGGCAACTTGGTGGCAATTGAGAAAGGGGCTTCTTCTAATGGATGGATGCTGTGCTTTGTTTTTGCAATCTATTTTTAAATTGATACTTAATTCAACAGTGTTTCTTTTAACGTTATAACTTTATAACATTATGACACATTAACTCTCATTGATTAATACTAGGTCACTGCCCTAGAAACCCACAGAAGGCATGCGTATAGAACAAGCTGTCCAGGTGGAACATACGCAGAAGCTCAAATGAGACAGAGCAAGATTAGACAGTCTGTAGATTAGAAGGAAAAAATGCAATTGATGCATTGCCAGCTTGGTCCAGGACTCATTCATTCACTTCCTAAACTGACGTGGAAGTGTATCCGAATATAGTATTTAAAGCACTTTAAAAAGAACAGGGCCTCCGATAGTATTGCCCGATGCTCCATTAAGAAGCCATTAAAAAGTGATCAGGGCGAAGAGAGAGGTGGAGACCCAATGCAAACACACTATGCTTTCTGCCTCCTGTCCTCTCCTTAACCCTATTCTTGGCCATTCCTTTGGCGATAGCGATCTTGCACAAACAAAATTACCTTTGATTGCACCAGCAAGCTGAACTTCTCCAAGAGGTTCCCACTACAGGGAGCGGCACAGTTGTCTTGCCACACAGACGTAAACAGAAAAGAGCAGACAAGAAAAACACGTTTTAATTAAAGTCGCTTTTGCATAATCAATTTTCCCTTTCTGCGCAGCACCCATTTCTAATATGCAGCTGAGCCACCTGGCACAATCGGAGGTTGCACAATCGGAGCCGGGGGAAAACAAAGCAGGTGGCAACACCTGGCCCCGTGAATCTTTCTTTTTAAACATATACTGGCCAAAGGGTACCTTCACTAGAAAGTACAAGCCAGGTAAGGAGCTCTTTTATTAGTATGGTAGGGGGAGGCAGGAGACAATAAACTAGGGGTAGGCAAGTAGGGAAGACCATGGAGGATCATTTGTTTATGTCAGTTTGGCAAGACAACGGCACTCCCTGTAGTGGAAACTTCTTGGGGATGTTTAGCTGATGAATCCCAATTCACCCCCTGCAAAATCCCAAAGCATGCTCTGCAAAACACAATCTCAATGCACCCCCTGCAAAATCCCAATGCACCCCCTGTAAAACACAATTCCAATGCACCCCCTACAACATCCCAATGCAACCCCTACAAAATCCCAATGCACCCTCTGCAAAATCCCAATGCACCTACTGCACAAAAATGCCTCTAAATCCTTCTGTGAGGCAAGGGGTATTTTGCCATGTTTTTTTGGGGGGGAGGACGGCCAATTTAGGCCTAGGATAAGCTTTTTAAACAATAGAAAATGAGTGGAAATCACTTCCTGTTTACTTTTATTTTTAGGAGGAGGCCTAAAACATAGCAAACCACCAAGAGGAGCAGGAAGGGTAGCAAAAGAAATCTTTGTCCACCCCTGAAATAAATAGTCCACAGTGATCCTCAAACTTTGATCGGTGGTTCTCACTTTTGACCCCCTTGACATCTATCTACGCACAGATGTCACGACACATACCAGTTCATCATAGTATATGAATACAAATATTTTGTGTGTCTAGTGTGCATCTTGTCCCAAGAAGCAGGGCACTGATGGGACAGATACAGTGTCTAGATCAAGTGAAGTAATAGTGTCACTCTATTCTGCTTTGGTCAGGCCTCATCCGGAATATTGTGTCTGTTTCTGGGCACTACAATTCAAAAAGGATGTTGAAAAGCTGGAACGTGTCCAGAGGAAGGAGAATAAAATGGTGAAAGGTCTGGAAACCATGAAGCCCTATGAAGAACGCCTTAGAGAACTGGGTATGTTCAGCCTGGAGAAGAGACGGTTAAGTGCGGATATGACAGCCCTGTTTATATATCTGAAGGGAAGTCATATTGAAGATGGAGCAAGCTTGTTTTCTGCTGCTCCAGAGAATAGGACTCAGAGCAACGGATTCAAACTACAGGAAAATAAATTCCACCTAAACATGACAAAGAACTTCCTAACAGTAAGAGCTATTTGACAGTGGAAGACCCTCCGTCGGATGGCGGTGGACTCTCCTTCTTTGGAGGTCTTTAAACAGAGGCCGGATGGCCATCAGTCGGGGATGCTTGGATTGTGAGTTCCTGCATAGCAGAATGGGGTTGGACTGGATGGCCCTTGTGTTATGTTCCAGCTCTATGATTCTGCGATACTACTTAAAGAGAGCCGTGCTCGACTAGAGAGAGAAAACTGGGTCGCAACCGGACGTGCTCCTTGCTCGCATGATTATTTTGCCGTGGTTCAAAATATCCAGTGCACGTCTTCCTCTCCAGTCCCTCCTCCCATCATCCCAGTCCCCATTGCTCCTTATGAATTCCTGCGAGAGCTATTTGCAGGCAAGGTCACTGTGGCGCAGCAGTCACAAAAAGCCAGCTTGTGTTGATTTCTTTCCTTCTTCCCCCCCCCTCCCCTTTCCCTTCTCTGCCCTCCAGCCAAGCTGCTGGGAGGAGGGGAAGGTTGGAGAGAGACTCAGGAGCACCAGGAGAAGTTTCTGCAGTCTAGCCAGGAGGCTGGAAACCCAGACTGCGGCTCTTCTGTCCTCTGCGCACCCTCCCTCCATTTCCTCCTCTTCCTCTTCCTCCTCCTCCTCCTCCTCCTCCTCCTCCCTTGTCATCACCCCTCCCTGCCACTATCATCTCCCTCCGGTCTGCCTGGCCTGTCTGACGCCTGGCTGCAGCTGACTCATTTTGCAGGCATCCTTAAAGCCACAGCAAGACATTTCTCCAGCATGCCTGCTTGCTCCGGCACACTCACATCCATTCACAACATTTTGCGGAAAAAAGAAACCACCATACGCAGTCTGCCCTCCGCATCCCCAGAGATGTTGCCTTGCACGATCGGCCACACAATTTGCATCTCAGCCACCTTTTTTCAACTTGGCGGCTACTGAGCAAGGGGCTTCGAAGGGATGGATGGTATACAGTTGGCCCTGCTTATCCAAGGATTCTTTCTCGACGGATTCAATCCTAGGACTTTATCACACTGGGGAAAAGACGGGAGCATAGCGAGATGCTCCTGCAAAGACTATCACGCGATGTCGCGCAACGTCGCGATTGTCCCGAGAATAAAGAGACATTCTAGCACCGTCTATTCATCACGACATCATGTAACGTCATGAGATAATCTTTGCAAAATGACGCGATATTGATGGGAGCATCCTGCCATGCTCCCTCCCGTCTTTTTTCCCAGTGTGATAAAGTCCATCCACAGCTTGAAAATAGTCAAAAATATATAAATCCCCAAAAGCAAACCCTGATTTTGCCCTTTTTTTTATGGAAAGAAAGAAAAGAGAAGGTTAAAAAGTGATATGATAGCCCTGTATTTAAAGAGGTGTCATATTGAGGATTGGAGCAAGCTTGTTTTCTGCTGCTCCAGAGAATAGGACAAGGAGCAATGGATACTACGCCATTGTATTTAATAGAACTTGAGCATCCATGGATTTGGGTTATCCACAAACCCCAGCTGATACCAAGAGCCCACTTTACTTTCTTTTTCAATGTATTTTACATTGATACTTAATTCAACAGTGTTCCTTTTAACATTATAACTTTGTAGCATTATAACATATCAGCTCTCATTGATTTAATACAGTTGGACCTCCTTATCCATGGATTCTTTACCCACAGAATCAGCCATCCAAGGTTTGAAACTATTTTTAAAAAATAAATAAAATACATTCCAATAAAGGAACCTTGATTATGGCCATTTTACAGAAGTGACGCCATTTCACTATCCAATAATATAAAAAATCCACCAAACATGGGTACCTCTATTGGGCCAACCAAAATGCGCAATATACACATTGCAAGCTTTTTGAATCTAAACTAAACAGAGATATCTATGCAAGGTATTTTTTTAAAAAATAAAATACATTCCAATAAGGGAACCTTGATTATGGCCATTTTATAGACGTGATGCCATTTCACTATCCAATAATATCAAAAATCCACTAAACATGGATACCTCTATTGGGCCAACCAAAATGTGCAAGATAGACATTGCAAGCATTTTGAAGCTAAACAGAGATGTCTATGCAAGGTATTTCTGAAGGCAAGACAAAACAAAGCTGTTCTGACAGCACAGAAGACAAACTAGACCATCTCAGAGGGGCAGACTAGTCAATGGTCTCCTCCCAGGAGTGTCTACTCAGAAGATAAGCCCCACTAAGATCAGCTTCGCCTACACTTGCTTAAGTTTTATGTACTTAGGATTGCAGTCCAGAGCTCCAAACACCTGCTTTGGGCAGCTCTTGAGAAACGATGCAATAGAAGATCACTGTGTCCCTGTTGTACAATGGGCAAGGGAAGCCCTTTATCTCAAATGTGCAGCACTAGACCCTTTCAGTGCCTCTGGACAGAGAGATATAGTCCATTCGAGTGGGACAGACACAAGGGAGAAGAATACTTTCCCTCACTTGCTGCACTCATGGATAGATACAGCCCTGTTAGTCCGGAAAACCAGTACGCAAAGGGATCTTGCAGCACCTTTGAGACTAACTGGAAGCCAAGAGGTTGGGAGCATGAGCTTTCGTAGCCTTCAGCCTACTTCCTCAGTAAGCCTAACTCTACAAAAGCTCATGCTACCGACTTCTTTCTTTCAGTTCATCTCAAAGGCGCCACAAAATCTCTTTGCGTTTGGCTTCATTCAAGGCTCTCAACCCAGATGGTCTCATCTGCTCTTGGGGATTCTGAATAGAATTGTAATT
This sequence comes from Phrynosoma platyrhinos, assembly GCA_020142125.1. NCBI lineage: Eukaryota > Metazoa > Chordata > Lepidosauria > Squamata > Phrynosomatidae > Phrynosoma > Phrynosoma platyrhinos. Next base: position 7,511,772 of record CM034715.1, on the reverse strand, counting down.
GGCCTTAGACAAGCCGATGTCCCGGCCTAAAATGATGCAGAGAAGCACTTCGCCTCCAGGACAGAGATGCAAATGTGGAGGGACCACTGTGTTTAATATATATATATATATTTTAATATACACATTGCAAGTGTTTTGATATGTATTAAATATAAGAGTGTCACAAGGCGCCCAAGGAGATGCACAGTAAATGAAAGCATTTAAAACTACTCTGTGTGTGTGTACACACACACACACACACACACACACACACAGTAGTTTTAAATGCTTTTATTTATTTATTTAAAATATTAATACGTTGCCTCCTAGTTCACAAGGGCATCCAAGGAGATGCACAGTAAATAAAAGCATTTAAAAGTATTGTGTATGTGTGTGTATGTATATCTGTGTGTGTGTGTGTGTGTGTATACACACACACACACACACACACACACACTACAGGAAAGTAGTTTTAAATGCTTTTATTTATTTATTTAAAATATTAATACGTTGCCTCCTAGCTCACAAGGGCATCCGAGGAGATGCACAGTAAATAAAAGCATTTAAAACTATTGTGTATGTGTGTGTATGTATATCTGTTTGTGTGTGTGTATACACACACACACACACACACAGAGAGAAAGTAGTTTTAAATGCTTTTATTTATTTATTTATTTAAATTATTAATATGTTGCCTCCTAGCTCACAAGGGTGTCCGAGGAGATGCACATACACACTGTGTATGTGTGTGTATGTATATATGTGTGTGTGTATATATATGTGTGTGTATACACACATACACACTTTTATTTGCTGTGCATCTCTTCGGACGCCCTTGTGAGCTAGGAGGCAACGCATTAATATTTTAAATAAGTAATAAAAATAAATCATGATGCACTTGTGCAGCCCTGGAAGACGTTGCCCTCCTTAACCGACCCAAATATCTCAGGGCCTCTCACTGCATGCATTCAGGAGACAGACTGTCACACAGTCACGGTCTAGATATGCACTTTGTGCCGGTTCCGAAATAACTCTCCGACCGAAGAGATGACGTTAGGAGTCAAACCTCTCAAACAAATGGGCGAAAAGATTGCAGACTTGCCATGTACAAAAATGCCAGCCGCTTCCTGGGAACAGGACAACTCCATAATTATCCGCAGCAGAGCCCTGCTTTTGCTTTTGCATCTGTGACCCAGATGTGGAAATTAATCTTAGAAATAGGGAGAGGCTGGAGCTGGTGCTTTTGTTCAGGGGAGGGAGAAACCAGCTCAGGCACAAACACACACACACAAAAGGCATCTGATTTTTAACACTGGCATCACAAGGCCAGGATCTCGCCCAAAAACTTAAGGTCACGTCTCCTCCAATTTTAATTCCAGAGCCTCAGCATTGCTCAGCTTGCAGGCAAAAGTGGGAAGGGGAAAGGAAGAAAAGCAATTGCAAGCAAACCCAAGAACTGGCAGGAAAAGCCATCCTAGAGAGAGAGGGCTGTTACATGCCAACCGGAGGAAGCGATTAAAAATTAATGCAAGCGGAGAGATTCAGAAACCTGAAAGGGTGTGCCGAGCAAGCACCACTTTCAACCCCAATCTTCATCAGCAACATCTCTCTCCACCTCTTTCTGGGAATCACTGGTGGATCACTTCTAGGCTCTCCAAATCCACTCCTTTGGGTTTTCCTCCCCCACGTCGATAGAGCTAAACCCATCGGCGTCACCCCCAAACCTAAAAAAACCCCGAAATCAAATATAAAGTGTGACACATTTTCTTCCCCGCTCGGCAGCTGTGGGTGGCAATTACGGTGCCAGAGCTCCGAAATCTCATTACAATGACTCTCCCCAACGTATGGGGCTGGGTGGCCCATTTTGAATGCACTTCTTGAAAAGCGTTCCACGTTCTCCCGCTCGCCTCCCCCTCATCTTTCCCCATTATGATTTGAAATCCATCATTAAGCAACCGGCTGCTGAAAAGAAAGCGACCCGTCTCGTTGTGTGTGTGTGTGTGTCTTTTTCTTTCTTTCCCCCTCTTTTTCTATGGCCAAGCGAAGCAGAATGCACGCTCAGTGGGGGGAAAAGTGTAAACCCTCGCCTGGGCTCTGAACAAATGAAAAGCAAAGAGTGTACGGCCTACTTAATTTCTTTCCCCCTTTTTTTAATGCTGTTAATTCAACACTCGACAATGACCCACACCTCTCTCTCTCTGTTCCAGGTATTTGAGCTGACTAGCAACAAGATTTCGAGCATTAATGGCTGGAACACACACATGCACTTTTAATCTCTTTTTTTTACCAGCCTCCTCCTTGCCAGTACAGTTATTCCGCATCTTTGTCTGTGGTAGACCAAAGAGTTGGTAGAGCGGCCACAAATTTGCACATATTTTTCTTTAATCTGGCAAAGCTTAGGGCTGATTCAGACAGCACACTACAGTATGATGTCTGCCTCCAATATTCACAGAGAGGAAAGAAGCTGGCACACTTTCGCCGCAAATATATAGAGTCAGCCCTCCGTAGCCACAGATTCTTTATCCACGGATTCAAGCATCCCCGGCCGAGATTGCTCTGGAGATGCTCTCATTTCATTATAACGTTATTATTCTTTTTTAAAATATATTGTATGTGTTTTAACCAAACTGAATTTTAAATTCTTTATATGCAAGATCCTTATGCTATTTGTTTTATGGAGTGCTTTTATAATGCCGCTCTTACATGTTGTGTTGTATGTTAACACTTTGTAGGCAAATGGCATTTGGGTCTAAGCATTAATAAATGACATATATATGTATATGTATATATATTCCCAAAAACAAACCTTGATTTTGCCATTTGATACAAGAGACACAATTTTATTATGCCACTGTATTTAATGGGACTTCAGCAATTTTGGGATCCATTGGATAACAAAAGTCCAAGGTCTACTTAAAGATATAGAGATCCCTGTGGAATGATGTTGTTTTCTGATTTGACCCATTTGCTCCATGATATGTACTGCATTCATGAATTTTTAACTTTTTTCAATGGAGTATGATTTTAATTTTTTAAAAAATTAAAAAATAAAGATATAGAGATCCTAAAAGTCCTTCATAGTCTTTTTATTTGTTTCTCTTTCCTAAATAAGAAAATTGATTAACTATTTAGTATATATATAATATATTATATTATATTATATAGTTGTTATAAGGTCATTTTACAAGATCATTTTATTACGGGAATATCAAATAAACCCTTTCCCCCTTTCTACTTCGACAATGCCAACATGAAACAACCCTCGGTTTGTTTTGGGATGGCAACTGCTGCATCCACAGTGCAGAAATAATCCAGTTTGACACTGCTTTAACTGGCATGGAATCCTGGGGTTTTCAGTTTTGTAAGCTATCTAACATTCTCTGTCTGGGAGAGCTGGTGCCACAATAAGTTATATAGTTCCATAGCACTGAGTCACAGCAATTAAAATGGTGTCAAACTGGATTATTTCATGCAGCCAACATAAATCTATTTTTCCCCCTTTAAACTCGCATTGAGGTCATTGAAAGCAAAAGACTGAACAAGTCTTTGAAGCTATTTAAAAACACAATTCCCTTTCTCACTGAGGATGTGTCTGAATTTTGCAATAGGAATAGCACTTAAAACGGAGAACAGTCTCCATGTACAACTTGGATGGATTCGGTGTCCCTCTTCTCTTCTATCAATACTTTCTTTTCCCTTGAAGAGGATTTTTTTTGTAAAAAGAAAAAGAAAAACTCATCATCCCTTACGGTCAGCTTCTGTTCATCCTGCCGAAAGGTCTTGACCTGCGACCCTTGGCCCTTCTCCCCTTGCATCCCTCCAACCCTGCACCAGCCCCCGTTTTCCGGGACTGCAATATTTTATGGGTCTGCAATACACTTGTGGGCAATAAAACTGCTTATACAGTTGGTCTTTCTCCATTGTGAAGCCGGGGGTGTGTGGGTGTGGGAGTGGATGTGTGCCAGGCTCTTGGCTGGCTGGTTTCGTACACAAGAGAGGCAGTTAGTAAACCTCTTTGTCTCTCCGAAACAGTGCACTTTTAACAGTGGTGCACAAGGGATTAGGACGGACGGATTGGAAACTGAAGTCGGCTCCTGTAGCTCGCTGAGTTTGTGTGGGATTTCTTTTTTTCTGGGAGCGATGCATGAGTTGATAGTCCAACTCTATGATTCTCTGATTCTATGATTGCATCTCAATCTGATGCTTGGAAAAAATTACCTTTTTCAACTACAGCGCCCAAGAACCACATGCTGGAGGGCTCTGGAAACTCACTTAGAAATGTTAGAAACTAACTTAGAATATAGGGACTCAA
>CM034715.1:7491057-7507381 GCA_020142125.1 Phrynosoma platyrhinos | reverse complement strand
AGAACAAATGGTACTGGGCCGCCCTGCTACTGCGTCTTCTGTGCAGCATATTTTATGTGATGCCGCAACCTCCCCCAGTGGGCCACAGAAAAATTATCAAATGTTGACCGGTCCACGGCATAAAAAGGTTGGGGACTACTGCTCTAGGTTTTTGGACTTCAACTCCCAGAAGCCTCAGACATCTTGATCAACAGTCAGGAACTCTGTGCAAAATCCTCGGAAGACCAAAGTTGGGGAATCACTGCCATAGACCATGACATCCTTCTGGGTCACCTTTCTGAGATGCAACTTCCGGAAGGAGTGAATCCAGAAGATGGTGCTGAGGACTCCTGTTTGACACCCTGGACAGGGTGTCCATCACAGCTCTGTCTTGCCCCCCTATGCTGTCTAATATATAGATGAAACCACTGGGAGAAGTTATTTGGAGATCTGGAGTTCAGTGTTACCAGTATGCAAATGACACTCAACTCTTATCTTTTCCATCTAACTACAAGGAAGCGGTTTCTGTACTAAACCAGTGTCTGTTGTTGTCTGGACAAGGGCGAACAAACTGAAGCTTAATCCAGACAAGACCTTGGGCAGGTCATACTTTCTCAGCCTCAGAGGATGGCAATGGCAACCCCCCCCCCAAAGAAACTTGCCAAGAAAACCCTCTGATAGGTTTGCCTTAGGGTAGCCATAAGTTGGAAACAACTTGAAGTAACACAAGAACAAGAACAACAAAAAATTAGGAAGAACTTCTTGATAGTAAGAGCCAGTCAACAGTGAAATAGACTGCTTCAGAAGGTGCTGGAGTCTTTTTCTTTAAAAAAGATGTTGGATGGACATTTTCCAGGATGGCACAGGGTTGGACTAGTTGGCCTTTGTGATCCTTTCCAACTGAGATTCCATTATTCAAAAACAGAAAGAGGGAGAAAGAGAAAGAGAGCTCAAAGCAGGTTGACTAGCTAAGGAGATCATTCCTAACCATTGAGACTAATGCCTGTCATGTTCATAAAATGGTATTGGCTTTGATAACACCACTCCTGAATTGAAAAAAAAACTGTTATTAAAGTATGGGTTATGTACATGATTTGTAGATATCTCTCTCACACATGCATACATACATACTCACTAGGCAGGTTGCCAAGTGGTACACAAAACGAAAGTTTTAAAATTGCTGATCCAACCAGGTGTGGGCTGCATTGTTTCACCTCTCATTTAAATATGCGAAGTAACTACTCAAAGCATTCAAATTTCACTAAATCCATTCAGATGCACATTCCTGTTAAAATCCGAGCCAGATGTATTTATTACCCACTGCAGAAAACCAATTAATGATTTTATTCCACTTCAGAAACTTGCATAAGATAATTTATTCTCAAAAATCTTAAGAGCCATACGACTACATTTAGATTTTTTTTTTGAAAAGAAAAAAGAAAAAGAAAAGTGTGGGTGGGTGGGTGGGTGGGTGGATGGGTTTGGGAAGGAAAATAAATTAATTCTATTCTTCCAATTAATGTGCAGACTGGATTTCCGCACAGTAGGGCAGTTCAAAGTTCCCTCTTATCTCTGCCATCCATCTCTTGCCTCTTTTACACGTTCCAAAGGAGTCCTTACACTTAGCTGACTGTAAAGAGCACTCCAGCCTGTAACTTTAACCCTTGAACAAGCTTTCCAAGAACTCTTTCTGACTGATCGGCAGCTATTTCACAGAACCATTGAGATGGAAGAAGCCCTATGGCCATCGCATCCAACCTCCTGTTCAGTGCAGTATCTCCATCTAAAACATCCCCAGCAGGTAGCTTGCCCAGGCTCTTTTTGAAGACATCCAAGAAGGAGACCTCACCAGCTCTCTAGGCAATTGGTTCCATTGCTGAATTGCTTTCACTATCAAGAAGTTCCTTCTAAGGTTCAATCAAAATCGAGTTCCTGCATGGCAGAATGGGGTTGGACTGGCCCTTGTGGTCTCTTCCAACTGTAGGATTCTATGATTCTATAATTTTTTTTAATTGCTACATAGAAAACATACAAAATTTAACAATTCTACATAAACACACAAACAAACACAGCTTGGAAGTCCTCCTTATTAACCAAGTCTTGATGTTTCTTCAATATATTCAAATCTGTTGTAATTTCTTAAGGATATTCAAAAATCTTTTTTTTTCATATTGTAATATACTACAATATTATCTTCTAATTTATTGTAATACAATATCTTATTTTTACATCTGGTCCCATCACCCATCATTACCCATCAATATCTAACATTGGCAATATATTTCATTTAATATTCTACATCTATAACATTACTCTATAGCAATATTTCCATTTAATCTTTAAGGCCCACTGTCATTACTTCTCCCCATTCTTTGCTTATAAAATTGACTACTTGCTCCCAGCTCTGTATAAACTTTTCTACTTTATTTTCTTCCATCAGACACTCCTTTCATTTTCCTTCATCAGAATCACTGGAAGAGACCACAAGGGCCATCAGACATGTCAGATGGCCCTTGTGGTCTCTTCCAACTCTATGATTCTATGACACTCCTGTAACTTATAACCATTAGACATGGTCCTACCCTCTGAGGCTGCAGAAAACAAACAACCAACACCCTCCTCTTTGTGGATGCCCTTTAGGTTATTAAAGAGTACATTCAAGCCCAGCTCCGTCAAACTCTCCTCATACGTTTTGTTCTCCATGGCTCTTTTATCATCCTTGTTCTCCTTCTCTTGCTCCAACTTGTTTGTAACCTTCTTAAAATGAGGCACCCAAAAGTGAACTCAGTACTTCAGATGAAGCCCGACCAGTGCAGAATATAAGGAAACTATCACTTCCCTCATCTTGGAAAGTACGCTTCTATTAATAATGCAAGGTAAGATACCATGTGCCTTCTTTGCAGCAGTATCGCGCTGCTGGCTCACATTCAACTTACGATCAACAATAACCCCAAGATCCTTTTCCCATATACTACTGTGGATCCAAGAGGAAGAGAGACAGTATTCCTAAGGGCTGGAAATTGTAGCCTGATTGTTATACAGAGGACAAGGCAAACACAATGCGGCCCATGAAAGTGGAAAAACCACAAATTAAAAAGTAAAAGTAGTCCCTTGACATGAAGGTCTAGTCATAACTCACTGTCTAGTCGTAACTCCATTACTAAGCCAAAGAGCCAGTGTTGTCAGATGACTATAGTTTCCCCTAAGTTTTTGTAGGGGATCTGTTCTGGACCCCCCCCCCCGGTGAAAATGGAAAAATGCCAATATTCAAGCCCTATTGGCTTGAATGGCAGCACGCACTCACGGGCATCCATGGGCACACATCCCATTTTAATCTCCGCCATTTAATAATAATGATAATATAAATTATTTATTTATAGCCCACCCAATCACAAGGAACCCGCGAACGGGCGAGGGACGCAGACTCAAAGTCTGTAAAAATGGAGGGGCAGCTGTACTCTGTGATCCTGTGGCCAGCATGACTGCACTGAACGCTGTTACCTTCCCACCAAAGTGGCACCTATTTCTCTACTTGCATTTGCATGCTTTCGAACTGCTAGGTTGGCAGAAGCTGGGAGTAGTGATAGGAGCTCACTCCATCATGTAGCACCCAGGCCTTGAAATGCCAATCTTCTGATCATCAGAACTGACACCTTAACCACTAAGCCACCGCATCGCCCTAACAAATAAAATAAAGCCAGTAAAAACAATTTTTAAAAAAACACAGTATTTTTGTTTACCTGCAAGGACACCTTTCTAGAAATCTCTTGGTCCTCCAGTGGAACTCTTTGGTCAACATCAGCCAGATGTTGACCACAGATTGTGCCTGGAGGCCCTATGAATGCCACAGGATTAACTTGAGCTTGTTCAGGCAAGGGTACCTTGAAGATTTGTGATTATAATGGCACAGTCCTACTGATGCTGTCTCTCACTTGTCCACACTGTCAAGTGTTCTAGTTGCCATAACTATGTCATCACCTGGCATCCAACCTTCTGGTGTTGAGCCTTTATTGGACCTCGGGCACCAGATATGAAATCTACCACCATACTCCAAACCTTACCAAGCTCAGCAGAGTTTGCCAGAGCTAGCACTCCACTGGTATAACCTAGGCTCACTACCATGCCAAAATGAGGCAGCAGAAGTTAGAAACACAATTGTCCTTAAATCCAGCTTGCAAAGAGATCTGACAATCATTATTAAAATCAGCCCAAATCCTCGATCCCTAACTTTGCTGTGCACATTTTTCACTATGGAGTCTCATGCCCTGTTCCACATTCCTAGGGACCAAGTATGATCTACACAGAGAGCATTCTGCCAAGTTACTGCCATAGCAGGGATGATTTCCTATGGGGAAGCTGTTCTCAGAAGCACCCTACAGCTGCTGTATGTGAGTCCAAGCTCCAAAATAAAGGAGGGGGATGTAACAGCTGTTCATTGTTTCTAGATGATCTGCAATTTTTACCATGATTCTGCACTGGTCATATTTTGTTGCCTTACTGTATGTAATTTGCAAAAATCCACAGAAGCTAGCCAACGGTTTCATTCACAATGAAGCCTAATTATACAGAAAATAATATAAAAATAAGCAGCGGCAGGAAATTTGGGTATTAAGGACAAGCCATAGCACAGCACTGTGAAGGCAGAAGGTCTTGTAACATCTCCAATTAGAAGGATCAGGATCAGGAAACAGATGGTGAGAAAGACCTTTCTCTTCCTAAAACCCTTGAGAGCCACTGCCGGTCAGAGCAGGTGACACCGATACGGATAGTCTGACACGAATAGTCTGACTTGGTATAATGCAGCTGTCTTATGTTTCTACTGCAGGGGAGGAATGTTGGCCCAAAGTGCAACCATTACATTTCCAGGTGGCAAGCCCATACCACAAGAAACAAGCACCGCAAGAAAGAAAGGAGAAAAAAAACCCCACTCCACCCATTTCTTGACATATTATTTTACTCTCGCATTTCGCAACAGGCTACCAGTATTATTTCACCAGTGTACTGCAAAAGGAGACAATGATACAGTTATGGCCAACTGATATTTTCATGAGAATAACAAGGGAGCACTAAGATCCTCTCCATTGGATTCATGATGAGAAGATGAGAAGATCCATTGGATTCATGATTGCAGCAAAAGTTAATAAATGATTAAAATATCAAAACTTTTAGCATGGGATGTAACAGCAGAGGCAAGAGGAGGAGTAAAGGCTGCCACGGTTTACGTTGCCACTGTCAAGAGCATTCTGTTTAAGAAATGACCGATTTTCTACCCAAAGAGTTGGTTCTGTTGCTAGAAGGCAGATGTGCAAAGCAATGCCATGTAGGCCGGCTTTTTTTTAAAAAAGCTACCAAATTCCAAGTGTCGATTTCTCAAATGGCGACAACAAATAATCCACAAAACCCCTAAATCTCATTGAGGTTGGCCTTCTCTTCTGTGCCCAAGCCTTAAACATTGGTTATACCAGATATTATTGTGGAAGAGGCCAACCTGGTGTAGGAGAGGGTGACCATAGGTTGAGTTAATGTGAAGGCTTACAACAACAACAATTACAATGCATAGCCAGCTTTGCTTGACAGTTCTCCACCCCAAGCATTTACGACGCCACACACTCTTTCATCTGGAAGTCTGATCCACTAAATGCCTTATTTTCTGGCGTATAAGACTACTTTTTAACCTGCAAAATCTGGAGTTAAAGTGGGGGGTCGTCTTATACGCCGGGTATAAGGAGGTTCATGATAGGTTTGCCTTAGTGTCATCATCAGTTGGAAATGACTTGAAGGTGCACAGCAACAACAACAACAGTTTTGGAAGTCATACTCTTCCCAAACTCTATATTTTAACTGGAAAAGTGGGGGGTCGTCTTATACGCCGGAAAATACGGTAACTAAGAACCAACAACCACTTACAACCAACAACCAGTAACCATCAAGGGATCCTGAATGTGAAGTCTGGGTTCTAGAAGACCCACAAAACTCCAAAGGTTCACCTGGTGCTTATGCAGTCATTCCAACCTGGCCATGAGCATTTTTAAACATTCACACCCTTGTGAATGTTATACATTTTCCCATGAAGATCAGCAAGCCATATCACAAGGGCACCGTCGTGCCAAGATGATACCATATTGTTTACCAAGAGCCTCAGGGCAAATATTTAGAACAGGAGCTTGGTTTCAATTATCTCCAGCAATAGCTGTTTCGGCTGGAATACATACATTACTTACAACCTGCTCAAATTTAAAAATAAATAAATCTGTGTCAGTTTTTAGTGGGGAGAGGGACCACAGACTGCACTGGAAAACTACATATCAAACTGTACTTTCCTTGCCCCATGATATACACCCGTCCCTCCATTTTCGTGGACTTTGGGTCCGCAGTCTCGGTCCTTTGAGGACCAGCAAACGGGGAGGGTTAAAATGGTGCCCATGCCCATGGCACACATATTAAAGCCTATAGGGCTTGAATATTTGTGGATTTCCATTTTTGTGGGGTGGTCCAGAACGGATCCCCCACGAAAACTGAGAGACAACTGTATTAATAACTGGTTTGCCTGAGATAAGTCTTACTCCCTTTGTTATAAAAAGAAACAAGATAAATTGAAGGTTAGGCTTCAAAGATATAGCTGTGTTAGTTTATACAGTCAGTATGTAGAGAGATCTTGGAGCACCTTTGAGACTAACTAAAGAAAGAAGTTGGCAGCATGAGCTTTCATAGACTTCAGTCTACTTCCTCAGATTCGTTTGGTCTCTTTCGTAGACTTAAGTCTATGAAAGCTCCTGCTGCCAACTTCTTTTTTTAGTTAGTCTCAAGGGTGCTCCAAGATCTCTCTACATCTTGAAGGCTAGCCTGTAAGCAACACAACTAAGGGGGGTTGCAGACTGCCTGAAATAGTGCAAATTGAGTCCACTTTTAGGGTTAGGATGAGTGCTAGGGAATCATGGGAATTGTTGTTGTTTTTTTCTGAGACATTGAGCCTTCTCTGTCAGAGCTCTGGTGCCATAATAAAATACAGTTCCCATGATACCCTAACCCTAACCCTAACCCTAAAAGTGAATATATTGCCATGGTATTACAATGTGTTTTTCACAACCAAGTCCGACTATACTCAGAGATATTTATTCTAGGTAAGTATTTAGAAGATTGCAACATTTGTCACCACTCGAATTAAAAAAAAAACCCAAAGCAAAACACTATAATAAGGAATAAGGAAAGCTGCAAACCAGTCCTGTTTGTTATGCAACTTCACCTAATGCTTAGCCAAATCGCCCAAGCAGAGTCTTCTAAGGTCACTAGAAGGCTGAAAAGTATTTTCTCAGCAAAAGTAAGAGATCCTTCTCAAGGAAAAGGCAGCCAAATCCACACACTACTGAAGAAGTATCAATGAAAAAGTAAAATGGCATCACTTACCTGTGCGACATCCAGCACCAAAAGAAAGGGATGACATGAGGACCGGCCGACGGAGACGAAAGCAGGCATGGGGGAGAAGAAAGAGAAAGAAAGAAATGTTGAGTTATGCAAACAGCGCTGAGTTTAATAAGAGCAACAAAACTTTAAAAGAAACAGAAGTCTTGCCACTTCAGTTAAATGCACTTGGTCAAGATCCAAAAGAAAGTTTACACATCTAATTACACTCCAGAAGTTATTCCGTTTTCCCACCCTTCAACCCAAATTCAGACTGCTTTTTCTTATCAGGTTTTGCTTGTTTGTGTTTGAAGAAAAATTTTGCCTTTAAAAGCAGTTTGGGATTTGGTCTACAGGCCACTGGAAGGAAAGCCTAGAGAAAAATGTGCACGCACCAAAGATTTTTAAAATCCTTAGATTATACTGGGTTTTGTTTTTTGGATTTTTTTGGATTAAATCTCACTTCCTACAGATTTTTTTTTAAAAAAATTAAAATGGAATTTGGGAGAGTAGCCGACAAAATGAACAAAATAATTCTAGTCAACATGCAAGTCAGGTACTCCAGATCACGGCTAACTTAGCATATGCATTATGAAAACAATGAACACAATTCTGACCAAGTATTTGGCATTCTCTATGTTTGTGCAATGTGTGGCAAATAAGAGGCTGAAAGACATCTCAATCTAAATCAATGAGGGAATTGTCAGAACTGGAACTTCTCTGAACTGAGTTTAGTACTACTACTACTACTACCATTTTCTACTACTTGTTGAGAAAATAGTAGTAGTAGTAATAGTAGTAGTTAGTGTCTGTAGTTGTTATAGATGATGGTGATCATCATCATCATTTGTAGCCTGCCTTTTCCCCAAGGTGAGGACTCAAGGAGGCTTACAAATTAAAACGATGATAATATAATTTGAAAGATACAAAAAGTCAACATTAAAATAAGAGTTAAACAATTAACAATATTCAAAATGTGCATAAAGCATTCAAAGAAGAAAAAGTACAGTTCTAAACACTACAAACTCTTTTTCACCAGAGAAATGGAGATGATTTTACATGTGAATAACACTTGGGACAATGACTGTTCCTGCTGCTGTACTTTTCAGACAGAAAACCCAAAATGCAAATCTCCAAGTATGGTTTCACCTTAGCAAAGCTGGAGGTTCCGGGTGTGTTTGTTTCCAATGTTTTTGGGGGGTGGATTGGGGAACTGGTTTAGGTAAAAAGCTTAGAGGACCTTGTACTTTGCTACTTTTTCTTCTTAATCCCACATAGTCACATTTTATTGCAGAATGTACGCAGGAGTAGACTTATAATGTTGGCATTTGTCAATGTTCTTCCCTGTGGACTTGTAAAAATTGGTTTGAATCCTACTGGTTAGTCCCATTGAAAGAAGGCCCATTGAATCAGCTGGACATCAGCAACTCAATATGTAGATAAGTCCCACTGATTGTATCTACTTTAGTTGGGAGACATCTGAAGAAGATTAAGCCTTTGAAAAGAAGCCATGAAGGAACCTTACAAGTGTAGAGAGGTATCATTCAATACCAAAGTCAGAATCATGTGGGCCATCATATTTCTGATTTCTACATATGGTTGCAAAAGCTGAACAGGAAGAAATTAATGCATTTGAAATGTGGAGCTGGAGGACAGTTCTATGGATACCATTGTTGTTGTTAACTGCCCTCGAGTTGATCTCGACTCATGGCAGCCCTATGGATGAGACATCTCCAAGAAGACCCTCTGTCCTCCACTGCTCTGCTTAATTCCTGCAACCGCTTAATATCCGTGACCTCCTCCATAGAGTCCATCCATCTGGCATGTGGCCTTCCTCTCTTCCTACTTCCCTCCACCTTTCCCAGCATCATTGTCTTTTTCAAAGAGTCCTTTCTTCTTGTGATACGTCCAAAGTACAACAGTCTCAATTTGGTCATCTTGGCTTCCAGGGAGGTTTCCGGCTTGATCTGCTCTAAGACCCATTTGGATACCATGGACTTCCAAAATGACCAACAAGTAGATCCTAGAAGAAAGCAAGCCTGAACTCTCACTAGATGTGAAGAAGACTAAACTGAGGCTATCATACTTTTGGCATATCATGAGATGACATGATTCCCAGGAAAAGAAGACTTGGAAAGATGGAAGGAAAAGTAGGGAAAGAGGACGATTGCACTACAGGTGGATTGATTCAATCAAAGAAGCCACAGTCTTGAGTTTGCTACACCTGATCAGAGCAGACCAAGATTCTTGGAGGTATCTCATTAATGGTCAAGTAGAAGTCAACTTGAAGGCAAACAAGTGTTCATTCTTAAAAGGAACATAGTCTAGTCTCTCTTGAAGGAAAACACCTAACACTTCATGGCAAAAGCTGTTAGAGCCAACTGATGAAGAGACAGCTAGCTAACTCTCACAACCCTATACAAACAAAATACAACCTTTCACACTACATAACTTCAGTACTTCTATTCTGTTTTAACTGCATGTCTGAATCCTATAGAACAGGGCTAGGCAACCGTTCCCCTTTAAGGGCCGAGGGACTTCAGCTCCCAGAATCCCAGGAGCTATTGGCCAACATGGGACTATTGGCCAACATGGCTGAGGCTTCTGGGAGCTGAAGTCCCTCGGCCCTTAAAGGGGAAAGGTTGCCTACCCTTGCTATAGAATCCTGGGATTGGTAATTTGAGGATGCCCTGGAGCAATCTGGATGAGAAGCCTAAATTCCCTTCCCAAAAGTGCAATTCCTAGCTTTTTTAGGATGGAACCAGGGCATTTTAAGTGGAATTATAGTGCTATAATTGTGTAGTGTGAAAGGGCCACTGGTCTTTATGGCACCCATGCATCGTTTAGGACAGGAGTAGGCAACCTTTCCCCTTTAAGGGCCAAGGAGGGACTTCAGCTCTCAGAAGCCTCAGCCATGTTGGCCAATAGTCCCATGTTGGCCAATAGCTCCTGGGATTCTGGGAGCTGAAGCCCCTCGGACCTTAAAGGGGAAAGGTTGCCTACCCCTGGTTTAGGACATCCTACAGGTCCCACTTCACATCTGAAAAGAAAAATCTTGGGCACACACATCTCTTAAGATTCACATTTCATTTCCCACAACATTTCTGTCTTACTCTTATATATCACGATGTCCTTCCTTCACCAGTTTCCTTCCCCACTGCCCTTATCTGCCTTACTAGAATTGAGCAAGTCATTGATGATGCAACATGGGACAAAAATATATTTCAACATTTAAACTTTATGCCGATTTTAACATTTTTAAAAAAAAACTGGCCTCCAAAAATAAAGCACACAGACGGAGCTGCTGCAATTTGACCTAGGTTTAAAAATCAACTCCATTTTTTAAGCAGATCCTGAATTGTTTTTACATTTGTGGGGGAGAAAGCATCAGTTTATACTGAATTTTTTTCCGGAAGGTTTTGACTGGATGGAGACCAAATCCCTTCTTCCCTTGATGTCCTTCTCAGCTCCTCCTTCTTTTATTCAAGGCAACAGTCTTCAAACTTTTCCCCCTCCAAACAATAGGTTTCAGGAGATTTCGAACCCCTTGTTCTTGTTGTTGTTGTTTTTAATCTTCTCTGTTCTCAAGCAATTAAGACAAATAAGTCACATTCTCTTAAGTAACCAACAAATGTCTCGGGAGTTATTTATACTCGGCCATAGAACAGTTGAAGAAATAAAGGAAAGCTTGAGAAAGACTCCAGAGAGTGTCATAAAAGAGAGAGAAAACACAGTGCCCATCCCTGACCTGTCTGATACCTCTGCAAGAGCTGATGGACGGCAATGAAATGCAAGCCATGAGAACCCAACTGAAAGTAATAAAAGCAGGTAGAGGAGGGCATGCAAAGGTTATGACCTTTTGAACCAAAGGGATGGATTTTTACAATGGCAATCCGGCCAGAGCATCTGACGCGCAAAGGAGACAGAAATACACCCTGCCAAAGAGGTGGTAAATTCTAGTGGCTCGAGTAGAGACTGTGAATTCCTCTGTCTCCATCCCTTTGTGCACACATGGAGGCATACAGAAAACATTCAGGGGTAGCTGTGTTGGCCATTTAGCAAATTCAAACAAAAAATCCATCAGCGATACCTTTATTGGCCAACCAAAATGCACCATACACTTGTTGCAAGCTTTCACTAAGTATATTGTGCATATTGGTTGACCAATAAAGGTATCAGTGATCTATATATTTTTACAGAGACATATAGTTGAGCTTTGGGGCCATTCATTGAAGCATGGGTTTGTACTTGTGTGCCTTCATAGAATCACAGAGTTGGAAGAGACCACAAGGGCCATCCACTCCAACATGCAAGAAGACACGATCAAAGCATCCCTGACCGATGGCCATCCAGACTCTGTTTAAAGACCTCCAAAGAAGGAGACTCCACCACTCTCCAAGGGAATGTCTTCCATCATCGAACAGTTGTTACTGAAATCATGCCTCCTGTTGCACAAGAAAGAGGCCTTCAGTAAGAGCAGTTCAAGCTCAACTGGAAAGACACATGGTTCTTTTTTTATATCTGCACCTAAAATAAAAGAACAGCACACAAGAAGAGCCATCAGCCATCTCAATGGGATTCTATGGAAGGATAACAATTCCGTTGTCATGTATGAGAAGCGAGGAATACCCCAACAGACCTCAACTTCCACTTCAGAATTTTTTAAGAGGAACAGAATCCACTGGATAATGTGGTCTTTAAAGGACTGTTGTTGTTGTTGGGTTTGTTGTTGTTACCTGCCTTCGCGTCAATCTCAGCCCATGACGACCCTATGGATGAGACATCTCCAGGCCCCCTGTCCTCTACTGCTCTGACCAGCTCCTGCAAACTCATATTCATGGTCTCTTTAATAAAGTCCATCCATCTAGCATGTGTCCCTCCTCTCTTTCTATTTCCCTCCACCTTTCCTAAAATTATTGTCTTTTCCAACGATTCATGGCTTCTCATGATGTGTCCAAAGTACGACAGTCTAAGTCTTGTCATCTTGGCTTAGGGATATCCCTGGCTTGATCTGCTCCCATGTCTTTAAGGGTGTTCCATAGCCTTTCATGATCAATGCAGTCAAAGGCTTTGCTATATATATAAATGTAGGCTACACAATGCAACTGTTGGGTTGCTTTGTAGTTGGTTAACTGACCAGACCCAAAGGGAGCTCACCAAGACATCCTGGACAGCCCTGCTTAAAAATTTGAAGGGGTGTCATCTTGAGGAAGGAGCAAGCTTGCTTTCTGCTGCTCCAGAGAATAGGACATGGAGCAATCGATTCAAACTACAAGAAAAGAGATTCTTCCCAAATGTTAGGAAGAATGTCCTGACAGTAAGAGCTGTTCGAAGACGCTGCCCCAGAGTGTGATGGAGTCTTCTTGTTTGGAGGTTTTAAAACAGAATTTTAATTGCCATTTGTCAAGAGAGCTTTGACTGTGTCTTCCCGCACGGGAGAGGGTTGGATTGGATGGCCCTTGAGGTCTCTTTCTAACTATAATTTAAGTCATTTCCCACCTATGGTGACCCCAAGGCAACCCTTATCATGAGGTTTTCTTGGCAAGATTAATTCAGAGGAGGTTTCCATTTGCCTTCCACTCAGGCTGAGAGAGTGTGACTTGCCCAAGGTCACCCAGTGGGTTTCCATGGCCGAGCAGGGACTCAAATCCTAGTCTCTAGAGTCGTAAGTCCCACACTCAAACCACACTGGCTCTGCCATTTAAGGATGCAAGCTACCAAATGCTTCTCTAGCACAAATGCCACAGAGGGAGTGGAATCCTGACTTTGCAAGGATTTTAATCTCACACAATCGCTCCTGTAAATGACCGTGCCTATTTGGTACTACAGAGTAACCCAAATTCATGTGTTCTCCTCTATCTGATGACAGGCATCACACCCTCGTGACAGAATAGGCTGTACAGGATCTGTTCCCAGATTTCAGAAAAGCAGATCTGTGGAAATACGCCCAACCCATGAAGAAACATGCCCCACGAGGCATGGAACAGGAAAAGTGTTTCCGTCAACCAGCCTTCAAAATGAACTGAGCACAACAACAACAAACCTGAAGACTACATTTATGTCAGTAAATGTAAAATAATGTATCATACTGACAACAAACCAAATCTATGCACCTTACCGAGTAAACATATATGTGTAAAAGATCCCAGGCCACACACACAAACACACACATCTACCCCAATACTGCATTCTGCTGTAACAAAATTAATTGTCCTTCCAACACCTCTGAAATGATGGAACCGGCTTTCACCACCTCTGAGATGAATTGTCATCAAAATGTGACCCGCAACTACAAATCTTATAGGAATCTTCATACTCAAGTGCAATGCCAGAAGAATGAGAAAGAGTTTCAGAATTGCTCTTGTTGTTGTGTGCCTTCAAGTTGTCTCCAACTTATGGCAGCCCTAAAGCAAACCTTTCATGGGGGTTTTCTCTGCAAGAATATGTTCAGAGAGAGTTTGCCATGGCCTTAATCTCAGGATAAGAGACGACGACTGTTGAAGATGACCCAAAGCGTTACCATAGCCAAGCAAGGGTTCAAACCCTGGTCTTTCAAAGTCCTGGTCCGACACTCAGACCACTACACCATACTGGCTATCCTGACTTTGCAAGGATTTTAATCTCGCACAATCGCTCCTGTATATATAACTATAACTATATTTCGACACTAAAGGTGATAAAAGGGAGGTCCCATTCTCTTCTCACTCACTTACACACTTTCTGATGTTTCCCAAGATATGCTAAAGCATCCTCCATTATTATTCAAGTAGCACTGGGTAACCCTGGGCAAGTCACATGCTCTCAGCCCCAAGGGAAGGCAATGACAAACCTCCTCTGACAAATCTTGACAAGACAACCCCATGATAGGTTCCTCTTAGGGTCGCCATAAGTTGGAAATGACTGGAAGGTACACAACAACAAAGCATGGAGTTATTGGAGCTAGGTACCTTCCTACACACTAGAGCAGCACTATAATCCCCAGGCCAAGGGACAAAAATCTACCTTACTATGACTCCACCCAATGTAGTATCAACAGTTTCCAAGAGCTGTAATAATGTTGGTGTGGGAAGGAAATAATGTTGGCTACTCCCATGTTGCTTGGGGGTTCCTACATTATCCCGCAGTGTTGGAAGAGTTCAACTGGGAAAGCCATACTGTCAAATGAGTAATGTCAAACTAATCCAAAGAACTATGCAGCTTCATAGAACAGCATTATTTGCTCACAGTGGAATTTCTGACTGTCCCCTGCATCCTGGCCCCTTGGGAGACACTGTAAACTACTTCTATAACTGCTCTCAGAATAAGTATGTGTTTGGTTCTTACAAAAGACAGTGGGGCTTAGGGTGTACTTTAAAACAATATTTTAAGTGTTGTTGTTGTTGTTGATGATCCGTGCCTTCAAACTAGTAAAATGTAGACTAGACAATGCAATTCTTAGGTGGATTTGTAGTTGGTTTGACTGACCAAAACCAAAGGGAGCTCACTCACGGTGCATAGTTCTTTGGATTAGTTTGGCATTACTCATTTGACAGTATGGATTTCCCAGTTGAACTCTTCCAACACTGCGGGAAAATGTAGGAAACCCCAAGCAACATGGGAGTAGCCAACATTATTTCCTTCCCACATCAATATTGTTACAGCTTCTAGAAACTGTTGATACTACATTGAGTGGAGTCACAGTATGGTAGATTTTTGTCCCTTGGCCTGGGGATTATAGTGCTGCTCTAATGTGTGCAGGAAACATGGTTGGACTGGTTGGCTCTTGGGGTCTCTTCCAACTCTAGGATTCTATGATTCCCTTGATCTAGATACTATACCTCTATTGATGCAGCCTAGAATCACACTGGCCTTGCATCACACTGTTGACTCATGTTCAACTTGTGGTCTCCTAGGACTCCTAGATCCCTTTCACATGTAGGACTCTTGTTAAGCCAGGCGTCCCCTATCCTATATCTATGCACTTCATTTTCTCTACCTAAGTACAGTGGCTTACATTTTTCCCTGTTGAAATCCATGTTGTTAGTTTTGGCCCAGCTTTCTAACCTATTAATTCCTATGAAGGTTACTCCTCGCATGGGTCTGAAGTTGAAGAGGGGAATAAGGAAGTTACTAGAGGATGCAGTTTCTGCCACCAGCAGGTGTCTGTCCCCTGCATAACCACAAGGCAGAGAATGTTATCACACAGGTGCCCCTACATTAAACCTAGGCTATACCTACCGTCTCTAGCAAACCATGCCTTCTTCTGGAAGGCACCCAAAGGCAGGCAGACAAACCGGGAAGTCTGGGCTCTTTTGCTGTTCCTCACCTGTACCTGAACAGCCAGAACATGCACATCGGGGTGGGGGCTGCAAGGAGGTAGGTCAGTTGAAACCTAGAAGAAACATTTCCCACACGCTGGCTCTGAGAAGCAAAACCACAAAAGGGAGTTTCGCAGCGCTTCTAATTAAACAGCGGCCAGAGGGCCTGCTGCCAACTGGATCTGATGCATTTAAGTTCCTTCTACCTAGCCAAACCCATGCAAATGCACATATGCTATGACCTGGAAGGCCCTGTCTTCTGCAACCAAAGACCTGCCAAGCCACAGAAGTCCCAACTCCTCAGTAGAGCAGCCCTACAAGGATAAAGCAAAAAGACGGCGTCAGTGAAGCAGAGGGAAAAAGAGGATCCATTTGAGAGGACAGATGGAAACTGCTGGATAGGAAGTCGTCCTTTCGACTACAGGGAGGCATATTTTGACTGGAGGTCTATACAGAGAATAAGGCAGGGTTTTTGTGGTTTCCGGTAGACAGTTGTGACTGACACAATACTAAGAAAGCCAGCCAGCCTTCTTCCTCTTCCTGTCTTGCCAACTTGGTGTCACTTACTAAGATTCTGCAGTGGTGCGAGAAAACACCCTTTATGGGAAAAAGAAAGAAAGAAAGAAAGAAAGAAAGAAAGAAAGAAAGAA
>CM034715.1:7467312-7482375 GCA_020142125.1 Phrynosoma platyrhinos | reverse complement strand
GAGTATGATGCAATCGAGAAGATGCTGGGTTTGAACATGGTTGAGGTTTGAATAATGAATGAGAATTACCAAGCCTACTGTCTTTCAAACTTGGCATAAAAGCTAGGAAGATAAAAATGGGAATTTAACACCCTCTATATAGTAAAAGCATGGCAGAAAGTAAGTACTGATGACAGTACTTAATTTGAAGAAATCCTCTTTGTCCTGTGTTAATTAATTCTTCACATAATTTGCACTTCTAAAAAGAACTCCACGCTGAAAGTTGCTTCTGGTGTTTGAATTATCCTCCAAATTTGCATCCCTTCTCCTCTTATGTCAGGAATATTTAAACACAGGGAGAGAAAGAGATCAAGCAACTGATACTGCACACCTAGCCCAGGTATTTCCTGTAATTTCTGTGGAAGCATTCGCCCTCCAAGGGATCTCTACTGAGCCAACACACTACATGCTTTAAATAATAATAATAATAATTGTGGTGTCTGCAAAATCCTCAGCTCAAAGAGGGAGACAGAAAAGTCTATCCTTCTCTCATTCTCTCTCTTTTAGAATAAACTTCAAGAATGTTGGCAATGGAACAGCATCTCTCTCTCTCATCTTGTATAATAACTCAAGGCTGGAAGCGATACCCTTCTTGCCTATGCAAGCAACCTATTTCTATCTCACTATTCCACTGTTTGGAAAACCATCATGGTGTAGTGGTTTGAGCGTTGGACTATGACTCTGGAGACCAGGGTTCAAATCCCCACCGAGCCATGGAAACCCACTGGGTTGCCTTGGGCAAGTCACACTCTCTCAGTCTCAGGGGAAGGCCATGGCAAACCTCCTCTGAACAAATCTTGTCAAGAAAACCCCATGCTACGCTTGCCTTAGGGTTGCCATAAATCCAAAATGACCTGAAAGTACACAGCACACACGTTTCACTACTTGGGTCCTCAAGGTGGTTTTCAAGCATTTGCCAGTCATCATCCAAGGACTAGAAATAAGTTTTACTGTCTTCACTGGAACAAACTCCCAATGTATTCACATACAGAAAACAGAATTCAAAGATATAGCCATGTCAGTCTGTAGAATCAGTCTGTAGAGAGATCTTGGAGCACCTTTGAGACTCAATGAAAGAAAGAAGTTGGCAGCATGAGCTTTCATCCAAATGCATCTGAAGAAGTAGACTGAAGTCTATGAAAGCTCATGTTGTCAATGTGTTTCTTTTGTAGAGCAAATAGTTATTTAGAAAGTGATATCCCATCCTCTCCTCATCCCACACTTTCTATAAGGCTCTCTGTGAGGCTCACAAGAGACTAGAGCCATGCAACCTAACTCTCGGCATGTTCTCTTCTATCTGAAGCAAGACTTCCTTCCTAATACAATGGAGAGCCAGCATGGTATAGAGATTTGAGTGCTGGACTAGGGTTCAAGACTCCTGTTTAGCCCTAAAAATCCACTGGGTAACCTTGGGCAAGACAGGAAGGCAATGGCAAACCTCTGGATAATCTTGCCAAGGAAACCCCATGATTGATTTTCCTTAGGGTCTCCATAAGTCAGAAATGAGTTGAAGGTGCACAACAGCAAGGACAATCAGTATAACAGGATACTAAATATAGTCTTCAGGAATAAGCTCTCTTATTTTATATTATATTTGTTATGTAGAGAGGTTCCCACTCTTCTCTCTCCTCATCTCTCCCCTGACTTGAGAGACTCAGGATAACCTGAGTCCTCAATGTAATAATGGCAAAGTCCTGCAGTCACAATGGTCCACCGAAATACTCAGGTTTTGAGACAAACCTGTTGTCAAACATACTATGTTTCTCTCTCTGTGTGTCGTGTGCCTTCAAGTCGTTTCCGACTTATGGTGACCCTATCACAGGGTTTTCTGGGCACGATTGGTTCAAAAAGGGTTTGCCATTGCCGTCCTCTGAGGCTGAGAGAATGTGACTTGCCCAAGTGGGTTTCCATGACCGAGCGGAGATTTGAACCCTGATCTCCAGAGTCATTATCCAACGCTCAAGCCACTATACCACAGTGGCTCAAAATGTTTCTCTCTACCCAAACACAATTCTCTATACCCAGCATTACAAGGAGACACATTGACAGACAGGTGAGCTGAACTAGAAAGCCTCCTTTGTACACCTGTTAATTGGGATTTACGAAGTGGCACGTGCAACAGCTATTTTTATCCCTATGCATTAACTCTGTATGAAACCGAACACATGGGACAAAGCTGAAGCTCTAGTGGGAATTGCTCCAAATTTTCCAATGCAAAGCAAAGTGTGTATGTGTGCATTTAACCTCATACTATAAAATGCTGCCTCAAAT
The DNA here is from genome assembly GCA_020142125.1 of Phrynosoma platyrhinos. NCBI lineage: Eukaryota > Metazoa > Chordata > Lepidosauria > Squamata > Phrynosomatidae > Phrynosoma > Phrynosoma platyrhinos. The sequence goes on along the minus strand of CM034715.1, from coordinate 7,480,065 downwards.
TGCATACATCTAGCAAAAAAAACCCAAACTCTATAAATTGCACAAAATACACTAATGTTGCATAACGTGTCTTGATATGAAAACAAGCAAATATTGGTTCATTCCCCCTCTTACCTTGCAGAAAGTGAATTGGAGGTGGAGTAGAAGTGGAAAGAAAAAGCTTGAAAAATGGCTAATAGGTTTGCAACAGAAATAGAATGCAGGATACGGTGAGGAATATCACCATATGCAACATCTCTTTTTATTCCGAGATGTAACAGTATACATAGATCCTTCCCATGCCTTCAGATATACCTAGGTAGAGATAAGTGATGGCCACTAGCTTAGATGGTTACAAAAAGTTGTGGGAGTGGAGTAGGAAAAATCATAAAGGATGCATCTATAGGTGGCTACCAGTCATGATAGCTATAAGGAATCTCCAAGTTGCAAGATGCAAATAAACAACAGTAGCTGGAGAACACAGGTAGGAAAATATTAAAATAATGTCCTGCTTGTAGGCCTCCCAGATACATGAACAGATGTCCTACCAGTCTGATCTATCAGTTCTCTAACATCCTTATGCCTTGGAAAATCCATTCCATTTGGAAACGGGTAAGTTATTATCTTCTAGGGTTGGACTGGATGGCCCTTGTGGTCTCTTCCAACTCTATGATTCTATGATTCTGGGGAGAGACGTTTGGTCCTACAGGTTGGGGGATGCTTTCCTGATTGGATGAGAGAATCTGAAGAACCAGAGAGACCTTCAAGGATGGAGAATGGGCATCCCTAGATCCTTCACGAGACATATTGAGACCCTGGCTGCAAGCTAATATTCCCTCAGAGTAGTGTAAATATCCACATACAGATATCCACTACACCAGCACTAGAATCACAAAAGTACAGAGTCAGAAGAGACCTCAAGAGTCAACAAGTCCAACCTCCTGCCATGCAGGAAGACACCATCAAAGCACCCCTGACAGATGTCCATCCAGCCTCTGTTTAAAGACCTCCAAAGAAGGAGAGTCCACCACCCTCCCAGGCAGCATCTTCCACTGATGAACAGCTCTTACCATCAGGAAGTTCTTCCTAATATTGAGGTGGTTTGAATCCAATGCTCTGTGTCCTATTCTCTTGAGCTGCAGAAAACAAACTTGCTCCATCTTCAGTATGACACCCTTACAAATATTTAAACAGGGCTCTCATCTCACCTCTTGACCTTCTCTTCTCCAGGCTAAACATACCCAGCTCCCTAAGTCTCTCCTCATAGGGCTTGATGGTTTCCAGATCTTTCACCATTTTAGTTGCCCTCCTCTGGACATGCTCCAGCTTGTCCACATCATTTTGGAACTGTGGTGTCCAGAAATGGACACAATATTCCACAATATGCAACCCCTGAGCAGAATAGCAACATTGTACAACACATGTCAAGAGGAGGGTGCTGACCTGTTGTTTACTGCCTCTAATGTTCAATCAAAATCTAATGATTTTAAGTTACTGGAGGACAGATTTTGATTGAACATTAGAAGGAATTTCTTGAGAGTGGTTTGGCAATGGAAACAACTACCTAGAGAGGTGGCGGAGTCTCCTCTTCTGGGTGTCTTCAAAAAAGAGGCTGGACAGCTCCTTGCTGGAGATACTTTAGCTGGAGATCCTGCATTGAGCAGAGGATTGGACATCATGGCCATAGGAACCCTTCCAACTCTATGATTCTATGAATAGGTACCATTGTGCAATCACAATCATATACACAATCAAAGCACCCCTGACAGATTACCATCCAGCCTCTGTTTAAAGACCTCCAAAGAAAGAAACAAAGCCACCAGTCTCCAAGGCAGCATATTCCACTGTCGAACAGCTCTGACTGTCAGGAAGTTCTTCCTAATGTTGAGAATTCAACCAGGAGGAGGAAAATCCAAATTGTATCTCTATGACTGACTAGCTCCCTCGTTCAGCCTGGGTTCCCTATCTATCTCAGAGGAGAAATACAAAACATGAAGGAAGCCATCATGAGGAGGGTCCATCAAGGAAGGGAAGATCCTAAATCCACCGCCAGACAAAATTGTTATTGTGTGTGTATGTGCCTTCAAGTCACCTTTCAACTTATGGAGTCCCCATGAATTTTTTTCCATAAGGTTTTCTTAGGCAAGAAATACTCAGAGGTGGTTTTGCCAGTCCCTTCCTCTGACATACATATATATATTACACTTCCAGGTATTTACTGGCAGTCTCCCATCCAAATACTAACCAGAATTGAGTATGTAGGCTATGACAGTGAACAAGTTTCTAAGTTCTTCCAGAACAGGATAGATAGTAAACAAAGCCAGGTAGGTCAGACAGAGGAAGGGAAAAAACATTGAACAGCTGTAATAGCAGTGACCCATGACTTACAGGCTTATTGTGAGATAAAAGCAAACATCACTGAAGCCAAAAGTGCAATATAAGATTGTTTGTTCATGGCCGCCAAAAGCTGAAATTGCAGTTTAACCCATTTCCATGGTGGAGTAAGGATTCAAACCCTGGTCTTCTCAAAGTCCTAGTCCAATACTCAAAGCACTACACCGCACTGATTCTTGTATTGCTGAGGCTTCTGCTAATATAGAACCCTTGAATTTTATCAGCAACAACTATATAGATACACCAAAGGGAAAGAATACTAGAACTGACACCAGAGAAGTATCCAGTAGAGGAAGGAAGAACATATCAAACCCCGGATTCAAGACTTTTTCCTATACGTGTTGACTTACAGGAGTTAGGCATGGAAAGAACGATAGCCGACTATAAACTATAAGAGAAATCATAACAAGCATAATGTCTTTCCCTGCAGATTGAAACAGAGTTTTTAGAACTCAGACGTAGTACCACTCTCCCTTCTTTCACTTGTAATCAGATAATACAAAGGGCCCAGTGTATTAGTGGGCTCTGCATATGCAGATTCAACCAAACAAAATATTTGAAAAAAATACAAAAACACAGGAGATCTAATAAACCGAGCAGCCTTACACAAGGAGAAGAAAGGAACCCAAATCGACTCTCCTGCTCACCTCCATTGCCTGACCAAGCAGTCCTAGAGCAGCAGCGGAGGCCGCAGCAAACCCAAGTTCCACATTCTTCAGACTTCCCCGCTGCCAGGTGTGCCCACCATCCGCCAGCCTTCGCTCGGTGAACTCATGAACAGTGGCACCACTGCCATCTCAAAAGCGGAAAGAGGAGGCTGGCAGGCTCCCTCTCTGCTAGTGCCCTACATCATTTTAAATAAGGGACTTCAGCATCTGCGGTTCTTGGTATCTGCACAGGGTCCCAGAACCAAACTCCTGCAGATGCAGCGGGTCCACTATACTCTCTCTCCAAGACCAGCTTAAGGATCACAATGAACGAATCTAGAATCCGATTGCTCTGCAGAGGGGCGGGATATAAATTATTATTATTATTATTATTATTATTATTATTATTATTATTATTATTATTATTATTATTATTATTATTAGTTTAGAGTACCTACTAGATGCATGGATGCAATAGCAATAGCAGTAGCATTTACATTTCTTTACCGCTTCATAATGAACTCAGCACTCTCTAATCGGTTTACAATCTGTAAACCAATTGCCCCCAACAAGCTGGGTTCTCATTTTACCGAGCTACGAAAGGATGGAAGGCTGAGTGGACCCTGAAGCCCTCTGGGATCAAATTCACAACCTTGTGGCTGCAGGACCAGCATTAAACCACTGCGCCACCAGGATGCACTGGTCTATGGAGAAGCAAAGACCTAAAGTAATAGGTTCTGTGCAATGTGCTTTCTGAACCCTAAAGACATCCACAATATCGTCTATCTATAGAAGCTTAGGGCTCCCCTGAAGAACCTTTCCAGAGGTAGCTCAACACTGGGGATATCCCTCCTTTGGCCTTCCTTAAGAAACAACCACATTGTTAATTTCCAAATAATGGGAAACTGCAAATTATGAGCATTTGTCCTATTGTATGCATGTTTTTCTAACCTTATAAGCTCCAGGTGTGCAGGAAAACCAGAACAACATTGAAGATAGTGTTCCTATTGAATTATATGAGTCCTGGTAGCACAGTAAAATGCTAGTACTGCAGCCATAAGGTTGGGAGTTCAATCCCATGGCTCCAGGGTTGACTCAGCCTTCCATTCTTTCTGAGGTTGGTAAAATGAATACCCAGCTTCTTGAAGGCAATTGGTTTACACATTATAAACTGCTTAGACAGTGCTGAGTTCACTGATAAGTGGCATAGAAATGTAAATGCTACTGCTATTGCTATAGAACTGATGGAGTGACAACAACCAGGACCTTGTGCTCATCCGTTACATGATGTGCTATAAAATGAGAGAAAGGGTCGTGCATGTGCTTGCAGAACAACTGCCTACAATACAGTTACACAACCTTTGAGAAAGTACAACACTTGCGTCATTATTTTTATAACAGCGCACTGCCTCGACGGGATTTCAGCCAATATATTTTATTTTAGGATGCCGTAAATGAGTGGTAATGTTTTGTTGGTCCATCCATGCCAGGTGTTTGAAGGATCAATCTTAAAGTTCCAACGATCAAACATCCCTTCAATGAAGAAATCAAGACTTGGATAGGTCCATCATATGAAAGGCATTTCCTTTGAAAACAAGAACTCTATCTCTAGATTTCTTTGACAATCTCCCCTGCAGCCAGCCATGGCTGTGCTCAGATTCCCTACGAGGGAACAGCCTCCTGTTAACTGTTCTCTATGCTAATCTCTAAAGCAGTTTATCCTTAATATCTTCCCCCCCACCCAGCCCTAACTTCCTGTCTGCTTTCTAAAGTTAGCAGTCACCAAGCCTGAACTAATCTGGCACAACTGACAAATTAAACTTGCAAAAAACACGAGAGAAAACTGCCGATCAGAGAGAGATTTGCTTTGGAAATGTTGAGTGTTACTTTCAACACACAGGTGGGTGGTAGACACCTGGCAGACGTCTCAATGGAGGTTAAGCATCTACCTAAAGCACATCCAACCAAAATGTTTGCTTTGACCCCCACAAGAGAATAGTCAGATAAGAAACTATAACAAGGGTGGGGATCTTTTTTTTACAACGGAAGAGCTGAATCCCTTTGACAGATGGGCAACCGAGAATGAAAAAGAAGGACTTGTCCACGTTCAACCCTACCATGAATGGTTCCAGCTTTATTATAGAGTATCTGTTGTGGTTATTTGTTATCAAGTTGGCTTGATATAGCAACCAGTGAATGAAAGGTGTCCAAAAAAACATGATATTAACACATCAAGACTTACAAATTCAGGGCCATGGTTTCCTTGACTTCACAGCATCACAGAATCATAGGGATGAAGGCATCCCTTCATCAAGGGCCATCTAATCCAACCTCCCGCCATGCAACCATACATAGTTAAAGCACTCTGGAGAAATGGCAACTTCTTCTTAAAGACATCCAAAGAAGAAAGCCTATTCCCCCTTCAAAACTGTTCCACTGTCGGAAAGTAATTACGGTTAGGAAGTTGTTCCTAATGTTTAGATGGCATCTTTCCTTGTAGTATGTAGTAACTAGTTCATGTCTTGGTCTTTGATGCAGCCGGAAACAAGCCTGCTCCATCTTTTACAATAATGAAGACAGATGACATCCTTGTCTAGTCCCTTTTATATGTCACAAATTTTATTCAAATTTCCCTTAATCAGAATCCTTGCCCATTGACGACATTGTTGAGAAAGCTAGAACAAGACTGAAGGACTATTTTGAAGATAATTGAGATAAAGGTACAGATATTAGAATAGATATTAGGATGTTAGTAAAGCGGTGATGAGAAGATTGGGGGGGGGGAGAGAAAGGTGCCATATAAGTCAAATAAAGGTAAGATTTACTGTGTTTGGGGTAACTAGAATTGTGTACGAGAAAATCCAAAATCTACAGGAAAGCGAAGCCTTTCTCGGCCAACCAAAATGCAGAAAATACAGAGTGGTGGGCACATGTTGGCCCAGTCTTCTTTCTCAAAAAGGCAATTTTAAGAAATCTAGACAGATAGCATCAAGAGAGGATAGGCAAAACATCAAGCGGGTGAACCTCAGATAAACCACCCCCTGCTTTTCAGACAGTTACATAAGGCTTCCTATAGAAACCAAGGGCCAACTGAGCAAAACCAAAGCTACTTTCACCTTAACAAAAGCAAAATTATCCATCTGGGTTGTGCAGAATGAGGCACCGATCATTTGTTTTGCATTTTTGTCCTCTTTCTCTCTCACACACATGCGTTCACTGGCAGCCCCATTTTTTAGAAATATGGGAAGCTGCCTTGTAGGCTTCTTTCCCTTTGTACTGGCTTCTTCCCCTTCTAGCCCCATGTGAATGAATGGAGGCAGCCTGCCTCCCTTGCACACTTTATGGGCTGTGCAGAGCTGTTAAAAACCATAAGGTTCAAAGTGAAGGTTCCTCTCCACGCTGCCATGCTGTGAATAAATACCTCTCATCTTAAATCTGTTTAGTGCCACCCCGATATCAAACACAGGAGTGCCTCAAAACGCCTTCGATTCAAGCTTGACCGTAATTACAAGCCATTCCCAGAGGACGCTGGGTCACAGATGTGAGGAAATGCCTTTTTAAGGGATTTCAAGAGAGCTGCTCCGTGGGTAATTAAATTAATGGTTTTGCCTCCAACCCATAACTGCAACCCAATGTGATGATTTAAAGATCAGATCCCATTGAGTTCTAACCTTGCAGTGCTCTCTGATGGGAAGAAAGAGAGGAGGAACGGAACTTCCCATGTTTATTGAGCTATCTGTACGAAAAGTCAGAAACAGTTTTTCCTACTGGTTTAGGACTCTCTCTTTTTGAAAACAAAATTTATTCATTAAAAAAAAACCCACAGAAATTAACATGACAAAGGTGAAGTCGTAGGCTTTCATGGCCGGCATCCATAGTTTTTTGTGGGGTTTTCGGGCTGCGTGGCCATGTTCTAGAATAGTTTCTTTCTGACGTTTTGCCAGCATCTGTGGCTGGCATCTTCAGAGAATGCTGGAATGGAAGAGAGTGGGTATATATTCTCCGAAGATGCTAGCCACAGATGCTGGTGAAACGTCAGAAAGAAACTCTTCTAGAACATGGCCACGCAGCCCAGAAAACCCACAAAAAACTACGACAAAGGTAGATCAACAGCACAAAAACACCAACAAATGCTTACATAGAATATAGGGCATGAGTTATATCATCCTGATCTTGAAATACAAAGTAAAATCTCCCTGCAATTATTTGTTCTACTGGATTAATCTTTTCCAAATGGAACCATAGGTCGACAGAATATGACTTCTTTCCTCATTAATTTGATTTACATAGTAAATAAATGGGAACCATGGCATCTCAAAGGTATTTGTCCTTTTGCTCATCTAACCTTGTCATGTTATTCTTTCTGAGAGTGCTAAGTTCCAAAACTTTTTATACGATAAGTCTAAGGTGGGCGCTATGGGGTTCTTCCGGTTGCTGGCCATAACCTGTCTGGCTGCTAATTCCAGAAAGGAAAGCAAATCTTTATGTATTATTTCCTTATTCACACCTCTAAATAAATTTAGTAGTGCCAGTCCTAGATCGAGGGTGATGTGGTATTCCATCATCTGGTTAATTTCTGTCTATATATCCTGCCAGAATACTTGTATCACTGGACAATCCCACTATGTATGAAGATAGAGTCCTGTTTTAGGATGCTCAAAGCAAAGTAAGACCCAGATATAGCCATGTTAGTCTGTAGACTCAGTCTGTACAGAGATCTTGGAGCACCTTTGAGACTAAAGGAAAGAAAGAATTCAAAGACAGAGCCATGTTAGTCTGTAGAACCAGTCTGTTGAAAGATCTTGGAGCACCTTTGAGACTAAAGGAAAAATAATTCAAAGATATAGCCATGTTAGTCTACAGAATTGGTATGTAGAGAGATCTTGGAGCACCTTTGAGACTCAATGAAAGAAAGAAGTTGGCAGCATGAGCTTTCGTAGACTACAGTCAACTTCCTCGGACAAAACTGCTGCAATATTTAAAAGACAAGGATGGCATATACAGTGATTTCTGAGTACTGAAAAACATTGTTTTGCATACAGGGAAACACTAAGTACTATTATTCCTCTAGACTAGTGGCTGATATCTTGCAGCATTATGAAAGGTATGTGTCTATGGTTCAGCTTTCTGTTCCTTTTAAAGGGAAGACACATTTTGTCATGGGTGCCTTCTCTCTCTCACACACACACACATGCACCACTCAGCCTCATTTCCATCTGGCTAATGTGGTATTAATACTGAAACCTCCAGCTGCATCTCCAGAGCAGCGTCTTGAACATTTTGTTCTGGCAGAGAGATGAACACTCAGCAGCTCCCAGTTCCCAGCACAAATCAAAAGGCTTGGTGCATGTATAAAGGCTAGCCTTGAACAAAAAGCAGAGGCCTTCTCTGTTTGGGGTGAGCCAGTAGGAGAACCAGTTGGCGGTGGGATTGGCCCTAGAAAAGAGGATGTGTAGTCATTGCGATGCCTGGCACTTCTGCTTTGGCACTTGGAAAATACCTTGCTTTTCCCCTCGTACCAACACAAAGACACAGGAGACGAGAAGCCATTAAAAAACAACAACACGGTTGTCTCCAATATGATATCTTTCCAAATATTTTGGTCTACAGCAGGTCCTTGTTATCCACTGAGGTTGGTTCCAGGGTTCCCTGTGGATACCAAAATCCATGGATGCTCAAGTCCCCTTAAATACAATGGCATAGTAAGATGCTGTCCCTTATATAGAAGGGCAACATCGAGGTTTGCTATTTGGAATGGATACTTTTTTGTATATTGGCCAGCCATGGATGCTTGAGTCTGTGGAATAATAATAATAATAATAATAATAATAATAATAATAATAATAATAATAATAATAATCTGTGGATATGGAGGGCCAACCATACAACTTTGTTATTGTTGTTGTGCACCGTCAAGTAGTTTCTGAGATCCTGTAGCACTTTTGAGGCTCAATGAAAGAAAGAAGTTGGCAGCATGAGCTTTCGTAGACTTCAGTCTACTTTCTCAGAAAGAAAGAAAGACTCTGCTATATGCATCTGCGGAAGCAGACTTAAGTCTAGGAAAGCTCATGCTGCCAACTTCTTTACTTCAGTGAGTCTCAAAGGAGCTATATGATCTCTCTCTACATATTAAAACTTTATATGCATATAGTCTATATCCATATGCATCTGCGGAAGTAGACTTAAGTCTAGGAGAGCTCATGCTGCCAACTTCTTTCAGTGAGTCTCTAAAATGCAGCAAAATCTCTCTACGTACTGATTCTACAGACTAACACAGCTATATTTCTGAAGTAGTTTCTAACTTATGGCAAGCCAAAGGCAAACTTATCATGGGGTTTTCTTGGCAAGATTTGTTACATCAGAGATCTAGGTGTCTTAGTAGACCACAAGCTAAAAAAACAGCGTGATGCAGCAGCTTAAAAAGCCAATGCAATTCTCGCTTGTATCAATAGGAGTACAGTGTCTAGATCAAGGGAGGAAATAGTGGCACAGTGTCTAGATCAAGGGAGGCAATAGTGGCACTCTATTCTGCTTTGGTCAGACCTCACCTGGAATATTGTGCCCAGTGTTGTGATGTTGAGAAGCTGGATCATGTCCAGAGGAGGGTGACCAAAATGTTGAAAGGTCTGGAAACTATAAAGCCCTATGAGGAGAGATTTAGGGAGCTGGGTATGTTTAGCCTGGAGAAGAGACGGTTAAGAGGTAACCATGTTGGCGGGGATCAGTGGAAGCTGAAGCCCTAATAGTCATCATAATCATGAAAAAGTAGAAAGAAATGACAGCGTAGCGTGATCTGGAATATACTACCGATGCAAAGGACCACATATTTAAACAGCGTTATTCCCACTAAACCAACCTGCAGGTGCCAGAATGAAATAATGTTAATGTGTCACAGAGCCTTCCCTCTACCCACGCACTGCATTCTACAATGATAACTGTATAATACTCTATTATGTTTTACTAAACAAAGTGTCTCTATAGAAATAAATCTGAGGCCTCCGATTCAAGTTGCACAGATGCCAGAATTAAAGGAAAAACCTGCCTAAGGGCTACAGATCCCAACAGTTATAAAAAGCCAGAGTCGGAAATGTGAAGCCCTCCAGATGTTATATGACTGAGACACTGGTCAGCACAGCCAGTGGGGAAGGATGATGGTTGTTGCAATCCAACAACACTGGGAGAGCCACGTGTTCCCTGCATCTGGCATAAACACTGCTACAATTTGGTCGTATCCTAAAAGGAATCATTTCTTTCTTTATTTACTTCATTAATATAAAACCTTTCTCTCAAAGTGGGACCCAAGGTGCCTCCCAAAAACAGCAAGTTGAAAATTAAAAATGTTGACAATCAATTTTTAAAAACAATTTAAAATCTCCACATTAAACACTATAAAAATTTTTTTGAAAAGCCAATAAAAAGTTAAAAAGAGATAAAACATACATCTAAATGAGAACCTTCTCTGCTTAACTATTACAAGGTTGCTTAAATAAAAACGTCTTTGCTTGCCAGTGAGAAGAAAGCCTTCCATGGAAGGAACTTCTTGAGGGTGGGAATAGCCAAACAAGACTGTGATGGTGGCAGGACCGAGAAAAAGCTTTCTCCTGAAGATCTTAGAGATCTTACAAGTTTGTATGGGGAAATACAGTCTTTTGGATAGTCTGGACCTAATCTGGCTGCTGAGGTTTGAACCCGTTGAAGTTCCCAAACAGTTTTCAATGGCACCACCATGTAGAATGAATTACAGTTCCCCTAGGTATTTGTAGGTCCTCTGGGACAATTCTACAGTCAACCTCTGGCAGATGTTGACCACAGAGTTGCATTGGAGGACCCAGAGATTCCTAGAGAGAACACTCCACAAGGCATTTGTAGCTCCTCCAGCGCAATTCTAGGGTCAATGTCTGGCAGATGTTGACCACAGAGCTGCACTGGAAGACCCAGAGATTCCTAGAGAGAACCCTCCACTTGACATTTGTAGCTCCTCCAGCACAATTCTAGAGTCAACGTCAAGCAGATGTTGACCACAAAGTTGCGTTGGAGGACCTAGAGATTCCTAGAGAGGTAGTCCTTTAGGGTGTTTTTTTTAAAGTGGTTTCTTTATTGGCAGTTTTTCCACTTTCACAGGAGTCCTGTGCCCTTAACCCTAGTAAATGTGGAGGGCCCACTGTATTCCTAAAATGCCTTGGCTTGTTTTGTCGATTAGCTGAAACAAAATGTGATGAAACAATCAATGTCATTGTTGCATTAAAAATGGTTATGCCTATGAATCTGCATCCAAGCCCAAACTGCAGCACGCGGAAGAAGTGCCCGGGGTTCATTTTCAAGTAAAGTATTTGCAATCCGGATGCCCGCGCAATATGCCCTCAAGGGCACAGCTGATGAAGAAGAAAGCAGTCGCATTCCTCACCAGCTGCAGCCTTCAAACGCAGTCAAGGACAATCCACCGTTCAGCACACAGCAATGCTTTCCTCTGGGAAGATGCAAACAGCTTGCACTGTGCAAAAGATGGCAAACGTGAATGAAGCCCGCATGCCCACCGGTTGTCAGGCGTTTTCTATGATACCAAGCTTTTCTTCTTATACTCCTGGCATTAAACATCTTTACCAATCTGTGAGCAGCTTCTTCTCTCCTCTTGCTGGAGACAGATAACCCAATTCCAAGTCGAACTGACCCACTTATCTTATAGAATCATGGAATCATAGAGTTGGAAGAGACCCCAAGGGCCATCCAGTCCATCCCCATTCTGCCATGCAGGAACTCAAAATCAAAGCATCCCCAACATATGGCCACCCAGCCTCTGCTTAAAGACCTCCAAAGAAGGAGGCACCACCACACTCCAAGGAATACAACTATTAGTTTCTCCCCACTACCCCCTAGAAAAGTTTGGCCAATATTATCCTCTGTTCCTGTAAGTTATATTTTCATACGGGTGCAATACTTGTCAAGTTAGTGTTTTACCAATAAAATCCCCTTTTCCTTTTACCAGTATTTTTTTTTAAAAACAGAAACAAGTCTTAGAAAACTATTAAGAAAACACAGTTGCAATGACAAGGACTGCAAAAGGATGCTATATTTTTATCCTGGAGTAAACGTAGTGGTTTGAGGGTTGGACTACAACTCTGCCGAACAGGATTTTGCTCTGAACAGAACAGAACAGCTTGGCCGTAAAACCCACTGGATGACCCTGCACAAGTGACACTCTCTCAGCCTCAGGGGAAGGCAATGGCAAACCTCCTCGGAACTAATCTTGCCAGGAAAACCCCATGATAGGTTCACCTTAAAGTTGCCCCAAGTCAGAAATGACTTGAAGGCACACAGCACACACATACACACAACCACTTCCAAATCCTGTTGAAAGGAGACCATCAACAAGTCATAGGAAAGACATATCTTCAATGGCAGAGTGTGGAATTCAAATCCTGGCCTCCCAGAGTCTTAGTCCAACACTCAAACCACTGCATCACACTAGCTTTCCTGATATCGCACACTGTGGCTATTTAAAAGTTGTGTGTATGTATGTGCCTTTAAGTCTTATGGCAACCCTACAAACGTCTTACGTTTTTAGCCATAGGCAAGGACTACTCAGAAGTGGTTTTCCCAGTGTCTTCTTCTGAAATATAGCCTACAGCACCTTGATGATTTCCCATCCATGTACTAACCAGATCTCACCTTGCCTAGTTTCCTTTTGTACATTTTGAGTTCCTGCATGGCAGAATGGGGTTGGACTGGATGGCCC